>JAFBJR010000040.1:995346-1312345 GCA_016785285.1 Brachirus orientalis | reverse complement strand
CCCGCTCACCCCCCCCCCCCCCCCCCCCCCCCACACACACACACAATATTCTGTGCTCCAGTCGTAGCCAATTACAGGCTCCAAATGGAACAACATTAATCAAATCTTTAGTACGGTGGCAAACTCAGAGGTATCAGATTGCAGAGGGACGAAGGACTAATATGTCACCGTCATTGCTGGTTGCCCTGGTATTTAGCTGTTAGCATTGGTGAGACAGGCTATCACCTCAGCGTAAAACGACATGGATGACATGGTAGCAGAGATGCAGAACCCGTCCTTACCTTACACTTATTATTTTTCATTTCACCCTTATCTCTCTCTCTCTCTCTCTCTCCCCCTTCTTCTTCCTCCATTAGTGGTCAGACAGGTGAGAAGTAAAGGTATACACTGGCGGAAGGAAGGATGTGGGATGTGGCGGGAGGAAAGTGGAAGGGACAATAAAGGGCTTTCCATGATCTTCACACAGGAAAATAGGGAGGAGATAAAGGAACGTTCTCTACCAGCATGGCTGATGTGACTCCCGCTGGATTAGAACACCCAGAACTGAATGTTGCCACTGAGACTGTGGCCTCCCAGAGAGTGGCTCCGGCTCTGGAGCAGGAGGAGGGTGCACACACAGGACCATGACCCAGCAAACTGTGTTTTGCCACCTCACTGGCTTCCCAGGGCTTGGCCCAAACCGTCAAGCCACAGACGGAGCCAGCCAGAGGACACCACTGCATAATGGCCTCATTAGGACAAATGATTAAAGCCCAACTGAAATGTGCTAAATGCCTGTGTCACTGAAGTGGCCTTTAAATGGGCATAAATAAACAAAAGTTATGCTGAAGGTTTGGGTGTGCACCCTGGCAGCATAATAAATTACAGGGTAATGATATTAAAAGCACAGAGTCGTTAAGATGCCAAGCAGAGACACCATAAATCCAGGCGCGGGCTCCCACTGGCTGTCCCCACGCCGAGTAATTAAAGCAGATTTATGAGGCGCATTACATCAGTGCTAGATAGTTCATATATCGGCCTCCTTTATTGGACAGCCTGACAGGCGCCAAAAAATATTGTTCCGAGTTCCCCGGCCCCTCATAGCTGGGAGGCCTCTGCCAGCACTCCATCTTTTGTTGTATCAGTCCTGCACAGTCATGATGGATGGAGCGCTCCACTCCTCCGTCGCTCCCTGCGCTTGTTCAGCTCCCCCCCCCCCCCCCCCCCCACACCCCCCCCCCCCCCCCCCCCCCCATCCTTTCTCAATGGGAGACTTGTGACAGCACCAAATAGCTTTATCTTCACGCAGCAGTTCTTTCACACCCTTCCTCCTTTTCTCCTTCTCGCCGGGACAAAACCCGGAGCACAGACACAGGTGAGACAGCTGAAGTAAAAATGAAAACTAAAATAAAATGGAAAAAGAGTGGAAGGAATTACAGTCACAAAGGTAAAGAGTGACATGTTATTCTCACAGTAAATCAGACTGACAGCCTGTGATTAAGCGATGAATACTGGTTAGTCAGTGTTCCCCGCCTCTGAGACTACAATGCAGTTTCACAATGTTTTACAATTTGTGATGTATAATTGTACTGTGCTTCCCAAGTTACAAGCTATATAAAGCCCTTTTGTTGCCATACTGAGTTACAGAGCAGCACTCTTAAAATGTTGAACTACTTAGCACAGGAAAATCCTATTTTTAAGTGCATATATAAATGATGCAGCAGTTAAACATGAAAAAAGCTATTTGACTCCTTGCCTATTGCCAAAAAAAACAAAAACAAAAAAAACAATAGAGGTGGACAAAGCAAACATTTTATTCCTTAGACCACATATTAATTTGACCACTTTAGTAAAAGTAAGAATTTGCCTTAAAATATATCACACCTTTGGTGATTTTCTTGTTGTTGTTATTAATATTATTATTCTGGCTTTGTTTGCTCTCTAATCGGGCTCTGTCAAGCAATACTGCTGTGTTTGAGATCAGGCAGCATTCCTTTAACGGGAACTTGGTTTTCCAACTTGGAAACCCACTGCAACCGGAGTTAGGATTCCAAGGTGGCTGTTTTGTTTGACAGTAAATGAGTCGTGCGCATTATTTTTGGACACACTCTTTGCCTGTGCCAAATACCGTGTATCAACTGATATTGCTGACGGTGACTAATTAACGTTTGCACCCGTGCTTTTTTGTGACTTCTTTCTGGAACGAGGTGACGTCACTCCCAGCTCTGACTTACAAATTCTGATGCAAACGAAACGCTGCATTCTATTAGACCTGACTGAGGGAGCATTTGTTTGTATACAGCAGCATTGCAGGGACGGGAGGGCACAAGAAGCTTTTGTTTTGCCAAACTGAAGTCAATTTCGTATGCACTCCTGGTTTTTGGGACAGTAAATTTCAAAACAGCAGGTAGTTTCTGTGTTTATACAATAATCCTGTATAAACTGTGCAAGGACCTATTTGTTTTACTGAGCGTTAGTATGTTTGTGTATGTATGTATGTGTCCGCTACCTAGTCTCATAAAAATAAACCTTGTTCATTTACATTGTTGTACATGTTATAATGGTCACTGCTTATGATTTTCTGTGTAACATCTCAGTAACGTCACTGTACTCCTTTAACCATTGATGAACCTTCAATGGCCCCACAGGAAACACACTCCAAGAGCCAGGCTACATAATCAGTTTGGCTCTATGAAATTTTAATAGGCTCCTGTAATTAGCTTGCTTATTATAAAAAGTCTGGTCATAAATCATGTGAAACAGGGTTACATATACATTTCCTGTCATTACAAGATATTGTTCCAGTGATGTGAGTAAGTCTCAGAGAGTCACATGTAGGAAAACAGCGTCCTGGTGTGGAAGGGGGGTGAAAAAAGGAAACAGGGAAGGAGGGAGATATATATATATATAAAAAAAGGCTAATGATCGCTGACATTTTTATGATCATTATTAATCAGTGCTTTTCAAGCAACACATTTTAATCAATATGAAAGAGCCAAACAAATTTCAGCAGCCATTTGGCTCAATCTGGCGTAGTTAGTTTTTATCTACATTATTGTCAGTAAATTTAATCTATTACTATGGATTTGGCAGGCTGCAGGATTAGTGTGGATTTTTTTTTTATTAGGACATGACCCGACTTAGCATTGTTCTTCTTTCATCTGCAGTGTGAGCACATATGCTTTTAGATTCCTGCATGTCTGTGTCCATGCACAGTGTGTCTGCCTCCAGTGTGTCGTGTGTTGTTAGTATTAGATGGTGGATTGATTTAGCTGGGGGCTAGTTGTTAATATATCTAGTGCTTTTAGACCATTTGTAAATTTCGTTTCCTCCTCAGTACAAAGAAATGTACCAATCTGAATTTTACCATGCTATACTGTTGCTGTTGTCTTACTCTTCTGTTTACCATCTTCTTCTATTATTCTGTGGTCAAAGTTGGGGGGATGCGAACTGTGGAACATTCACAAGCATCAGCTTCAGCGACTCCCAGTCGCATTATCTGGGTGTGTTAATCCAACTTTGAGAAATTCGATTTAATATTTTCAATGATACATCATAGTTGGACTTCCACAATAGGTTTTATTTTCTCTCATCAATGTGAAACGCAGTGAATGTAACAGATGCTTCGCATCTGTGCAGTGCTACAAAGATCATCGCAATGAAACCACATATCCAAAACCCGGCACACAATTAAAGTGCAGCTCTGCTGTGTGTGCCCTTTTCTCCACAGATGTTACCCGTGGTGTTGCATCGCCGTCTCCACAATCACTAGAGAGCCCATTTACACGACCCTCATCTCTGTCCTCCTAATTTAAATGCTGTGACAAGTGCACTCTATAGGGGTAGAAAGAGCAAGTGTGTGGGGGGAGAAGTAGGGAAACAAGCCACCAGCGACAAACGCCTGCTTTGTCCTTTAAAGTAAGGCAGGACTATATTTTTTAAAACCCAGCGTGGCCCTCATTAATTTTAATATCTGAGGATGAGTTCATTTATCAAAGACTTGTTCTCTTCTAGGGCTGAGCAAGTGTGCTGGCACTAGTGTTTGGTCACTTATCACCTCAGTGGGGTGGAGGAACAGGGACTGTGTGTGCTGATTTAAAAGTAGTGTATGTATGCTGCAGAAATAGTTCACATTTTTCATTCAGCTTCCTGAAATAACCAACGTATGTTGAGCTTTGGGCGAAGATGTGGGCTGCACTCGCACAGAACTTTTTCCACCCAAGAATAGGAAAAAAGTCTTTACAGTGAGGTTCAGTGTCTTCCTCAAGGACTCTTCAGAATCTGTACTAAAAGAAATGTAATCGGAAACGCCAACATACAAGTCTAAAGCATGATTTTACGCTTCAGACCAGTATATATGTCTTTTCACTGCATTAGTCCTTGGTCATGCTGGATAAAGAAGCTTTGGGCACTAGCCTGTTCACACCAGAACCACAATTTCTTTGCCTCCCATTTGCCCTCTCTGCTTGTGCAGGTCTGGTTATTTCTCTGTAGCTATGAATGACAATACACAGTTCATAAATAGGAGGAGGGGCAAACATGTTATACACATTTGATCACAAATCAGAATATGACCACTTTAAAGTCTTTTTAAAAAAAAATAAATCTGTAAACTCAGTTTGAATAACACAATTCATTAATATGAGTGCCAAATGGAGGCTGGCAGCTCTGTGTCTCTGCATCCATTGTCAGGCAGTCATCATATTTTTTTTTTTTTAGCTTTCTCCTACACAGTGAACTGCTGTGGAGTGACAGAAAAAGACACAACCGTTGACTGATTAAGAGCACTTGCTCTGTCTTGACTTGGCTCCTTTGAATCCACAGAGGAAGCAGGTGAGAGGAGGTTGTCAGACAAGCTGTCATCAATCTTAGTCAGCACCTCTTGTCCCATGTGTGAGACTGTAAGCCTTGTTTATAATTGCATGAGGCACTTTGGTGCTGACCTCCACAGACGGCGCACGCCCTAGTATGAGCAGAGGCACTGAAGGCTGACGCATAAAAGTGCCCTGGTGGCGTACAAGGACATTGTCTGGATGAGTCAACGAGATAATGTCTGCATGAGCAGTCCATTTGAACAACATAACTGTGCATGGAAACATACTGATGTAACATGAGACACAGAGACTTCCCACACGTGCACAGTTATGCAATGCTCAAATGGACTACTGCCCTAGTGGGCAATCAGTGTATTGAATTAGTTTGTCTCTGCATCTGCATTTTTCTTGCTGTGGGCTTATTTTTGTGTGTATCAGTTTCTTTTATTTTCTCTGACTTTAAGCTGGGGGTGGGAACTGTAGAACATGTGTAGAGCACCTAGGGCACACATGCACTCTTATGTATATATATATATATATATATTATTATTATTTCCCAAGTGCTGAGCAAAGAATTTTTTAACACAGATTATTCATACTGGAAACATGTCCTTTGGTCAGATGAGACCAACCTAGATCTCTTGATCCATAGAGACATTGATTATGTTTGGATAAAGAAGGGAGGGGCATATAACCCAAAGAACACCGTCCCCACAGTGAAACATGGTGGTGTGAGTATTATGATGTGGGAATGCTTCAGTGTGCCTGGAACTGGGAATCTCATCAAAGTGGAAGGAATCATGAAGGAAGAAGGATATGTGAAGAAAACCTGAAGCAGTCAGCAGCAAAACTGGGTCCGGGTTGTGGCTTTGTTGTTTGGACAAAGTCCTGACTTAAATCTCAATGAAACTCTTCCATGCCAGAAGGCCATCAAATCTGACTTGCTGAAAATTACAAGAAACTGCAGGCTGTTATCCAGCAAAAAAAAGGAGAAAATGGCATCAGGGTACTAATAATTTTGACCCTGGTTTTTGGTTTTTGTGTAATAATTTAATTTCTGCGTGCAAAGTCAACTAATGGAAGCATCCAAAATAAAAGTAGTTTGAAAAAGCTGTGTTTAAAAATTCTATGCTTTGTTTAACAGCATGTGGGAGATACTTATAAAACAATTACATTTTCATTGGGGGCTAATAATTTCATCCTCACCTGTCTGTATATATATGTATATATATATATATATATATATATATATATATAAAATTAATAATATATTATTTCTTTCTATCATCAGTCATGTTACAACTACCAGTCTTTTGTACTGACAACAGTTGTCTCTGTCATCACCAACAGCCTCTTCACGTCACAGCTTGTTGGCACAATACATCTTATCTATTCATTTATCATTTTGTCATTGATTCATTGTCTCATTTATTTTATGTTTCAGCCCCTATGAAACATCCAGTGAAACTTTATACGTGCTTTGCTTTTCTGTAAAAAAAAAAAAAAAATTAGTATACAGGGCAATCTTTTAGAGTAATGCAACATGTCGTGTGTGTACTTTCGCTGCAGGACATAATTGGGGTAAATGCATTTACTTATTTTTCACTCTTATTGTACTCTTCAATGATGCCTCATTCCAAGGGGATCCCAGACTAGGTAGGATATTAAACGCTACTATGCTCTGAGTTGGACAAGCTCCACTTTTGAAGGGAGGTTTCTTGGAGCCCTGATTCTTCACCAAAACAGGACATTAATATTGGACAAATTAGCAAAGATCACATTCCCTGCTCCAACACACCTGATTCACATGGTCAGCACGTCACCAAGCCTACAAAAGCCTACAAAAAGACCCATTCATTATAATCAGGTGTGTTGGAGCAGGGCAACATCTAAAACATGCAGGGCAGTGTTCCCTGAGTACCAGGGTTGGGAATCACAAGGTGATTCAACCATATCAGCAAAGATTTTAAAGCAAACTGGGGTTTCAGGATGTTTTGTTCAAGCTCTTTTGTAGAAACACAAACGAACAGGAAAACAGTCAGGACCACAGACGCAGTGGTCAGCCAAGGAAACTTAGAGTGGCAGACGAGAGGCACATCATTCAAACTTCCCTTTTAAATTTAGAAGTTGTCCAGCAGAGCCATCAGTTCAGGACTGACAGAAACCTGTGGGACCTAGGTTCACTCATCTACTATCTGGAGAAGTCTGTCCAGAAGTGATCTTCATGGAAGAATTGGAGCCGAAAAGAAACTTCTATTCTGTCTTCTGACGTAGAAACAAGGCCAAATCAAGTACTGCATGCACAAAAACATTAAATGATGCAGGAAAAATAGCAGCAGGTGTTCTGGACTGATGGTTCAAATTAAGGTGGCTATAGCTGAAAGCATCTTGTTTTACAGAAGGGCTGGAGAGCAGTACAATAACGTCTGTCTGCAGGCAACAGTGAAGCATGGTGCAGGTTTCTTGCAAATTCAAGGCTGCATATCTACAAATGGAGTTGGGATTTATTTCCCTCCAACCAATCTTTTCTGGGCAGTTTGCCTAATTTACACTAGTTCATTCTTTTATTCACTTTTTACCACTTTATCCTCCACATGAGGGGGGAGCTGGAACTAATCCCAGCTGACATAGGGCAAAAGGCAGGGTACACCCTAGACAAATGAAACTAGATTTTGATTGAAAATCCCTGTGACAGCTCTTAACATCACTTTCTCAAGTCTATTGTCAGTCACTCACCAGGTAGCGCAGTTTGTCTACTTGTAGCTTTTCAAACTGACCAGTGAAACTAACTTTCACTACTTTGTACACTTTTATAAATGTTATTTATACATAGTGAGTAGGTATTATTAATAAATGTTGTACCTATACAACAATGGTCAATATTCATTATACACACTACTGTGCATAAGTCTTAGGCCACCACCAGCTTTGTTGTTTTTATGTCAATTTTGTGATTATTGGTGTTTAGATTGAAAAGATGTGACTAAAAGTCAGTCTTATACTATATCAACCTGCCAATGAGTTGAACTTGTGCAACATGTGTATGTAATGCTCAAACATGTCTTGAGTAAACCAGGTATAATAGACCTTTTTCACAGCAGCTATTTGTTGGCATGAAATAGTAGGAGAAACACAGGTTTGACCAATAACATTAGGGTTCCATTCCAGGTTTTAAAGAGCCATGGTTGTGTTATTGTTCAAGTGGAAATGTAGGTCACACTAATTATTTGATATTATAGAAGCATTTTTGTTGTTTGTTTTTTTCTGAAAAAGATGTTATTTTCAAACTGCATATGTGTTCCTCCATATTTTCGGGATGTGTTCCAATAAAGAGATTGAGAAATAATTGTACAGGATGGTCATTATAGCATTGCTAAAACAACAAATCTAAAGGTGGCCTAAGACTTATGCACAGTACTGTACATGTAAACAGCGTCCACATTCAGTAGGTGTCTGAATGTTGACCGTGCACGTTATAACAGTGATTTTTCTGTCCCACTGTATGATGAGTGCACGTGTATATTGAGCAGTCGTATCTTTTACAAGCACAGTTTGACGTGAGAGACATGTACGGCGTACATGTGTTTGAAAAGCAACTCGTCTCTGTCCCTGTGTGTGTGTCTGAACAGTCGGAGAAGGAGGATGAGCGCAAACTGCACTGTGCAGTCAAGTGTGGCACAGCCACTCCATCAACGTGATCGGCCTTGTCATCTCTTTCTCTCTCCTCCCCTCTCTCGTCCTCCCACACCTCTCCCGGTGGTAAGGACGGGGTGTCAAGTTCACTCCTGCCTAATTTATCAACAACCCCTCCCTTTCATAGCCCTGTAGGTCATTATACACACACACACACACACTGACACAGCATCCCAGCCCAAACCCTACCCTCATTTATGATCCCCCAAAGATATTCAGGGGAGGGAGGATTTCGGCTTGGGTTGGTCAGCTTGTTTGGTTGGGTTGAACAGCAATGACCACACAGATTATAGGGTCTTTCATTAAAAATTATATTTTCAACAGTTGCAGATTATGGAGAAGGTTACTCCATTCAGCCTTAGTATGCAGTTTTACTCCTGACACAGAGCTAAATCATTTGTCAGGATACAGATGTTTTAAAAAAACACCCCTTTCTGGTTGTATCTTGATACTGCTGTCTTTGTGATTTTAGGTAGCATGTTGGCTTCCGGCAAAAAAAAAAAACACTGGTTGTAAGGACATGTTATTGACTTCTTCTAACCCTGTTAGAAGTCTGTTGCCTCATCGGTCCGGAAAGCAAACCTCTGTCCATGCCTTTAAAAAAAACAACACAAAACAAGGACAATGCAAGTTACATAGTGAAATGCTTAGGAATTACTGCAGAACTGAAATGCATAATTGCGCGACAGACAACACAGACTGCCATCTACAGTAAGTGTAAGTAGCTAAAAACGTATGTACGGGATTATCATACAGTGATGACAGGTATTGAGGTATTTGTTGAGGTACAGTTCGTTACAGCGCTATGCCAGTTACTTGATAAAATTACAGGCTTAATTTTTTTTAAATTGTTAAATTGGGTGTCGGCCATGACAGAACACTGAGTTGTGTGTAAATAATATAAATTACAGAAGAGTTCAAACTGGCCTTGTATTAGACCTGTACGTTGACTAATTAGTTGTGAGTTTTTTGTAGTAGCATTGTAGTCCAGCTGACCTATGCGCCCTCAGTGTGTCCTAACAGGTGCTTCAGGCTCAGTGCCCTTGTAAGGACACGCACTGCAGTCTACTGCTCTGCTGTTTACTCTCCCAGTCACCTAGCTGCACTGCACGTTTATAATACTCTCACAAGTACGCTACAGATGGATGTGGTTCCCCTCGCTGCCGTCGCTCCGTGGCTTATGATTAATGAGGAGCACTTGGAGCTGCATGTGTTGCTGCCTCGCAACTTTGACATGTCTTTCCGGACCCGACATTTTGTATCCTCTGTGAAAAATGAGCTACTTGGTGTCTTTCATTACAATGTTCCACTGCCAGAAGTCTCCAATGCATATTCCGTCTCTCTAAGCCTTGTGACACACTTGTACTGCTCGTGGGTGTCCGTGTCTCTTTGCATTTAACTCACATATTGAGACAGCTAAACAGTGAGACACATGCCTAGGGAATGACTTGACTGTAATTTGGGACTGTTACAAAGGAATGGAGGAAGACCTGACAGCCAAATGGAGGGATTGCAGGCTTCTTTTAGAGGACATGCTGCACAGGAAGCTCTGGTGCAGCAGGAAAAGAAGCACGTTTCTGCTGTGTATGCACCCTCGTACGACAATGGCCCAGTAATCATTGTTCCTCTCCTAAAGTTATTGCTGTAATTTGGTCTGTCGGAGAATGGAGTCCATTTGTCTTCCCTTGCTAGCCACAGTCAGTTGACACAGTAGTGCAATGGCACATACACACAGTGCACACAATTACTATAACCTATAAGGACACGCACAAAAAAAACTCTCATAAGCCTTCATATAAACACACGCAGGTCTGTACAGCACTGTTGCACACACAGATAAACACACTCTCTATTACTCAGCACTCTCTCAAGGGCATGTTCCAATAAAGTGGCATTGGAAAACAGCCATCTGATGGATTGGTCCGGGAGACGGCAGCACAAGCAAATCCCCTAATGTGGCATAAATAAGGCTGCAGTGCTCCAATCGCTCTCTACAGACAATGTAAATTATATTGTCAGGCGCAGTCACTTCCCCACTCGCTGTGCAACTAACAAGAGTCAGCCGACAAATCTCTACAAGGAGAGGAGGAGCTACCAGTGTGTAGGGAAAAGGGAATTAATTAAAGTGGCAACCTGCTCACACCACACACACAAACAGATTCAAGCGAGCACACACAAACACAGTGGCACTCGTATAGATGGCGTACAGAGTTTGATTTATTTCCCTTGCTCCTGCGCACCCCCCCTCCCCCCCTCCCTCTCCCGTGGGTCTCAGTGAAGGTCGATTCGATTGCTGAAGAACAGTGGTGACGCTGCACAGCCATTTTATAGCTAAGCTCCCAGTATGTCTGCCTGAGGCCTGTAGATTCCCAGGGGGCTGACATACTTGACAAAGAGGTCTGTGAATTCTGTCAAGTGTGACACGCTGACTTCCATCACTGCACAGCTTCCCACAGCCGCCTCAGAATGATCAAATGCAGAGCCAAGGACGAGAGATTTAGTGTCAGTGTTAACGGCCGTGGGATGCTCATTGTCTACCTCCTCTTTTCACACGGTATTTTACCAAAATTGTCCTTCCTGTCTCTTGCTCTCTGCACAGCTGTTTTTTGTCAGGTTGTTTCCAAGACTTTGTCAGACCACAGCTGTTTCATCCTCGTCTTCACAACAAGGACTGCGTTGCTATGGAGGAAATGAATAACACCTATCAGATGAGTCTGCTCGGGTGATTTTAAAATGCGGTGATGCTATATTAAGTGAAGATGCCGTGATACACAGAGGACAAGTCTCGACAGCTTCCTACAAATGGCATGCCCTAATGACAGAGCATTAAACAGACCTTTCAGGGGATTGTTGACAAAAACATAGCACATGTAAATGTTTCTGTAACACTGGGAGCCTAAAGCCACAGTCGACCGTACACCCCCATGAGTTACGGCGTCTTCGGCGGACTCATTCATAGGATGGGAAATGCTGAAAACAAACAGTATCTTTCACACACTCGCATTCCCACAAACACTGAAACCCGCAAGTGCTTCTTCCTAGCGAGCTAAGATGCACAGAAACAGCTTTGCCCTCTCTCTGTCAAACATTTCCTCCCATAGCCGGTTAAAAAACTGTTTCCCAATGCTGACAGGGAGAATGGATGGCCTCCATTACGCCTGGCTACAAACACATTCCGCCAGGATGAAGGGGTTGTAAATTATCCTGCGAGTGTGGAGCCCAGGACACAGCCGAGCCAACCCCCCCCCCCCCCAAGCCTCCACCCGCCACCCTCCACACCCACACAGACACACACTCTCACACTCCTAATGGGGTCGACCCATCCACAGTCTGTGTCTCATTGAATCACACACACACATACCCACACATACACTGTCGCCTCTGTCTATGTACAGTGTGTGTGTGTATATGTGTGTATATCGCTGAAATGGAGTGGTGCCGTGGATCCCCCCCCCCAAACCATCATCCACATAAATCAGATTTAACACAGAAATGCATTGTAATAAATATCAGTTTGTTTGGATCCATCACGATGAGGCACAACAGACTTACAGTGCAACAACTGTGCACACTGACAGGTGTGACGCTGTTAAGCTGGAGGGCGTCACTGTAGAAACATCAGCAGTATGTCGGGTCAAATTCAGTTCACATGACACGGCTGTTGTTAGCAGCTGTAAAGCCATCAAATAGGCCAAGACATTGGCCTGTGGCATGGTTAAATGCTAAGTGTGTGCGCGTAAATCATTACATGCAAATCCTAAAATGTCAGGCAACATTGTGTTCTCACTAGGTGAAGCTTGTTCTTCTTGTGTGACAGCCCCCTCCCAGTCTCCTCCTGCGGCACTGATAGGAATCTGGGTTCTCCCTTTTGGCAGTTGACAACAAAACCCCAAAGGAGACATCTTCCCACAGTAACTACCTCTCTGTCTTGTTTCTTGTGACATTTCATCCACACATTTGTCTCTTTGTTGCTTCTCATAATACTGACAGTAAATTCCTGAGAGGCCTATAGTTTAATAAATAGGGTCATACGTTTGGGACATTTCTTCTGAAGCTTGGATGTTTGTTCATAGAGGTTTCTTCATATTTGTGTGCCATGATATTTCTTTAAAAATATCAATGCTTTTAAGTATTATGTTTTAAAAAAATAGTCAGGCAATCACTGAATAACTGTCTGATATTGAATATTGAATAAGTCTGACTCCCAGTACTACCAAAACGTTTATTGCATTGATTAATCTAGGCTGATTGTTTGAACTGTTAATAGTGGTGGAAAAAAAACAAATCAGTCATTCATGGAAGGTCTTAAGCCTGGTTCATACAGTACCTCTGCATAGTCCACTTTGGACTATGTGACATACAGTAAAAGCTGTCCTCCACTTATGTCCTGGTGGAGACTAACACCAGAACCTCTGTATTTTGTGACGTAGCAGACTATAAGCACCAACTGCTTTCTCCCTGTAGCCCAACACTCTTCAGTCCAGTCGGTGATAGACTTGTTTCTGTAAAAAGTGTCAACGAAGAAGAAACCTGCCTGAGGTTGTAGGAGGAGGTGCACCGATGCCATCGCTCAAAGAATACAAGGGCATACAAATGAAGGACAAACTCCTGCCATAAAATTGATGCTATTGATGTGCAATGTGAGATCAAGACCACACATGAAACACTAAACTGATGTGGAGCGACTCAGTCAGTCGTCGTGCAGTCCATTACCATCCATAGCTCTGATTAGATCAGTGTGTGGCACCCTGGTCGGCACCAGTGGGGGCATTTATTGCGGGTTCAGCATGTTGAATCAGCATCGCTGGCTTACGATGAGAGCTCACTGTTCACTTGAGACAATCTGTTGAGAATCATTTGAGACACTCAAATGATTCCACAAGCAGATGACAACGGCAGCAGGAGTGTAGACACCAAGGACTCTTTCAGTATGTACAGTGCGGAAATTCTTCCATACTTCCCGAATTTAATTTGGGTGTGAGTTAACTACAGCATGTGGAGCACCTGTCTGCATGATTAGAAGATAAACAAGTGGACAATAATAATTGCGGACACCTGCTGGTAACGACAGTAATATCCTGCATAAATGCTTGTTGGCTACAGAGTGCGAGTGCAACGTTTGACTAAGCATGCGGTCAGTGTGTCCTGGGTTTGCCCTGACGGAGCCTGACAGAGCAACCAATCAAATTTAGACTGTTGTTCCTTCCTCCTCAGGTCCTCACCATAGGGTAGCCAGCTGCGGGTGGAATGGGCCTTGGTGACAGGTCACGTTATACCTGGGTGCTGACAGGAAGAAAGGGGTTAGCTCTGCTGTCAGGGGCAAGAGGGGACAGAGTAGGAGGAGGAGGAACGGGGCTCCTTTCATCAAGCTTGTCCTTGAGTGACGGGCAGCAACGCTGAGACAGTGATGGTGCATACCAGCACACGTGGGCTTGAGTCCATATAGACAGAAGTGACACCACAGGAATGTGGTGGAGGGGAAGCTTTAGAACCCAGAACTGCCGAATATTTTTACCACTGTGTAAAGTTGACATTAATCTTATAATGACACACAATTGAATAAATATGTTTTAGGTGTCGTGTTTTAACTGTACTATACTCTCCGACTTGCATGGATAGCTACAGATGTCTAACACTTTAATTTAAAGCACAGTAAAAATTTGGTAATAGGAAAGTAATATTATAGCAACACCATCTTAACACAATCTTAATAATTGGTAAAGCTCAATAGCTTGGTAATAATAATAATAATGGAGAATGTATGTTGGACACCGTATGTTGGAGAATTACATTTAAACACTGATGGTATTACAGTGATGTAGACCACATTAATTCTCAGTACCAAGCTATGACATGGGTATTACTTTAAAAGTAAAATAGTTATTGCCAAGCTAGAAATAGCACCAAAAAATAAGATCATATTACCATAATATTTCCCCCTTCAAATTATTACCATACTACCATGTTAACATTGTACCATATTGTAAAGTGTTACCTAATTATTTACAACTCACATCTACATTTTGTAAGTGAGCCTTAAGAACAAAGCATGAAAGGTAGATTCCATTGGCTTCTCTCCCCAGATAATATTGGCCCGACTTTGGGAATCTCCAGATTTGCTTAATTTTTAGGTGTGAAAGTTCTGTTGCCCATAGTTAACCCCTAAACATTTTTAGGTTTCCGGTTTTCATGTGGTCATTTTTTTTTCTCATTAATTCAAAGGGGATGATCCAAAAGGAGATGAGTGTATCCAACTGTATCCAACCCAAACTAATTTTATATGCAGTCTACTTCAGGATTTGGACTGTGTCCTCTCCTCACCTCCTGGCTGTGGAGTAGGCACTGACCACCACAGTCATCTCTTTCCTGTCAGCACCGTCGCCCTGTTTACCCTGTACCCATTCATCAGCCTGTAAATGAAGTAGCAGGTTTATTAGGCTGCGGTAAAATAGTCCACCCTACCAGCATGCAGAGGTAGCCAGCTCCATGCCGGCTGGACTCTGCTGACAACGCAGTGCCTCTTTGTAAGAGACTGAGTGTGCACCAGGTTAGCAGACCATGATGGCCAGTTGGCAATCATTCTAAAGCAAACAAGCTCTTGTGTGAGTAAAACACATTTAATTTAGTCTTGATCACCTTTTAATCATGCACATTAAGAATGGCAGACAGTGTCAGCATGTAAAAGTATGTATTTTGTTGATAATCTGTTGGAAGACTCTGCTTTCATCTTTATTTTCCTCAGTAATTTTAAGCACAGTGCTATAAAATTTGCTAGTAATTTGCATAAAATCACAATTCTTTCAGTGTGATACCCAAGCCTCCTCTCACTTGTCAAATACCTACTAATATTGAGCTCTTGTTATAGGCAGTAGGACTAGAATACAAACAGCATTTAGTCCCTGGTTAGATGACATTGCAATAGGTAAATATTGGCTCTGGCTCGATGATGTAATATCACCACCTATTATAGCGGAGACAGACACACCTCAATCAATAAACTGATTCTCCGTGTGTGCTATTATACTTGAATAAGGACAGTAGTCCAATACAATTCTTACTCACTGTCTTCCATTGTTCTCAATTCTTTTCTCATTTTTACCATGTGGATGTTTGCAGCACAATTGTGACTCACCAGAGGTAAAACACTCAACTCTACTGGCAATGGAAAGGGAGTTAATAGCTTTTTTTTTTACAGGTCTTTTTTAAAATGGATGAAATAGATTGCTATTGGTCTGAATGGGAGATGTGGAAGAACCATCTACTGTATTGGGGCTGTCTGACTTGTCTGGTTAAAAGGAGGTTGTGTGTCTAAAAATAAGCCAATTTTTAGTGACGGGTCTGCCTCAGTAGTGCTCTTCTGCCTCTGTGCAGATCTGTCACCATCAGTAACAGCTGAGCCATGTCTGCAGGACAAGGGTCCCCAATGAACAAATGATTTTGACAACAGAAATCAGAACAAAGGTACAGGTCTCTACTGTTGCTTCACTCCTTTATTAAATCAATATATAGAGTAGGTAACCTCATAGTCTGCCTAATCTGTCTTCCTCTTCTGTCTGTCTCTCATTCACACACTATGGCCATTTGACATGTTCACCACGATGACAGGCTGGTCAATGTCCCCCTGCTCACATGACATTTGCACAGTTTCCTCTTGCTGGTCTTGTTGTGCCTTCACTAATGACCACACACACACAGAGTGAAGGGGATAAAAATCGCTGAGCTATTTGGGTATGTCAGTCCAATGTGCAGAGCGGTTTGTTGGCTCGCCAAGCAGGATTACATCAAACGGACGGGCGTCTTCTATGGAGGTCTGGCCTCTATGTCGGTCCCTACACACACACATGCCGGGTTGCTGGGTTGTGTGTGTGTGTGTGTGTACATTCATTTGGGCCTAAACAAAGCTTTATCCCTAACCTTTACCAAAACTGGTTGATGCCTAACCCTGTGATTCAAATGTGATTCTGCCTCATTAGGAGCAGGTTTTGGTCTTCATGAAGACTACTGGTACTGACAAGGCCAGTGTTTATGCCAGACAAAGTTCTCAAGAAATAACAAATACAAACACACACACATACAGTGGTTTCCATGACTTGATGACAGAGAACATTACATTGACTTACATTCATTTTCTGGAGATTTACTCTTAACTATAATAACTAGTGCTCTAACCCTAACCCTGACCCTAACCTTAATCTAACCCTAACCTCAGCCTTAATGTCTTCACCTTAAAATGTAGTAATTTACGTTATGGGGACTTGATTCTCCTCATAGTCTTCATAATGTACTGTGTAAACAGATTTAGCTCCCCACAACATAAGGAATACCAGGTACACACAAACAGACACACACAATGTCTGGCAGTTAAATAGAAACTGGAGGTCATCCATCAAACACACATTCAGCCTTGTGACTCCACAAATATTGATAAAGATTCTGTCCATGGTGAGTCATGAGCAGCCATGCAGAAAGTCTCCACTGTGGTGTTGTTTGCCTTTGATTTCATGTACTCACCTAGGAAAGCAGCACCCATTGTTAATGTTCATAGGTAGATAAAGGCCTCCGGCTATAGTATGTCTACAAAGAAGGACCCAATCACATGCAAACGCAGACAGTACACAAGAGTTACATGTGTGCCGTACAAACCCGCCCACAAAAACACCCGGGTGTGTTCGGTGGAACCAAGAACGAGGCCTGGGCGAGTGTCAGTCAGGGCAAATCAACTTATCTTCTTTGTCTGCTTGTCTGTCTGTCGGTGTGTGTGTGTGTGTGTGTGTGTGTGTCAGAGAGCCTGTTTGTTGTCAGCCTGGAGTCCATCCAGGCCATCACTCACACTACCCTAGGAGAGGGCGTTGGACAGCTTTTATTAAAACTCGGAGTTGTGTGTGTGTGTGTGTGTGTGTGTGTGCCTCAGGCTCTGAAGAGATATCATCTCTCCCTTGACATGTTCTTTCATCTTGCCTTTTTTTCTTCTTGACAGACACAATTTTGGTTGCCAGTCCTTTTTTTTTTTTTTCCAGTGAGCCTGACTTAATCCATTGTATTGTGTATTGTGTGCAACAGTGGCTGTATTACTGTGTAATGTCATTTCACAGGGCTGTAAAAGTGAAGTTGACACGTTAACAACACGTTAATGCAAATTCCTTTAAAGTCCCTACGTTTTTGACGTGGATTTAACGTGCACATGTTCTGTGATTCTGGATTTCTCCTGATGATTAACAACCAAAACAACTGTTTAAAGACTCCAAATTGTGCTTGGGTGTCTGAAGTTAGTTTAATGCTAAATATTCCACACACCGACTCTTTCGGATCCAGCAGCATCATCCCACCAGAGGTGTTGTCACTAATGTTTAATCACTGACTTCTTGCCACATTTGTGGGCTGGAGGACAACATAATAACAGGACAATAAATAAAATGGACTGTGTGCTTGAAGTTTAAATGATTGTTGGAAATATCGTGGTTAATCTAAATATGCAAGTTGGCAAAATATGTAGTACAAGTCCAGTTTTTAGTCATTTCTATATGGACTTCAAATAAATAAATGTTGTAAACATCATTAACATCTTCTGCTATCTTTTACATACCAAAAAGTTCATAATTGGATGTTTAATGCTTTAGTAAAACTGTAAGTAGAGTAGCAGCACTTATTTTTCTCACTTCACACATTGGTTTAACAAATCCCTTTAAATTACATTTAAACAGATTATAAATATGTGCAATTAATTTGCAATTATTCACAGGTATGAACCATTAATTTTATTAATGACAACATGACTTCATATGTAATGCCAGTGAATAAGAAACCTTTAATGTTCAATTGGCTTTAAATATGATATTTAATTTAATACATGAACGTTAAAAATGTTTTACGCACCGTAATAAACCCTCCTGTCCTCGCAGTAGAGGATGTTGACTGAAAATCTTTTCATACGGTGAAAAAACATCATTTCACCCTTTGCCTCTCCATTTTGCACATTTAGTTGTAGGTGATAGAGGGGAAGGGTAACATTAAATCTTTTTAGGGGGGGTCAGACTTCTAAAGGATATTGGAATGACGTGGGTTTTCACTGGGTTCTCCAGTTTCCTCTCACAGTCCAAAAACATGCAGATTTGGGGATTAGGCCAATTGGACATAGGTGTGAATATGAGAGTGAATGGCTGTCTGTCTCTATGTGGCCCTGTGATGGACTAGTGATCTCTCCAGAGTGTACCCCGCCTCTCACCCTATGTCAGCTGGAGTTAGGCACCAGTGCCCCCCCGTGACCCTCAGTGGAGGATAAAGCAGTAGAAAATGAATGAGAGCAACAACGCTTTCACTTTAATTGCACTCACCATAAACTGGTCCTCCACTATTCTTGTGTGTTGAAGACGTGCTGGAGACAAGTAAAGAATGCCGTCAGGCCAAAAGTGCGATATAACAACATTTTTTTTCCTTCATTTTTTTTACAGTGTTGGCTAATTTTCTCTGTGGAGTTTGGTGCAGGGTTGGAGTTGATTTCCAAACTTTGGTTTCCAATTGGAAAGGACTGTTTATCAGTGAGAAAAAGCAGTGAACATGTTCCAAAGATATCTTACACAAACATTGCCAAGTTTTTTAACAATGTGGCTATATTTTGTTTTTCTTCTGTCTCTGCTGCCAGTCATCGGTGAGAGCAAGTGTCCTAGTCCTGGCTGGGTCACTGTAATGTTGATGTGCTATGGAAAGTCATTCAGTGGGTTTACATGCATGTTAAAAGTCCGATGTTAGTCATGTCATAAACACGTTAGTCCGACTAAACTTGAGCTAGACTTAGTCGGAATAACTTACCTGGATAATGCAATTCATAGTCTGATTACTGCATGTATACACTTGTATACACTCCACAAGTTGGACTGGAGTCGGACCAAAATTTTCTGTTGCTGTTGTGTCTTTGACCCGGAAGTAGAAGGAGACGATATATAAACTGCAGTACTGTTGCTGGAAAAACATGCGGCGGCGGCATCTTTCTGCAGAAAACACAGCAACCACAAGAGCTGCGCTCCATCTATCACAATTAATGTGTACAACAGGTACGAAACTTACAGAGCCACAGCACGATGCACCTCGCCATTTGCTGTTTGTTTTTCTGTGACATAAAGGTCAACAGGAAACTGGGCCAATATGCACTAGTTTAGAGAGAGATACAGCGCCACCTATAGAGGCAGAGCCAGACGTACAGGGTTAATAAATCAATTTTCTCCTCCGAATGTATACTCAGACTCAGCAAGTTGTCTGACTGCCTGTCTTAGTTGGACTATGGCCTTAGCTTGATTAATGTATATGTACTGAGGGAGTACTGAGTGGTGATGTGTCAAAACTTGAAACAACCACTCTTCCAAGAACGTGAATTATCCCTTTAAGGCAGACATAGAAACCAATCTAATCAAATCAATTTCCATGCATGAAGGGAGGTATAAGGTGAAGAGTTGTAGTGCATTACATAGTAAAAATAACACATTGTGCTTCCATAGAAGGTGTCACAGATGTTCTTTCTCTGTGAATGAATAAGTTCTTATTGCTGCATGAAGAAGAGGCGAGAAAACCACACATGCAGCGGGAACAGTAATTTAAACATGGAGACAAGGCTTTCCCTGTGTGTCCCTTCTCTCCACCCCGCCCTCCTAACTCTCCCTTGTGAGCCGCTCACTCCCATCAACAGGCAGTAAGTTTTTAATCATACTGAAATGATTTATTTAAACGTCAGGCAATGTGTCACCTCTCTTCCTTTAATTTTTCAAAATGTTTGTGTTCTTTGCCGGGTGATAAATTTATCTTCAGACAACCCCAGTATGACTAATTAACTTTGAAATATCAGATCCAGATGTCAAGCTGAAGGAAATTCTTTACAGGCAGCCATGAGAGCCAGCTCACCACCCACCTTCCTCCTCCTCCTCCTCCCTCCTCAAACTGTCCTCCTCCCCCTGGAGCACCAGCCTCCTTCAACCTGCGCCTGCCCTCCACCATATATTCTTAGCCTATATACTTTTCTTAGAAGTTGGAGCTGTCCTGTTGAGAACTAACACACTGCAGAGGGTCATAAATCTGACGGTGTGAAGATAACCTGCAAATGCCCTCTGTTTACCTCCTCCTCCTTTCCCTCCTCTGTATCACTCAGCACCTACACCTAATTTATTCTCCTCCCTCCTACTACTGGCTTGCTTCTCTCACTCAGACTTCATGTCTGAGTGAAATATTGAGATTATGCCCAGAAAGTGTAACCAAGCCCCAAGTTAGTAAATCTGTGCTCTCAGACCTTTAAAGAAAACTCCAGGTACTACTTTTTAACACATTCCTCTCTTTTTTTTCTGCAGTTAATCTCAGACAAATGCACTTTTTTCGTGATTTATGTCACTCTTTATTTCAGCCTTATGTCAAAAATGTTTGGATCAGGAGACTTAAGTGGGATATGAATTCTATGCCTCCGTGTTCTGGCTCACATGGTGATAGTGTTTTGAGTTGGAGTAGTGGTGAAAAAAAATCTTCTGTCCCTGCAGAAATGCCTAGAAAAAGCACAAGGCCCCTGCAGGAACATTGCAGCACTGACACTTTGACAGTTTGCCATGAGTGACGTCTGATCTGTACAAATTTCAGGACTAATAAATCTACCTGTCAGAGCTTGGGACTTGAAAGGGCCGCAACCCTGAGGCACAGCTTTAACACAACTTGTGTTGATGAAATTCTGTAGGCTGGAGAATTATAGCTGTCAAAAAAACGCCCACATCAAACCTGAAGCCTTGGCGTTCTTTCTTTTTTCCCCTCCGCTCTCTCAACACTCATATATTGCTCATTCACCTCCTTCCCTCTTTCCCTCCCTCCCTCCCACCGTCCTGCCTCTCCCTCCTAGACATCTCTCTTTTCCTTCCTCCTGTTCTTTCTCACCGCTTGGAAAATGAAACATAGACGTCCTTTCATGCCTTGGTGACCATCATTACATCATTTTGACACCCTGAGGACCCCAGATCCACCCTCCCTTCCAGACTTCATCCTAGTTTCTTCAATCACTTGCTCTGCAAATACAAAAAAGTTTGCTCACGGACAATGAGTTGTCAGGGGTGACGGGTGTGACTCGCTGGCTATCATGCTCTCAGCACTCTCCTGGCATTTGGCCACAATGGAGGCCAGCCAAAGTAAAAATGTGGCTCTGTCACCAGAGTATCATAGTCACCAGCCGGGGGTTAAACGGGCAGAGAGGTGGGAGAGGGACACATGATTTCACCAGAGGGGGTGATGTGTGTATGGCTGATTTAAACACCAAAAGACCCATAAATCAACTGACCACCACTCCCCTCTTACCACCTCCTCCCATTTCCACATCCTTCCAGGCCTACTCCCCACTCCCCCCCCTTCCCCCCTTTACTGGATTTATTCCTGTTTATCTTTGATCCCAGACCAGTTTGCTCCCCATGTCCTTTCAACTCCAGCTGATGTATCCTGTGGGTGATAAATCATCTATGAGTGTTTAGATACTTTGCTGCCACCGCTGATTTTCCTGTAAATGTTTTGAGAGGGGTGGATCATATTTGCATTCTACAAAGTGCCGTTGTCAGTGTTAAAAGTTCACTGGAATTCTGGGGGATGAATAGCAGCCCGAGCTTATTGATTTAAATGTCAAAAGGTGTTCCTTTGCAAGGTTGAGACCCTCCTGGTGTAGTGTGATCCTTCATCGACTGTTGAGTCAAAGAGCTTACAAAGGTGCTCTGCTTTATTAATGAAATGATTCAGGCTACATCCGTACTACTCCATTTTAATTTAAAAACACATATATTCTGTTCTAAATGTGCCTGCCGTCAACTTGGTGGATTTTTTTTGAGCCCTGAAAATGGAGGAGTTTGCAAATGCTGGCTCTGTTTTCAGTGGAAAACTCTGGAGCGGCGTTTTAATCTGGATAGGCAAAAACACAGACCTATTGGCTAGATAATACAGTCACCCACATTCACTTCCCGATTGGCTCTTATCAGTTCCAAGTCTTTCATCAGCTGTGAATGAAAAGTTCCACAAACACTTTCTTTCAGTCTCACTTCATTATCAGGCTAATAAAAGAAATGCTCATTCTTACTTGTCACTTTTGCTTTTTTTCAGCAAATTAGTATGGACACAGATTACTTCTGAAACAGAGCTAAAACGCTTATGTACACACAAATCGCTTTTTTTTATCTTAAATTAAAATGAAGTGGTATGGATTTAGCCTCAGTCAGCTGTGTGATCTGGGCAACATTTGGGCAAACATAGTGGAGTTAATATAAAATCATGCTTGGAGACAGGCTGGTTAGAAAGGCTGTCACATAACCCAAAGTTCATACATCCTCTCAACCACTTAGTGGCTGCCATGCATGAGTCACTGCTTTGAGTGTCATTAAAATAACTAAAACGTACATCATGATTGCATCTCATGACTTTACTTTGATCACCTCAGCTATTTTTCCATCAGTCATATCACATAAAAGAGTGACAACAGAAATATCTTTGTTCATTAGCCCCATGCTGAAACAGCAGCAGTCATTTACACTACACACACCGTCACCGTAGCAGTCTGTCAGTCCCTGTGCTTGTCAATCACTCCGTGGCTCTGTTGGAAGTTGGCTCTGACTGACAGCCCGTGTGATCTCTCCCAAGGGCTGGCAGGAAGGTAACAAAAGGCCCGGCTACAGTAATTGGCAAGATAAAGACATCCCGCCAAAGCAGCACTGTCACTCATTTGGATCCAGAGCGACAAATCAACATGAAACACGCCACACCAGTTAACCAAAGGGAAAGTAAGCGTGTCTTGCCGAACAGGTAACCAATCAGAGGGCCAGCTCGAGGTCACTTCCCCTGGTGACTGGCTGAGCGTTGACCTGTTTAAACTAACAACCCACCCTCCTTCCTTTGGATTCACCTCTCTAACCTTCTCACCTCCAGTCTCCCCTCCCGTGTACACCCCGACCCCGGGCTGACCTGTTGGCCCTTTGCTGAGGTCAGCTAACAACACAAGCACCCTCCCTCCCTCCCTCTCCTCTGTCTGCTCAGTCTTACCCCGATCCTTCACACACCTGGTTCTCATTTCTCACATTTCACTTTCCATGAGTTGCTGCAGAAGAATTATAGTTTTTTCTGACAATGTTTACAATGACATTAGGGGAAAAAAAAAACATTGTGTTAGTGTGCCTAACACAATGTTTGAAATTTTTTGTTATGTTAGCATGACTGAAATGATACTAAATCAAATTTCTCAAAGTCAGACTAACACACCTTGATAATGTAATTGTGAGTCAAATTCTGACTGTGTGTGCCTTCAGTCGGACCAGAGCCAGGCTCAATCTGGACTGTAGAAGTTGGAGAATGGTCCACTTTTAACATGAAATAAATAATAATGGATTGAAATATTTACTATAAGACTCATGAGTCTGATTTTAACTGTAGATATGATATGCTTAGTCTAGGAAAGCCCGTGGTTTAAGAAATGTTTCCAGATCAGTGGTTCTCAAACTTTTCATACCAACTACCATTATAAAATACCATTATAATCAACATTTGAATACTGTGGTGTAAATAGGCCGAGCAAAGTCAGCTATGGACTTTTCACAGGAGGCAGATTTATTCCCAATAACTTAATTTGCTCTCTCATCATCCTCAAATATACTTCAGACACTGGTATAGCCAAATTAGATTAACATGGAATGAGAGAAAAGGTGACTCTAATTATTACTTCACCAGAGGAAGCTTGTGTATCGATGGTTGTACACATGCCACAATTTGAGAAACATGGTTCTAGGTAAAGAATGAAATGTCATGGTTCGGATTAAACATAGTATTTCACCATATAAATTAATTTGAATCCAAAGAGAGTGGGCTGTGTCACAGTCATTGCTAGCATCACAATCCACTCACAAAGGTCAGATAGGGTATCTGTGACTTCTAAAGAGGTCCTGTCACAGTGAGTGTTTGTGGGTGTGTGTTACTGAGTGTGTCTCCTGATGCCCCGAGACTGACCTCCCTCTCAGTCCTCTCAGTCCTCTCAGTCCTCTCTCAATCACCCCTGTCTCCACAGACACCTCTCCTCCTCTTTCTGCTCCTCCTCTTCTTCTGCTCCTGCAACAGGAGAGAAGACCAAGTGGGGGGCACTCTCTCACTGAAAGCCTCCAAAGAGGAACCCCCTGCACAGCATGTAAAAGGCCTCTCTCAGTCACTCTCACACACACACACGCACACACAGGGATCCCGTGTCGACCTGCCTGACTCTTCACAGGGTAGCCATTAGTCATCAGGCAGATCAAAGAACAACCGCAGGAAGTGAAAGGACCCTGACAAGGAGGAGTCCATCTGGCTGGCAGGCCATCGCTCATCCTCAGCCGACAGTGGGGCACACTCTCCATCTGACTGATGCTTCTGCTCCTGGTTTGTGCGTAAAACTTCTCTGTAACTTCTCTGCTGTGCAGCTTCTTCAAAGATATCAATTTAGTATGGGTGCCCCCCGATGATACCCCCTTTACCCTCTCCATCATCCCTCACCTCTTACCACCCACCCGAGCCTGTCTGCAGGGTGACCCTTTCCTTTTGCTGTGTGACTGAGTGCCTCTCCTGCCACACAGGAGGCATCAATTACAGGCCCTGGTCGTCCTGGTGTCATTGCTCTGTAATTAATGGGCTCTCCCCGGTGCTGCGCCATGGGGCCTGGCCTCACCGTGAACTCCTCAGGAATTCAGAGACAAACACACATGCATGCAGGCATAGATGCGCACACGCACACACGTGCTGTGTGCAAGTCACATGATGCTCTTGAAATAACCAACCACCACGGCCAGCTTTTGTGGAATTTTAACACCCTTACGACATGCTAGTGACGCATGTGCAAAGGTGTTAACACACACAACCCTCAAAACCCCCACTTTATCCTTCTGAAATACCTGAGCCTCCTCCTTAATAAAAACCCTCCTGCTCTACACGGACAAAAGCAACTTAGAAAAGGTCACGCACATGCAGAGGCCCAGCCCCCTGCTGCCTGCCCCTTCATTTATCAATCAGCCAGACAAACAGAAGCACAAGGTCCCCCAGGTCGAAGGGTCACGGGATCACGTCTTCACCTTAAAATGTAATATTTACGTTATAGGGACTTGTTTTTGTCCCTGTAAGGAAGACAAGTCTCCATAATGTGACTGTGTAAACACATGTAGGTCCCCACAACATATGGAATACCAAGCACACACACACACACACCCCAGATTCACCAGCCAGTCACTTTAAATCATTTTCTCCGTTTTTGTTGTTGAGTGGAAGATTCTATCTGTGGCTGACATAACTATAATATTTCTCTCAGCTTTTCCTCTCCCCTCAAAATCTTTCTTTCTTTCTTTCTTTCTTTCTTTCTTTCTTTCTTTCTTTCTTTCTTCAGCCATCATGCCTGGATCTGACACTGAGCGTGACCCTGCCTTTATTGTTGCAGTGGGGGCAGAGGCGCAAACACAGGGCAGGGACTGTCACCCCAGTGATTAAAGAGCGCATGTTTTCAGTCAAACGCCTCAGAGGGAGAGAGGGTGGGTTAGAGAGAGGCGGGGAGATAAGGAGCATCTAATGCTTTTACCATTGAATTAAAAAAGTGTTTTGGAAAGTCAAACAACAACAGAAGTGGCATTTGCAAAGAATTCAAGCCACATTGTGCAAATGCAATTTTTTAAGACCTTATTAGTAAGTTTTCTACACAGGTTATATGATACAGCGGTTTATTAAAGAGCTTGGAGGAGTGACAGTCTGAAAAACATGCAGTGAATATATATATATAATGTATATAGGCATACATATACACAGGCAGGACCAACAAAAAGCAGCTAAAGGGTGATTTGTCCTTAGAGGCTCAGGGTGAGGCAAATAAAAGAGTGGCTTGTTGAGTTATGGCTGCGGGTAGGAAAAAGGAGAGAGTCATGGATGTGACATTTTGACCATTAGACCTTGCTCCGCAAAATATTATTTTTATTAATGTGAACAGGAATTGGTTTCTCTTACAACACTCATGAGGATTAAAACAAATAGGGCCATGAAAGAGCGAGGCAAGGAAAGAAATAAATAAATAGCCCGACTGCCTCCATATTTCGTATAACTTTCACCTCCAAGAGCTGTGGGCCTCTGTGTTAGACGTCCAAGCTAAACACTTGGAAGTTTGCTCAGTCATAAATTAACAGCTTGACAGTCGAAAGTGTTCAAACTAATTTGTCAAATCACGCTCACTTTTTTTTTTCCATGGTTTAAATTCATTGCAGCAGTTTTTCTCTCTTTACACAAGGCTTCCAGAAATGTGTTTCCCAGTACCTCGGGTACTCGCAAAAGATAATTCTGGAAACCAAAATCCAATGACTGTACATTACATGCATTCAGACCAAAATACACCAATTTTCCTGCACTGGAATAGACGTGAATAAATTCCCACCCAAGTGCAATTTATCTTCACTGGTTGCTGTCAAGTGATTGGACTCTGAGGAACCTTCAGGCATCAGATCAACATTCATGGCTCATCAGCTCAACAACTTGTATTTTCATTAATTCAGCAGCCATGTTCTGCTAAAGTGGGATAATTACTATTGACACGTTTTTGCCAAACATGCCAGAGTAAAGTAAACACAGATGACGCCTTTGGCTCAGATTATCAGACAAACAAATGTCATGCAAGGCAGACAGACAGAACAGTGCCTCACGAAGCCTGTGCACCGCATGGTGACTGTTCCCACAACTGATTCTATTTGACAGCATCACAAGCCTCGTTCAGACCTGGTATGAACATCCTTCCTCAGTGATCTGATTGCAGGCCGACAGAGTTAAATTTGACTGTTCACACCTCATACTGGACTTGTCTCCTGTGACCACATGAGATTAGACCTGGCTTCCCCAGCCATTTTGTCAGATATACAGTGACGTCACATCTGTTAACATGAATTGTACAGATGTGACGTCAGTGTATGTCTGTGAATGATAGATTTTAACTATAGAATTTGTGTGCTGATTAGTGTTAGTATTGTTGTGGTTGGTCAGAGGACATCAGCTGAGGAGTCGGCCTCTTATACACTTAAAATAAATGAACAAATTAATAGCATTATTTGCTGTGTTGGAGGTGAACACACTGGTGAGCACGAGTAAAGCAGTTCTTTCTTTTGTACTTTTGTACGTTCATTAAATAGATTTGTTCACTGAATCGTTCACCTTTTCCTGCATGAATGGAGCACAGACTCCGAGTCTGACGCTGAACTGAAATTTGGCTGAAAGGGTTGCGATTCGGCTCACAATCTCTGTCTTTCAGCAGTGCTGTCACTAAATACACGTGACTCCTCTGTTAAATATTGAGATTTTAGAAATGTCCTTGTTAAATGTTGGAGGATGTTTCATTGTTCAAATGTTTCAGGATTGTTAACTCTTTTTAACCGATCTAGTTTGGCATTGTTCGGTTTGATTTCTGTGTCGGCCGTCGCTCCTACGCCTCTTCCATTGACACTCTCTGCCAATCATTAGCCAGCAGTCCGTTACTAAAACAGGTAAACTACTAAAAAGTAGTAGTTAACAGGTACTATCCCTAATGGAAAAGCAAAAGAAAAAACTGTGCTGGGCCGTGCTGGAACTGTATAGTGGCAAAGGGCCATAAGCAGTACTAACTGAGCTAACCACTATCTTCTGGTCCTGGTCCAAATCCTGGAATGGGTAAAATGTTGGGGTGTATCTGAGCAAGGCACCCAATCCCCCATTGCTCCGGATGCAGATAAGTGCTGCTCCCTGCTCCTGCACCCGACTTGTGTGTGTTCACTAGTGTGTAAAATTATGGGTTAAATGGAGAGGTGAAATTCACTATCATCAATTGGTGTGTGTGAAAGAATAACAAATTCTAATTCGAAAAAGAGACCAATCCAGCACAGACAGTGTATGCAACTCTCTGTGGACACGGAAAACATAAAATATGGATTAGTGGCAGTCAGATAGACCATATTTTCCAAAACGTAAAAGTTAACAAATGTCACTGTACTAAGAATTAAGAGAGAAAAACAGTTTGTTGTCTTAGAGTCAAACAGGAGTACATTATTAGAGCCTGTGAATATGCTTTTGTTTCGTTGTTAAGTAAATGACTAAATGATTCATCCATACGTCACTATTTTCTTTTGAAAGTACATATCCACTCTGCTCCTGAAATGATTGCATCCACCTTGGTGTTTTAGAAACACCCAAAACTAAGGAGTTTACAGCTGCTGACAAAAAAAAAAAAAAAAAAGATTTTGTCTGAATAGGCAAAATCTTTGGAACAATGATTCAGTTTCACCTTCTGTCTTCGTCTCATAACAGAAATCCTTGCTCTTTCCATTCACCTTTGTTGTTTCTCCTTCATGTACTTTCTGACACTGGGCAAACAGCTGCAGAGAATAGAATTAGCTTCCTGCATAAAGTGGCATGTGCATGCCCAGTGTACCTGTATCATGACGTGATATACATTTATGGGAGTTTTAATATGGACGTGCTGTAGATTACTTCTTATATGGAGCTCATATACTTGCCTGAATGCCGATCTGAAGGCACTGTTTTCATATGAAAACATAGTAGTCTGGAAGAAACCAAAGTCCCTACCAGGCTCCTTTCAAACCTCCTCCTCTCTGTACCCAATCCTCTCATCCTGGGCCTGAAACGTGCCAGCTCCCATCTGTCATCATCACCTCTACAGTCACATACGGATCCATTTTCCCTCCCCACTCTCCTTTAGGTATGTGTGTGCGCCTGTGTGGTCTCTGCAATTGTGAATGCATGTGTGAGTGTGTGCTGTACCCAAAGAGACAGACAGGCACACGAGCATGAAATCCACCAAACCTCCTCTAATTCCCCCTGTAATTTATGGCTCTCCGATACATGTCATGCTTAGGCTAAACAAACGATCCTTTGTCACTGACAGCAGCCTTTGATCAGAAAGAATCGGATTCGCTGTCTCGCTGCAGCACTAGATCTGCGCCTCACTGCTGCTACCGCCGCAAGGATTTCTACTCATGTACAGCCTAATGGCACTGAAAGTTTTCCACTCGCACCTCAGCACACGCACACGCATACACACACACGTTCTTCCTGAACTTGAAGCATGGCTCCATCATCAGTTTACACTGAACTTGTGACCCTGGTGGGCACCCACTCTCCCTCCTCCTCCTCCCACGTGCCCAGTCACTGTGCAGCATCTCTTTACAACAGGCCCCAGTGGGGGGATTGACAGTTGTGTGTGGGGGGGTTCTGAATCTCAGGAAGAGAGAGAAGGAGGTGAAGTTCTGGGGTCAGCGGAAGTGGGTTCGACATCTGTAGAGTCACGCAAGCTGACGTGACCCGGCGCAAACTGTCAGGGGCCTTTGCCCGAGCAGCTCACATACGCACTCATCAACACACAGACACACACGTTTACAGATTCTCACCTGCTGGCAGCCATTTTGTTAGCCGCTCACTGTGGATTCAATCTAAATGAAAACATAAGGTTTTGGCTGTTTTTTTTTTTTATCGTGTGGCACGGTGGGATTCTATTTAAGCTGTCAACCAGAGGGACATGTGAATGTGTGTGTGTTTGTGGAGTAGTGGTGTAGAGTGATTAAGCATGTCAGTGCTGGCCTGGGGGATTGACAGTAACGCCGGCTGACTTGGACACACAAGGGAGAGAAAGACTGGGGCACTTGTGTAACAGAGACACACAGGCAGGTACTGTTCTCCTGCCGAGCTCGAAACAAACCGCTGTTGACATCCCTGTCACCAATACTCATTTCTAGCGCTTAACGAGATTAGACTCAACTGGCGGTGGTAGAGACAGAGGCATCAAATTAAGCGAAAGCGGCTGACAGCGAGCATGTTCGGCAAGCGGGCTTTCTGCAGGCTGTTTTTTTCCGCTTTGCCCTGCATGAAATGTTATCTTTCAGCCTGCATTCCAAGAAGAGAGATCAAAGATGAAATTTGGTCTAAATGTGAGGAGACGTTTGAGGAGCAACAGAAAAGTGTGGGTTCAATAATGGTGAACTTCCAAGCAGGGATGCATTGAAGTCATGCCTGGTAGACAGATTTCATCACTTGGCTTCCTTGTTGTCGGGGCATTATTCATTGCTCTGTCTCTGTCACACACATGCAGATATCATGTTCCCCACCCACATACACTTTGAGACATCTTATCCCTCACACACAAACAAACACACCAACCCCTCCCACCTACGTTACCAACCCGTACGCTCACACGTAGGCTTTTTGACAGAGTGAAGTTGTCAGGGAAATGGAGAGGAAATGACACAGGGCATATTTTCACAAATCTCCCCTGTGTGCATACTCTGCTCTGGCACAGGTCCTGTCAGCGGCCTGCCTCCTCAGTTTAGCCATCAGACGCAGTCAGAGAGCCAAACACAGTGGGACAAGCTTGTCCTTGGACAGGAGAGAAGACAGAAAGAAATGTCACCTGAAAGAAATGGAGTGTGCGAGTGTGTAGAGGTCTGAGAAAGAGGCTGAACTGGAGAAGGAAAAATGTAAACGGAGAGAAACAATGGCTCAGAGAAGAAAATCAGATGTGGAAAAAAAATTTCACGTCGACAGAGAGATGTTCTGACCAACACTAAGCCCTGATCTCTAACAGTACCTCCCCCCTTACAGAAATGGCAAATGCCAGGCCATTATGCTTTTTACCGGTATTGCAACATAAACTGTGGTGCTTGGGGAGCCTTGCATTACTACTAGTGTGGAAAACTATCTTTGACAAGGTCGTGGCCAGCCAAAGCATGTGGTCTGCGCATCTACCTGCTTCACTGGAGGCACTGCACTGCCGCCGATGTCTGCTTCCCATAATCCCCTAGTCTGCAGCTGCTGTCACCGCTTCTTCAAAACACCCACACCGCCCAGCTGTATATACGTCATCGAACAGCTGCAACAGACACTGTGCTGTTCTGCTGCTCACCTCAGGGCTGACGCAGGCTCATGTCACACAGCCCAAATAATTATCTTGGCATTAGGAGGAAAAACACTAACGGGAGATGTTTCACATATTTTAAACAAATGTTGAGTCTGTGTATTCGGGATGACAGGCATAACAAAAGGCCGCGGCTCAGGCTATTGCACATGTTACATTCAAGCATGAGGCTAAAACACGGAGCGTGATCCCAGGTGTGAGGCAATTTCACAAGATCCCAGGGTCAGCCTGTTTCCATGCACAGTTAAATCAAGCTACGGTTGTAGCAAGACTATGGCATTCAACTCCGCTCACACGAGTTTGCATGGAGTTGTTAGCATGTCTGGCACCATTCCAGTCTTTCTACCATCCATGAACTTTAAAATGTGAAATGCTTTGAGATGACGGATCATAAAATTGTTCTCCTCATCAGTTCATATTACATTCTTGCTGTTCTCTTATTCTTCTTCAGCTTCTTCTATTATCTCTGAGTTTAAACCAGGGTGGGAACTGTGGTGCATGTGCCTAGCACACAGTCCAAATCTGTTCTAACTAAAGTTATACAGTACATGCAATAGTAGCTTACCTACTATTCACTTTATTAGTCCAGTTTGGAAAAAAATTTTTTTTTGTTCAATTACATTCATATTCACATTTCAACATGTGTTTTAAAAGTAGGGTTTTAGTTGGACTTACACTATGAGGTGTTTTTTAAAGTCATGTAAACGTATAATCTGAAGTGAATGGTAAAACAGCGTCATTATCCCATTAGCCCCCAGTATCTTTTATAATAATCATTTATTCGTCCGTTGTTGCAGAGTTGCAGAGTGTAGCAGTAAATGTAAGGTCCAATGTGAAATGTTTAGGCAGAATTTGAATCACTCTCCAATTATGTTTGACTGAATGCATTACAGGTGTAAAGTAAAATGACACACTGGCCATTCTTTTAATGTGCATGTCCATCTGGCTTTATTTCTGTAGCAACAATGGCTGTATAGCTTATACATGTTATAGTATAAGCCGATGTACCGTCATACTTAGCCTTAATGGTTCTTTTATCACTCAAATTTTAGGCACGTCAGAGTTTTCAGAAGCACCACAGAAGATGGTGACATTCATGTTGAAATCAAAACAGCTGAAGGAGAAGGGAGGTCAGACTTCTGCTGTCCAGATGTGCTGAAACCTGTTGGGAAAATACCACCTTTCACCACCAGCCTATATACAGAGAGAACAGCGAAAGGAGAACAAATAGGGACACGTATGATTGCCACCGATTCCAGTGTGTGTGTTTTATTTATATCATACTGCTGGTTTCTGCCAAGAGATTTTTGATTATCCTGACTGGGTGAACCGTCTCCCTCAGGAGCATTGGTGATTAGCTTGTGGCCATAGCCTGTCACCGCTTCCCTTCACATCTACACCCATATTGCGCACACTGGGAGGGGGAGATACAGTCAACATGTAGTCCCTAGGCCGTGTGAGGTCACCCACTTCTCTATTTCAAAAGATACAGGATCGCCGCTGTAGTTAGCCAAGACCCTGTGGAAGCAACCAGTCATGTGTGATTTTCCAGTCCAGTGCTCTGTGATGGCTCAGCCCCCAGGGCCCGGCCTGCAGAGCAGCTAGAGGGATTGGAGCTTGTCCACCTTCTGCCCTGGCCTTGTCGTATCATTGGGAATGAAGGCTCATCATGGCCTGCCAACCAGCACTGCAGACATCATTCCCCTCCACCCTCTCTGCCTCAGTGAGGCCCCAGCCCTGGTAAATTATGCTAACCCACACCATTATTAGTCTCATTATAGACCCATTTGAGTTGCTTTCAGCCTGTCACAGACATTCAACTATGTCTTCAGCTTGACTTGATTTCCTCTGACATGCTTTTCTTAAACTAAAACGCTGGGGAGGGGAGATGAAAAAAAAAAATGAGGAAAATACATCTTGAAGGAGTCAAGCAAGGAGGTTTGGAGGCTGATGTAGAACATTTAGTTACTTTCATGATGAGGCACATATTTCATGTCACGGCATGGCTTAGAATATGTAAATAAAAAAAAAAATATTTCACATGGAGGCACACAGATATGGGCAAGTCCATCTTTCTGGTTGTTGACACATTTTTAAACAAAGTTGAGAAATGACCTTCATTTGTGGAAACCTAATACCTTTCAATTTTACTGTGCTTGGCAAACCAATGCAGCTCACTTGGATTCCCTTGCCTGTCAGCTGCTGGGTCTGCCATCTATTCAGTTCCTAAGTTGTGTCCCCACTAAGTCTTTCTCTACATCTTTCATTCTGTCATCACTAACGCGATTGGGAATTCCCCGGGAGGAAGGGAAAACTTCACTGGGAAAGGCTAAGAGGAGTATGTACCAGTTCCCCTCCATGCTGAAACTGAACAGAGCCAAGCTCTTTCAATCAGTGACGGCTCATTTGGAAATGTAGCCCTGGGCTCTTGTTCCCTCGTGCCCTTGCCAAATACAATCATTCTTTTTCATTTCTCCAGCTCAATTTTAGAATTTTGTGATTTTTCACTGTCACTTATGATCTTTTGAAGTACTTTATTGAATTTCCTGCTGGACTCTCCTCTATGGTCCATTTTACTTTTTGCCCCGGCTTAGCTCCCTACTGCTGTTTCACTTTCCCATCTCTGCAGTCAACTTGGTCAACCTCTAAAGGCTTTCCAGTTCACTTTCCAGTCTTAAAACCACTTTTTAAAAACTCTGCTCCTGCTGCATCGGTTGCAATCATTATTCCCTGGTCTGGATTTCTCATTATTTCTTTGCAATTCACCTCTCAACTCTGTCAAGAGTAGCTGTGGGTGATATCACTGTCATGTCACTGCTCATTTATATCACACAGATTGACAGGAAGACCCAGGCCAGCTCTGCTTCTGATAATGGCTGATCTAATCCATACCACTGTGTACTTTCACCCACTCAGTTTCTCTGTTCTTGGCACTGATTCCTTTAAACCCAAAAAGCCTCTGTCTTTCTCACCCCCCCACATGTGTTTGCAATTCCCCTCCAGGGGTCTATGATTCAACAACAGCATCATCTCAATTCGTCTCAAAGCATGAAGCATCGCAAGAGAAACTAAAGTGGGAGACAAGACGTCCCTCTCTGCCCCCCTTTTGGAGGCAGGAGCCTGAGTGTGTTTGGCGGAGTTGGAAGGGAGGCTCGCTCTTTGGGATGTGGGAGTTTAAGAAGAGAGTGCCACGCTGGCCTAATCACATTATGGATGCCATATTATGTGTCAAGCTGTCACTTTCAATTTGAGCCACCACACTGCAGCAGCGGGTCCTGGCTTTTCTTCATATTTCTGTTTGATTGGGGCTTGATAGTGACTAGACTGGAACTATGAGAGAACTCAGCAAGCAAAAGAGACGCCATCTCGTCATGATGAAGTACGCCAATCATATGTTCACAATTAACATTGGTTCGGTTAAGGATTGACGGTATGTGTTTGTAAGTCAGTGGGGGCTGGGGTAATCTGTCCCACTGACCTCTTCACGCCGAATCACATGTCTAACCTTATTCTTGTCTCCTGTTTGAACTGATGTCATGTGTCTCATCATCCAGTCTGTCACACTGGTTGACGTGGAAACCGTGTCAAAAGGCTGGATGGTCGCTCAACTCCATGAGCAGGGTAAATTGAGGAGATACAGAATGACAAGAGAGAAAGAGAGGGTAGGAGAGGTTATGCGATGGGAGAGCAGAGCACGAGTTCAGTCAAAGCCAATTGTGCTCCAACTGAGTGGAATGACTCAGAGGAATTGGTAGAAGTTGGTTCTTTTGTGTGCAATCTGCTGAAGCATTTGATCGATTGAGCTGAATTCCCCTTCGTCCGTCTGTTTTTACATTGAGATCCAGCCTCCCCTGAGCAATCACTGTCCTCCCTTTCGCTCTCCCTCTTTCCCTCCCTCCATTTATCTGTCTCTTGCCTCATCTCTCCATCTGTCGCTGTCTGATAAATCAACAGCTTGGAGATAGACCAGTAAACTGTCAAGGCTGAAGGCTTTGAGCAGCTCCTTCAGACAGAACTTTTCGATATCAGAGCAGATGAAGAAACAAAAATAAGTAGAGATAAGACACAGAGGGGAGGGGTGAGAACTTCATGGCCATGCTGACATTGTAAGACATCCAACTGCACTTGTCACTTCTAATAGGCTTTTAGCAAAACCCCCTCCATAAATGCTAAACATTTACAACTACCAGAGAACTGTTTTGTTTTGTTTTGTAACCCTAAGACAAATCCATTAGCATAGTATCCAAAGTTTAAATTTGTGACCTCGGAGGCAACAGTAGCACTGACTATTGTTGTCATATCTATAGCAGTGTTTCTCACTTCATATGGCACTTTAGAATTATATAGGTAGTGAAGTTCCAAGCGAGCTGAGCCAATTCTAAAATGTGACATTGACAGACTGCTGGCCACTGATTGGCAGAGAGCGTGGTCACTGGAAGAGTCACGGGCGCAACATCTGACACGAGAATGAAAACAAACAATGCTGAACTGTACTGAAAATTTCTAAAATCTCAGTATTTAACAGAGGAGTCTGGTGTATTTACTGACAGCACTGCTGAAAGCCAATGATCGTGGGCCAGATCATAACCCGTTCAGATGTATTTCGGTTCAGTGACTGTGTCAGATGGAGTATAATGCATGGGGGGGGGGGGACAGATCAATATGCATGATCAATGAATGCATATGATGGTGCATAACTATAGTAGATAATGCTAACTGATAAAGCCTCCGAAGATGAGCGTAGAATGACATGACTTCAATAAGTTATAGTTTGTAAGCGAACAATGTCTACTTACAGGTCCAACAGTAGAGCCAGGTCACTATCACTCCGACATCCCTCTGTGTCTCTATTCGCCCTTTTCTGGCATCTTATTCTATCACTCGTCCACTTTTTCTTTGACTCCTCTGACAAAATCTTCATACTCTTGTTATCTGTGCTGTTTTGCCAATGAAAGAACAACTCCTGTATAACCTTCACTCCAAACTTGCACTAGCTCTGCACGCTCAGGCCACTGCGATGTACGCAGTAAGCAGTCGGAGCAGAGAAGTTTGTTTTACTTTTGTTCTTGGAGCGACCGAATGTAAAGGAGACCCTCTCAGGCTCCGACAAGGGTGCTAATCAGTTATGAGTAGACACTAAGTTCAAACTATATTTGGAGACATTATTCGAGTGTTTATAATATTACATGGTGTCGCTTTAATTATTAATGAAACATAGAATGAGGTACGTAAGACATGCACTATACCTACTGTAACATGTCAAAGCATGTCAACTGATTATACATTCTCTGTCCTTAAGATTTATGTGCTACTCACCAGATTTATGTGCCTCTCTGTGTTAATACACTGGTAAAGACACCACAGTGCCAGAGGCAGGGTTTCTGTGTTTGGTTTTCTTTATATGTACAGTAGCTAATGCTGCGTGGGAGTGACGTCACCCCCCCCCAAGTTCACCGTGTTACACTGAAGAAGGTGGAAATGCAAACGTATCTTGGACTAGCCTTGGTTAGTTATTGTTAGCAATACTAGTCTATAACAAACCCCGCGTGGTATTTGGCACGCACAAACAGCATAGCAACATGTCTACAGCTAAGAATTAAACAGTACTGTGTACAACTGATTTACTTTGTAACTAAAATGACAGACGTTTTATTAACTAGGCACTTTTTGCCAATATCCAATATATGTTCCATCCAATAACAGATACTATTATACTGTATATATATAAGCAAATAATATTTTGCATATGTCGCAGCTGATGTGGATATTTGAGCAAAATAAACAATAAAAAAAACAGTAGTACAGGGCACCAGCATAGAAGTCAAGGAGGTATCAGCCTACTGTTGTAGTCGATAATACATTTTAAAGCCTGTATCTGGTGATACTTATTTAGCCGATAATATTGTGCATCCTTATTATTAACGGTGAAAGGAGCAGTGTTTGTATGGAAGTAGCCTTCTTGGAATCCTAACTTGGGGTACATGAGGTTGCTCTAAGTTGGGAATCCGAGGTCACGAGGTTTTCCCTCTTCAGGAACACTTTGTGGCCTAATAAATGGATCGCAGCATAAGTGGATGGGTCGATCACAGCAGAATAACTGCTGTGCTTCTTTCTCTGTGTTTTCATCCTCTTTAACTAACCTTTACAGTATGTCTTATGCTTTTGAAATATGGCCTGGCACAATTTATTTTCTTTCACATTTTTGTCCAGGCAAGACTAATCCTTTGAAGGGCAACACATCCTCTGGTCGTCGGCATCACTCATGCTTATTTCCAGTATGATGCTGGCAAAATTACAAAGGACAAATGATGGAAAAGAAAGACCTCATTATCCAAATGCAGTTACCAAGGCATCCATATAAGTACAAGTAACTTGTCATGCTCTGAGTGTTTCATCTGACTTGATTTATTATGGCTCATTTGCATTCCATTTCTCATTGCGCTAATGGTCCATAAATCCTGTGTAGATAACTTCCATAGATTAAAGTGAGATAACAGACCTTATTAATCAATCTCAAAGAAGAGGAATCTGTTGTTTCATTGATGTGCATTGTTAGCTTGGAAAGCATTTTTTTTTTTGTATCCATTTCCACTGGTCAGAAAAATACATAATTTAAACAGAGTTCTGACCATTGGAAATGATTGATTAGTCATCATTCAATCTAGGGTCAAACGGCCTTTTAATGCGCATGATTTTTTACTTGCTTCATCTCTGAACAGCATTGTTGAGAGTGCACGTTACTTTATTCCTTGTCTTCTCAATTTTTCTTTTCATTCAGTAACACTGTTCATTGATATGCACTATTACTGTATTATTCTTGACGTACAGTATTACAGTATTATTCTTGATTACTCTTGATGTGCACTAGTACAACATCCCTACCTCATGATATGCAATACCTTTATCTAACTGCACTTCAACACTTTTGATCATCTGTTCTCAGGAAACTACACACTGACAAATGAAGTTCCTGATTCTGACGTCAATTCCTGAGCAGCGCTATGACACGCATTTGTCCTGCAGCCATTAGCATAGCTGTTTCCCACAAATGGTTTGAGTAGACCTTGCTTTTTTAACCACTTTTTATTTGTTTCATCATTCTGATTTATATATATATATGCAGTATATATACACATACATAAACATACATTCAAAACAAAGTAGTTGGACAGAGAAATATAAATAATATTATAAAGAGAACACAAATAATGCAGGATCAAAAAAAATGCATTAAACAATGTACAAACATGTAGGAGTTTACCGCTTTTTATGTTCAGTACATTGGTAATTCATGCATGGGTGAGTCAAAAAACACAGTACAGGGCAAATCAACCACTGGCAATGGGAATAGTGTTAATCTTTTTTTCGTTTTTCTTTTTCTTTTAATGGCTTCATCCGGGCACACAAATCAGCTTTTTAATTCAGTAGTTTCAGAAAGCACAGAGCCACTGTGTAGATGTGCGGGTAATAAAATTGAATTGTATTACTTTTTTGAACACTGTTTATTATCATTATAGAGGACCAAAGTTCTCGAGGTTTTTTGTTTTATTTTATTTTGTTTAACAATCTAGTGGATGTCAGCTAGAAAAAAAAAAAAAGTGTGCTTATCCTGATTGGATCTTCCGACCACACTATGCCCTGAACTTAGCCTACATCTGAATTTTAGAGCCTGCTTCCTCCCATTGAAACCCAGGTCAATCCCTTGGGATTCAAACAAGTTTCTTGGGTTTCAAGAAGTGTCGTAATACACTCAAGGTCACTGATTTTCTCATACAAATTAGAATGAACACCCGGGAACCACCAAGACAGAAGAGTCTCGCTTATTTAATCACATATACAGACATGCAAACAAGCTTACTGACCGACAAAGTTACTCTGGAGGAGGGCGGATTGGAAGAACAACATGCTTGCTGCTTTATGAACATACTCAGCACTCTCCAGCACAAGTAGAGGTTTAATATTTTATGAGGGAGCAAAAGTTATAGACTCTAATAAATATGCACACATGTGCTGCATGTGCAGAGTTATTGGCAATGGCAGGCCACATTAATATGTCACATTAAAGCAGACCGCCTGTTGACAAGCCTTGTTTGACCCCGTCAGCGTGCACACGCCACACACGCTCACACTCTGTGCCATCGCCTGCTTTACCTGATCGAGCTTTTAAAAAAGGGCATGCACTTGTATTCCAAAAAAACAAAAAAAAACAAAAACATTATTTCACCCAAAATTCAAACTGAATAATGCAATGCAGATGTTGATGAGTGTCAGCCGACAATGAGTGCAGCCGTACTGAGGGATAGAGGGAGAAGTAAGTGCAAGAAAGAAATTTAGAGAGACAGAGGGGGGAGAGAGACATCAAAGGCCAAGTGTTTTCCATACAAGAGGGCGAGCAGGGCTTCAGATCAGACAAGCTCTTCTGTAAACAGCCTCCTCAGATCCTGCCAGCAGGAGGTTCCCCTTCAGCGTGTTGCTTTGTCTATCAAAGTACTCCCAGAGCATCGAGGGGGCACTGGAGCAGTGCTCCTTGCCACTTCCCTCCCTCCTCACAGAAAGAAAGCCAAGCTGCTACACCCACCGACACTGAATCACAAAATAAAGGTGATCCTTTTTTTTTTTTAACCTCCCCCTCCTCTACCAGCACTTCCACCTCCTCTTCCCTATCCCTGCTTCCAGCTCCGCATTCATGCGTACTCCTTCATGTGCTTCAAAAGGTTCTTCTCTAAAAACTTCCTTTTTCAGCTCATCCCCCTCCTGCTTCTCCTCCTCTTCCCCTTCTCTACCAGCCTCCAAACAGTTGTTTTGTTCTTGGTTGAAAACATTTTTTTTTTTTTTTTTAACCAGGAATACTTTTCTGTAAATTCTATATTTTGACCTTCTGATGCGGTATCCTACCATTCAGCAACAGGAAACAGAGTAAAGGATTTGGCAAATAAAATGTGGAGGTCCAAAAAAAGAATGAACTCCATGCGATACTTGTTAATGACAAATACTGTTTCTCCTCTGAGCCTGAGTGGAAAGTTATTGTTGGGACTGACTCTCTTCTGCCTCTTCGTCTTCTTTCATTCTTTTCACAAGACTCCAGCAACCAGCTTTACAAGCTCTTTCCTTCTCTCATCCTCCACTGATCAAAGCCTGCTCACACAGATATATTTCCCCTCACAGACAATGCCTCTTCTCAAGGTGCTGTCAGGTTCCCTTCTTTGCTTTAATTTCATCTCTTAAACTTTTTTTTAATCCCCCGTACCCCCTGCCTCCCTTCCCTCTCCTTCTTTTGTGAGGGTTGTCAGCCATGACAGTTTGTTGCCAGGAGGGACTTGTGGGATGAGAAGGTAGGTGCACTTTTACAAAGAGCCGCCGCCTGGCTGCACCTCACTCACGCTGTCACTCAAAACAGCCCATACTCGCACTCACACGTACACATACGTGCACACACAGGCAAGGTGACGCACTCTGCTTTTGTGCATCGACAGCAAGCAACAATGCGCTGTGTGCATGTTACCACTCAAACCCAGGCTGGGAAACATGACAGACACCTTGACCTTGTGTTTGTTGTGTCAGGTGAGTTATCAGCACTGAGGGGAGAAAAAAGAAAAAGGGAGATGGGAGGTTTGGAGAGTCGGGCCATGAAGCCGGTTGTACCGACTGGGATCATAAGCCAGAGGGAAACTCGGAGCGACAGAGCCGTGATGGAGCGCTGGCAGAGCCGACACTGACAGGGCTTAGATGAGAGACAGAGGTTGACAGATGCTGACATCCTCCTGTCGCCTTAGGGAGGCACGCAGCCCTGAGTGAAACCTGAGGAGTCCTCCCTGCGGCCATAACTACCAGCCAGTCCTCGCAAGCCTAATCCCTCAGGTTCACACAAAGACACCCCGGTGAAAGACGGGCAGGAGCAAAAAGGAAGACGAGAAGTATTATTTAATTTTCTGAGAGAGGGAGATGATGAGGCGAGACCTTGCCTTGAGGGAAAGGATTGAGTTTGTGAAACATTAATTAGACCTTTTCCCACCCCCACCCATCATCACTGTCTCTGCCTCTCTGTCTTTATTTGGCAGCACTGGGGCAGGTGAGCTCAAAATGGGTAAAAAAAAATCATCCTCTCTAGTAAAAGGCAGTTAGAGGCAAGCAAAGGAACGGTTCTAATAATTTGCCTAAACTATTTTTGCTTCAGCTTCAGACAGTATAATATTACCAGAGGATGCCAGCAGCAAATATTTAATGGTGACTTTCAGCGGCTCAGCTTTGTCTGTGGTTAGAATTCCTGTGGATGAGCTGCTTTTTGATGAAATAGCCTCCCCCCCCCCCCACTTCTATTATGATTACGCCTCCATTAAAGTAAGTCTGTCTTTCAGGTACTCCTTATTCTGTTAAAATGGTCTCCTCAAAAAAATGCAAAACCTCTCTACTTACATGGAGTTCACTGGCTATAGCTGTGACAAATAGGAAATCAGTTAAATATTGTCTCCCACTTCAGAAAGACACACCTCTGCGTCTACCTTCATATTACTATTTGAAAATTTTCAAATTAATACAATTTGCATCCAGATGTATTCTGGTGTAACCTGGCAACAAAGTAATGTGACATTCAGGTACACTGGGCATGTGCGCGCAGTTGTTTGCTTCGGGCCTATTTTTTGTGATTGTATGCATCGTAATAGATTATTTTTTTAAAAGAAAAAAGAAAAGACAGCACAAACAGCACACATGCTTTATACACGTGCTTTAAGTCTTCTCCATTTTGGTGCATCGCTGTAGCAGTGTAATGAATGATGAAGAAATTTCTTGAAACAATGTCATGTTTACAGAATTTAGCAAATGGGCCTTTTCCATCATAGGAATTTTTTTAAATTCCTAATTAAAAAACCTCGACACATTTGCACCAAAATTACCTGGGGAAATATTACCCTGATAAAAAATTAACATGAAACAGGTTTTGAGAATTAAACCTAATCAAGCAATGTGCCGGCATGTTAAATGTTTTGACTGTATGTCATCAAAAACACTCAAGAACTTTGAGGTGCGATGGAAACACAAACTACACACATTACCTGGAACTTATTTACTTGGGTAAATAAATTCTTGGTAATAAAAGTTCCTGTAATTTTGGTGGAAAAGGGGCTATTACTAATGTTGATTAAATCCCAACACTGATTGGTTGTTCCAAGTGGAGCATTCCAACTTTTGCTTTTCATGCAACAACATGCTTATCTAACAACTTCTTCGCCTGAGACATCTTTGCACTGACTTTATGTTTATGTGAAAACTGATTTTAGTTGTTATCACTGGGAACCAACTTTTCAGGTTCCAAACCAAATTATTTTTGGTGTGAACGTACGGAACTAGTACCATGCCAGAGCTGTGTCGGTCTATGATATACTGCATACTAAGTTGCATACTAAGTATTGCTGTTTCTGCAATGTTTATTTGAATTTATTATAAATGGCAGAAGGAATTTTCCTACATTATCAGTGAGCTTTTGAACAATCTGATATTGCTTTAAAAATAGAAAAACAGAAAACCTTGCAAGTTTATCAGTAGCAGAATGGCTACATTATCATTCTCCATGAAGCCTCACTCTGGCTTCTGTGGTGTCTTCTCGCCTCCTGGAGCCCCTCTGTCACTGCTGTGGAACAGGCTGCCAGCTGTGTGCTATAAAATCACCTCAAGCACTGAATAACCTTCAGTACTGAGTGTCAGTGTTAGGTGGTGATTGTGCTGTCTTTGATGAGCGAAGGCGCCTCAGCTCACACCTTCCTTCAAAACTTCAACAGACGACCACTCGGATCCTAGGAATGAGGATATTAGCCTGTCAGCAGGGTGTCAAGTTTTGCACAATAGGGGTGTTTGGCTGGATTGGGTATATTAGGCGAGTCAAAGGGTTGGAGTGAACCAGTCATATGGTATTAGGCTCATGCTGGTTAACTTTACCGAGGGGATAGAGCAGAGGCAAACTTGTTTTTGTGGGTTCAAAGTATGTTAATGTCCTGACTTAACAAAACAATTTTGGGTGTGAAACAGCACACGGTGTCTGCAGGTCCAACTGGTTGTTTATAGTCGATGCTTGTCTTTTCAAAAGGTCTTGGCTTGCACAAAACCAGAAGGATATGTCCATTCATTATATAGGGTCTATAAACAACATCCAAAATGGAGGGGTAGTGTTTCAGATCAGTGTGGGAGACTTTCACTTGCCATCAGCAAAGAAGAAGATGATTTCCGGCATGAATGTGAAATTAGTATCTAAAAGGCATTATACATTCTCCTCTTTCGAAACTCTTTTTTTCTTCGCCCTGCCTCTAGCTTTCTCCCAGTTCCTCCAAACAACACATTGCTTTGACTGACAGCTCCAATCATTCTACTGTGTTTGCTTGACAAGTTCAAAATTTGACTGACACCAAGCTCATTGGATAGCGGGGGTGTCAGGAACGGAGGGAAAGAGGCAAGAAATTAAACAGAAAACAAAATCCTCCCTGCATGACAACTCCCCCCACCCCCTACCAGTTCCCCTCTTCCACTCCATCCTTCACCATCATCTTTCCCTTCCTGTCATCCCCTTTTCCCCTCAAAATCCGTTTTAATAGCAAATCACCACAGGCCTGCCAAATGACAGATAATCTTTCACAGTTTTATCACTAAACCCTCTTCTTCTTATTTTGTCTCACAGCATGTGCAGTACGTACAGCTGCCGTGTTTACTGATACAATCTGCCAACCAGTGCCAGCAGTGGCACATCAGTGGGGGCAGCTTGCCTCCAGAGCAGCACATTTATCACAGTAATATTTCTTATTTTTCATTTAAAAGGAACCCGGTTTTCTTCATGTTTCCACTTTTCCTCCGACATGAATTATAAATATACATTAATAGATTGAGATATTTATATAAACATACATACCCACTGGTAGTAAGTATATTCAATAAACCCTTTTGAAAGTTGGCATTGAGTTTGTAACTGGAGGGTGGCCAGTTTGAAATCTGGAACAGGTCAAGGGCAGATTTGACTGTGAGCAAGGTACCCGATCTGTGATGATCAGAATGATGATCAAAAAAAGTTCAAGTAAAGGTGAAAAAAAGAACAGAATTTATTTCACACACAAAAACAAAAAAATAACTGAGGCCAACAAAAAACTAACTAAAGGAGCTGAGCTGACTGGCTTGCTCGGCGGAGCCCAGAGTTCAGAGGCACTGAGGAGGAAAAGATACGAATGAAAAAACAGTGATCAAAAACACATACAAGTAGCAAGGAAAATACACATGCAGAACGGTGTTAGCACGTGTAACTGACAAGACGCACTGGCGACTGCGGAACAGGGAGCCGCAGTCTAAATAGGCAAAACTTGATGAGGAGATTGAAGGCAGGTGCCTACACAGGCAAATGAAAAAAACCCATAACAAAATAAAAGGACAAGGACCAGACCATGACAGGCCCTGAGGAGAGATCCTGGGTTTCCAGGGTCCAGATTTTGGACCCGGATCTCCTCAGGGGCATACCCCTCCCACTTGAACAGATATTGTTATCCCCCTACCCTCCCACTGAACATCTAGGATCTTCTTTACAGTATAGGCTGGGATGAGCTGGGTGGGTGGAGGGGGATCTAGAGAAGGGACCAGATCACTGGTAGTGACTGGTTTTAAGAGCGAGACAAAAAAGTGGGATGGACCTTGAGGGAAGGAGGGAGCTTAAGTCCCACAGCCACTGGGTTCAGGACCCGATCCACCTCAAACGGCCCCAATGAAATGAGGTGCCAGTTTCCTGGAGTCTGTCTGGAGGGGAGATTGCGGGTGGAGAGCCAAACCTTGTCTCCGGGCTGGTAGTCAGGGGCTGGTGTTCGATGTATGTCAGCAAGACGCTGGTTCCGCTAGGCAGAGCAGGTCAAGGTGGCCCTGGTGGCTCTCCGAACTGCCTGACAACGACGAAGGTGGTCCCACACAGAGGGAACTGCAACCTCCTCCTGGGATGTGAACAATCCTCCAGATCCTGGTTGGCACTCTCACTTTGCCAGTTAGACTGGGGATGGTATCCAGATGTTAAGCCTGGAGTTGTGCCGACCACATCACATCACATGCAACACGATCTTTCACCAGGTGGAACTCCAACTCGTAGGTTTGATCGAGTGAATGTGAATGAGCCTACATGGTGAAGGCGAATTAGGAACAGATTTTGCAAGATGACAGAACATAACATCCAACTGAGCAGAATTCAGCATGAGCGGAAAACGTGAAACACCGATACCACATTATGCTTCCAGTTATTTTTTAGTAAATAGGGCTTTTCCAGTAAAAGCCCCCGTGTTTACACCATTCTGTATTTCACTGAACTACATAAACAACACTCTTACAAATCCAGGGTTCTCTTTTCGTTTTCCGGTCAGTCGGTGAAACATCTGTTTCTTGTGTTTACAGTTAGGGCTGAGACTAATCACTCTTTCAAAAGTCGACTAGTTATTGACTGCTGTAATATCTAGTCGACTTGTCAGATTATGTACTGCACAAAGAAAAATCACTCTTATTTATATTTATTACTGTCACATTTATTATTATTATTATTTATTACCTTCACACACGTACATCCAGTAATAGGCAAGCTACTAGCATGGGAGCTAATTATCTTGGTGCATCTGAATTTCCTCTTCATGCATTGCTGAATGGGCCCCATGGTACGCAAGCCTCATCTTACATATTTTGCACGTGACAGTTTTCCTGCTTTGAAATGCTTTCAAACTTTGGACCATTTGTTTCTTGTTAGCCTCACTTCAGCCACCTCCATGCTGTTGCTTCCCATTCTGTCTCCGGTCACTAGTGCACATTTGGGAAAAATGAGTTGTCTCACTCTGACCTTCTGCAATTGGTTACGGTGAAACATTGTGTAGCGTAGCATTGCATGGCATGGGGCACACAACAATAACCCGTCGACTACTAAATTAGTCGTCAACTAATTTTGCAGTTGACTATTTGTCAGCTAGTCTACCACTCATTGCGGCCCTATTTACAGTACATTTTTAGTTTGAATTACCGCAAGTAAGAAAGCTGTTCTGGCCATGCTGCACAATGAATGAGCTGTAGACGGAGCCGATGGATGTTGATGGATTGAGCGCACACAGCAACAACAAAATGGAGACACGATAAACTGCAGGGAGGGGTCAGAGGACAACAACTGAGGAGGCAGCCTGTAATCAGTTTTGAGAACAGGTTGTGTTCACGGAGCAAAGGAATATGGCCACATGTGTCTTTAAGGACACATAGAATGGTCTTTTTGAACCAAAAACCGAGATTACTGATGTCTACTTAGATAAATTAAATATTATTTATGGTCAAAAACCTCACAGTCTCTTTAGATTAAGCCAGTTTATTGCTGCTCACTGCCAGCCTCTGAACAGGCACTCTGTTTCTGAGCTAATGCCCGCCCCCCAGAACACTGAGTCTCTTGTGATTGGCCAGCTACCAGCAGACTGACTGCTCATTGGTGCTTCTTTTTCAGGTTGAATTTTCACGCCCAAAAGTATACCGTCACTCTGCCAGCACAACTTGAAAAGCCAGCTGATTACATATAATATAAGCCTGCCTGATCACATATAATACTGATGTCATGTTCGTACATGTGTAGTAGCATGTGTGTATTAATGCTGATGTGCACAGATGTTTGCTGTACGTAGAGTGATCAAACGCTAATAGATGTCCCAGCAACTGAAAACAGGATGACTTCAGATTCCTCAGTCAATACATGAAAAAGAGTGATTTTTTTCCCCAACCCACTGACAGGTTTCTTTCATGTAAAGAAAAGTACGATTAATATACAGTACGTTCAAATGAAAGATTTAGAGACTTGTTAAAAGCAGGTGTTGAAAAGACACAATAGACGCTGCTGTGATGAGTGCCAAACAGCCTCAAACAAGCGCTGACAGCAATGACAGCATGTGAACTGTGCCTATAATTTACCTGCCGCAAATCAATTAACGCTATTAAAAATGTTTTGTACCATATCTACTTATTAACTGATCACAAGCAACTGAATTTTTTTATGTTATTGTCAGAATTACAACAAGTTGGCCAGGCTCCCTCATCAAAGGGAGCAACGCCTCAAAGCGACACTGATGACAAATACATGCGGTGAGAAAGTAAGGCGAGGAATTAAGCAGATGATTTACACAGGAAAGCTCTGCCTTCAATAATGGGGTGGCCTGAGGGATGACTCTGATCCAGCACAGAGAGAGAGAGAATGAGACAAAACGACAGTAGAGAGCTTCAATACCTCTTCATTGTTTAGAGCTGGGGTGCCCCAATTCATCCTTATAATGGGCCAAAAATTAATCCTGTGGATGGGCCAAAAACAAATGTTCCTGTTTGGTGACTTTACTTTTTATTGAATGTGTCATATTTTTTATGTAAAAATATCATTAAATTCAAATGTAAATTTTTAAAGCAAAACACTCCAGCTGGATATGGTCCAACGTGTTTAACCAATAGGAATGTACTTAAGAATAAATATAAAGTAAACTAAAAATGTGAATTAAGCAACACCTTTGTAACACTGTGCCTTTTAATCAATTTGAAAGCAGTTGGATGGTCCAACTTGTGAAACCAGAGGGAATTTAGTTAAGACTGAATATGAAATTAGAAAAAAAAGGCCCCAAATTGGGCAGCCCTGGTTTAGAGCATTTACCATCCAATGTTAAAATCTTAATCTTAAGGCAACGCATTTCCACTCATGTAGTTGTTGTGGGTGGAGTGGAGATGCATCAGATACTCATCGTATTTACGCTTCTCTTCAATCTGGTCAGGATCCGACCACTTCCTGGTAGATGGCAGATCAGATAACAGTCCATGCTCAGTCCATCTCAGGTGTATTTACACCTGTACTTACAAGTGGTCAGATGCTATCTGATTGCAATCCGAATCACAGAAAATGCATTTTAATACCAGCTGTAAAGTGGGCCATTCTGTGCTCTAGAAGTGCACGGTAGAAAAGTAGAAATGTTCAACTTTCCAAGGGACAGCACACGTGGCAACCAATCAAAACATGTTATGCGAATATAGCAGGTAACAGCATGCAAACAGGTGGCAACCAATCAAATCATGGCTGTTCTCCCAGTTGCCTATGTTTTTGTTGGACGAAGTGCATCCAACAATGGCAACCACGGTAGATATCAAATCACCATCAAAGTAGCAACAACAGGGACTTTCGCTACATAGTTAGCATCACAGACTCTGCTCTAATAGCCACCTCCTTTTTAGCATTAATGCAATGCATATGTGTATATTATAATATGATTCTCTTAAATATCACTATACCAAAGGTTCAGTATATATTGACATAATATTTATGATGGTATGGAGATATTTATTATTTTTGTCCATAAGGAATTTTAAAAACCACAATTATTTTCAACTTTCATCCAGGAACAAAACCTAATCTTTAATCTGAGATTTTATCAGAGTATTTTGCAGTGTCAACCGATGTGAAACTTTTTTTGCTGTGGGAACATTTATGTGAGCAAAAGGGAAATTGGACTCATGTAAGGTATAATTAAAAAGAGCCACTTTGACCAAAGGCGGGGTACACCCTGGACAGGTCTCCAGTCCATCACAGGGCCACATAGTGACAAACAACCATCCGCTCTCACATTCACACATATGGGCAATTCAGAATGTCCAATTGGTCTAATCCCCAAATCTGCATGTTGTTGTACTGTGGGAGGAAGCCGGAGAACCCCCCCACATGCAGAAAGGCCCTTGTTCTGCCCAGGTTGCAAACCCGGGTCTTCTTGCTGCAAAGGCAAGGGTGCTAACCACTATACAACCGTGTGGCCCCAGTTGAGAACAATTTATCTAAATTCCCACAACACCACAGAGGCACTAAATAAAAATGTGTTCTGGTTTTTTTTTTCTCTCCAGAACACATATAAAGGAATATTTGTGTACCTTTCTTTGATTTATGTGGCATTATGAGTATAAGAACCTTCCATTGTGTGTGTATGTGTGTGCTGTATGTGTTCATGTGTGTGTGTTGGAGAAAAATAGCGTATTCTTTCTGTATTGGATTTGCAGGAAAACATGATTTATGTCGTGGAACTTTGACCCTTTAAGAGAGATTGGGAATGTACACAACAATAATTTTGCTTTGCCTCACGGCTTAAATAAATGATGTGACTGTGGCGCGTGTCCAGAATTAGACTTGTTGGACACAGACAAGGAGGAGAGAGAGATAGGGAGGGAGGGAGAGGTTAACATCTCTGCAATTTTTTTTAATCACCCCTTTACAAAGCTGGGATGTTACTTGTTACTACATGTCCTCAAAATGATTGGTGTAGTTCTCTGAGGCCGAATTTATTTAAAGATGTGCATTTTTAAATCAATGAAAATGTCTGTTGTTCTACTATCTGTGAGGCGAATCTGATACATGCTCAAAATGGCAGCAGCAACACCAACGACTTAAGACGAGGCGGCAGCATTTGCACTGTGTCTTTCATATATTTATATAAACAAATGCAGTCAAAGTAGGACATGGTAAAGTTAAACTGAAAGATTGACATTGACTGTTGACATTGTCACACCCCACATCAGTTATTGTACCTGCGCTTGTCAAAACATTCCGTTCTCACATACCAAACGGTTTAAAATAATAACCATGGCAGCTTTAACATTGTCTGTTCATCATTTCACAGAGGAAAAGGATGGAGGAGACCCCTAACAACTAGTTGACAACCACCAATCTTATAGTTGTTACTATATTATCATATAAATTCATGTCATTTTAATAAGGACACTCTACGATCCTTTCTGATGGTAACATACTGTACATAGCATGCGGCTAAAAGATTAAAATTCAAATTATAGTGTCCATATTTGCCAGTCATTTAAAGCCCTCTGGGATTCATGGAGCAATAGTTGTCAGGTACATGTTGTCCACGTTCATGAGTCCTAATATCTGCATAGACACCTAACAATGACCTGATCTGCATATAACTCAGAATCTGTTAATGTGAGGACCATAGTAACATGCTCCATGTTTTATGTGGCTATGGAACTGGAACTGCAGGTATATGGGAAACGGTTATATTATTTTCCTTACATTTTTGCTTTTGTAGTTGCAAGTTTTAAAGGCAGCATTTCATTACATTTAAATGTATATAAGTGTCTGTTAGATTCAAACCACTGTCAAATGGGTTGACAAAATGCTGATTAACGCATTTAGCTCCATACATTCCTCCATATAGTAGTGTTTAGATCTAGTGCCGCCTGATGACATTCCCACGCTGCACACAGATGAAGGCAACAGCAACATTTTGCTAGTAATAGGAAGGAGCTTCAAACCCTAACCCAGATTATGATTGTAAACACAACGAAGTGAATTCTACTGCTCAAAAAACCTGGTTGTTCAGCATTTTAATGAGATAAATGCCTTATTGCCTGACAGATCCAGATTCAAATGGACACACAAAAAATCGCCAAAGTTATGCTCTGCAGCTTTAAGTTATTGTGCTATCTACAGCTCTTGCACATCTCATAATACAGCGTGGAGTATGAAGAGGTCAGAAAAACAAGACAAATCTAAAACTTAACTTAGAACAAACAAACAAACACAGCTGGTCACCGAAAGAAAAATGTGTTTCTTTTCTATTTGCCTGCCCCCAGTGTTGAGAAGGTCAGAGGTCATGTTCAGACATGGAGCTGCAGCCCTGGAGCTGAGTGAGACTCGATGCCTTTGCTCCAGGGCTCTTCAGTAGGAGCGTATGTTTGCTGACTCCCGGGCCTTGACCTTGAGTCCTCCTGTTAAAGGGCAGATTCTCCTTGCTCACCACAGATAAACAGATGCAGTACACCAGCTCATTATTAGGAAATAGGAAACACAATGTGAGGCCTTGTTTCTGAAAGACAAGGAGTTTGCAAAGGGGAAAAAAAAGTACCTTCAGAGAAAATTATGTCTGTGCGTGTGAGAGAAAGAGAGAATGAGGTCTGTGTTTCTCATTATGTTTTGTGTCATAAGCAGCGATGTGATTGTTGCTGCTCTGCAGGTGTGTGTCTGTGTGTGTGCCTCAGAGCACACACTCGCTGACACCCACGTTTTACAGCTCTGTTATTGGATGATGATGTCACTTAAAATGGAATGCACATTCTCGCAATGTACAGAATCCTATAAGGTCAAGACTGCTGACAAACAATAAAGCCACTCGGAGACGGGTAACGTAAATGGCAGTTTGATGAGACACAACATATTGGCATCAACACTGTATAGCCATTTTTAAACATGGATTATTAGGTCCGAACATTTTCCAGAGATTGCCCTTCATGTATGACAAATGAAGCCGGAGATTTCCTCAAAAATTTCCTCTCTGCATTCCTGTGCTCATTTAAGATACAGAAATTTGATGATGGAGTTGGCAGGGGAAAATTTCCTGATGGACTTTCTGGGGACATTTGTGTAACAGTGTGTTACAGACACTGTGGACAGGTTCAGGAAAAAAAAAAGTTCAGACTTTACTGCATAACTGGAAGCATTTCTGTGTACATATACTGTACATACAGTACATGAAGTCATTCCTGTGACAAGAAACCCCGTGCAGGATTTTACTTATCTGTGACTTAAATGCACATGATATACTGTATATTGAGTGTTGTTTTTAGTGACCTATCCCTATACTTCTAGCAACATGATGTCAATGATCAATTGCCTCGGGGATAAGTCAAATTATAATACATTGAGCTACATTTGTAGCTTAACTTTGCCATTTAATTGCACTATTGGTCTTGTCCCAATATACAAGCACTGGGTGGAATAGATTTAGTGAATCGAGGTTGTCAGACTCTGTTATGCTGGGTGGGCAATAAGCCCACATTCTACTTCTTAGTATTAGGCATTTTTTGGTAGACTTGTTGTGTCATAGATTAAAACAACTTCATCTGACAGTTAGTTGGTACCATGTTCTCCATTCCATCTTTCTACCATCCATTAATTTCTACATACCACTCTTCAGTCCAAAAACCCAGTGGTCTGGATTTTGCCATGTTTTTCTTGTTTTGGTCTTCTTCTGTGAACCAGCTTCTTCTATTATTTCCATGTTAAAGCTTGGGGGGACAGGAAATGTGACTTGCACAGGGCATCTAGGCCAGTTTGGGTGCAGTTAAATTATGGTAATTCACAATTTCTGAATGCATTAGTCCAACTTTGAGAAATCTCCCTTATTTCACTTGGACTAACATGTTTGCATTTGTTTTAAATGTCTCATTTTAGTTGGAATATCAAAATAATTACCCATACATTGAAAACAACATGCATATTAGTTTCTGGAGACATACGAACAGACTTAGTTTTTTTTCTTGTCTGTCACTTCCCCCCTGAGCTGAAAGAGCAGGCAATCTGTCAGAGGAAGAATTCCTCCCCTGCAGGACTTGAATGACCTTGGCCCAGCCATGGATTTTGGTTTTAATAGCAGCTCACACAAACACTGTAAATTTACAGCTGGGAACTGCTCGCTGAAAAGAACTTCAAATTTGCCAAAGCCATAAGTCCAGTCAGCAGTCTCTCACTTTAACCGTGTCTCCATCCTGTTCTTTCACTCTCCTTCAGTAGGTCACTGAGTCTCTGTCTTTCTTGCTTTCTTTCTGGCTCACAAAACCTTTTCAGCCTGTATCTGGCCGTCCATACCTGACTGATCTGGAAATTATTGAGGTTGTTCATGCAGGATTCATGTGCTTAACATTACTAAATATGGCTACGGAAAGTGGCTTGTAGATATGCTTAGCTATAACTTTATTGGGCTGTTTATTTTGTCTCCTTATGAAAGTTAAAATAGCTTGAGACAAAAAAAGTCAGTACTTTGCCCACAATAGCAGGGTTACTGCATATTTAAAACCAGTATGTGTAACTACTAAAGTTTCATAAATTAAGTCTATTGTTCAAAATATCCCTGTCGTTCAGCAGTTTGGTGGCCTGAATGCTTGTCCCAACCTGACCCTGTCCTGCTGCTCTATCCACACAAACCCTCCCTCAGTCAGGTCTGATAGTATTGCTTGACAGACACAGCATAAAAATAATGTTACATCATTTCTGTTCATGAAGAGTAAGTTATGTGTGATGATTTGGTCAGGATTTGTATGGACCCAGAATGAGCGGAAGCCAGGCCGATTAAAAGAAGAATAACGAGTCTTTATTTACAAAAAGAAAAACCAAACAATACTTCACATAGCCACGGGGTAGAAACTAAAGGCGAGAGGAGACTGACTGGCCTATTTGAGCCCAGAAAAGAGGTTTTAAGCTGCTGTCTCCGTTTTAGCTTGAAAACTGCATAGCTGGACTTAATCTAGATGGGCAAAAATGTTGACAACGAAGCAGTTACCCACATTTAGTACCTGAATGGTTCTTATTGGACAGAAGTGAACTATACATCTTCATACACCAGCATGCCCACGCCAAATGCACCTAAATGGTCCTGTTATATACATTTCAGGTGTGTTGGTTTGGACGCAGATGGGGAGGGTGAGTGGAAAGGTTACTCGGCTTGTAACCGGAGGGTTGCTCCTTGTGCTCCTACTCTTAGTACTGGTCCCAAGCCTGTATAAATGGGAGGGTTGTGTCAGGAAGGTGATCCACTGTGGTGACCCCTAGACAGGAAGAAGCTGAAAGAAAAAAAAGTTTGGACACAGACGATTACTTCTTATACAGACCGGAAGTGTTTTCAAATGAAAATGTAGTCGTGTGGATGCAGCCTTAAATTGATCATTGTCTATGCAGTCTCAGTTCGCAGTGTTCTTCATCCACTTCTTGTTGCTCTCTCTGTTACTCTTTGACCACCAAATCTCACATTGTTTGATAAACAACTCACAGACAGAATTCCTCACGTGTAGAAAACATGCGCGTGAACCTCAAAACCCAGGACTTACCTCAACAAAACCCAGTTACATTTTCGGCTCCATTTGTTGAAGGAGTTTCTCCGTCTCTCCTTGTCCTCGTCACTGGCAGCTGGAGGTACTCAGCACACTGACTCTAACACGGAGCTTTGAAATAGCAATCAATGCCTTTATACTGCAGGGAGGGCTCGTAAAAGTGTCGTTGGGAGGAATATATGATGTCGTATTTCACCCTCCCCTCCTTATTTTTAAACACTGAGTTATGGCTGCAGAAAGAGGTACCCATTAAAGGTGATATGATGTATTTTCTGCCTTGTTCAGAAACTCATTCATCACCATGGACCAAAAAGAAAACTCCATTTAGTCCCTCAACCCTCTCCTTCTTCACCTTCCTCTCCCATTTTTCCCTCCCCTCCTCAGCCTCCCTGTTCTTGTACGCTGTCTTGAGTAATTTACGATATACTGGTAGTGCAACCTTCTGGCAGGAGCTTCGAAAGCAGCATGCTCTCTCTCTCTCTCTCTCTCTCTCTCTCTCTCTCTCTTTCTCTCTCTCTCTCTCTCTCTCTCCTGGCAACCAAATAACCTTTTATAAAAGACCAAACTTGGCCAAGTCAACCACTCCTGCATATTAGGACAGACGGGAGCTGGACAGAGACTGCAGCAACAGAGGGAGATAAATGTGGCATCTCCATGGCTGGTGTGCATCTTGAACATAAGTCTTCCTCCGCGTTAGGGCACTGAGGAATGAAAAGGCCATAATGACTTGACTTTTATGAACAATTTATTACCTTTTACATTAAGGTTGAGTTTTCTGACTTCCTTTCAACATTACAGAAAGCTCATATGTCAAGATGTGAGATTTAGGCCATGTAGCCACACTAGTACTTACTGTACGTCTGGCATCCATGCTATTATGGGACCAAAGTGGATGCATGTGCATTGCATGACCTGCTGCAAAGTGCACGCTGCATGCTGTCTGCTGCAGAGCTTCTGCTGTGATTTACATGGGGTTTGCTGTAATCAGTATAGTTTTTAAAGTGCATACTCGGCTAATTGAATGGGGCAGTGCATCCAATAGTCCTGCAAATAATCCAGGTTTTTGATAAGTGTGAATGTTTTTTAAGCAACATTCACTCTGAGGCCAAGTGAATGCAATACATGCAGATTTGCAATGTAAGACCCGGGTAAACAGGAGTTCAGAAATCTCAAAATGCCACCCTATACAACCGATACACAACTTTGGAGAAATGTCCTCCTCTTGCATTCGCTGTTGCTTTACATTTTTTTGTTTGTTTGTTTTTTGTTTTTTTTTTGGTTGATTTGGTCCATGTTTTTTCCTTTACTCATCCAGGTTTGGTTCATTCTGTTTCCATTTCTGTGGTTGTGTACACTGTAATGTAAACTTGTTCAAATAAAGCTTTATTAAAAAAATAAATAAATAAAATAAAAATATTTTTATATAATGCACAAGCACTCCATACTCCATGTCCTCCTCCTCTCTGTTGATGTATTTCTGCAGCGGCGCCACATACAGGCCTGGCATATGTAATACAATATTTCAAGTTGTTTAGGGTTTCAATGTGCATGAACGCATTTCATAAAATGGTGCCGTGTTTACAGAAAACTTATTAGGAATAAAAAAGAAAAAGATTGCATAGGGAAAATTCTGTTCTGTGTGAATAAGGCCTAAGACACGCGTTCATCTTTTGGCTGTTTTCATAGCTGTTAGCTGAGTGTTTTCAGCGAATCTTAATTTTTCGCAGTTTGTAACTGTGCTCATTATTTCATGTTAGTTGATTTTATTTCATTTTATTAGTGCCATAAAATGTCTCACTCGCCACTGAGTTTGAACAATTGAGCTAAATAAAAGAATAGCAATGAATTTAACGTCACCGAGCTCCACTGTGTCACGTCTTCTTCTTCCTACTCGGTTGGTTTAGATGGTGGGTGAAAATGTTCATGTTAATTCCTTTTTTTTAGCGAGTTCACCTGGATTCCAAAATCACGAGTACACCCGATAAATTTAGTGTGGAGAAGGCGATTGAAAAATAACCATCATTTCACCATCACTGCTCACTATAAATGCAGGAGGTCAGACCTCTATGCCACGTCAGATGCAAATGACACGTGCCTCTAATACAGATGAAGTGGGTGCTCTCACCTGTTAACATGTGTGCCTAAATGAAAAGCAAGATATTCCATGACGCAGACGTGCTGCTCATGCACCCAGTGTGGCCCCAAGTCCCACTCTGGTTTAAGGCCCTGAAACTGAGACGCTTGGAAATGCTCCTGCGGTTGGGTTGTAGTCCAACAATGACACAGACACATATGTTCTCTTTCTCTTTGAGTCTCATTAGTAATGGCCTGACAACCACTGGTAAACACAACACGGATAATCAAATTCAAGCGTTAGTAATCCCTACTGTCAGCAACAGAATTGCTTGATTTTGCCTTTTGCCAATTGTTGTTTTACATTTGTAAATTTCGTCAAGCAAGCAACCGACTGCAGAGTTGACAATCTACACTTTGTTTACGGGAATCATGACCAGTGAACCATGTGATATGCATTTTCTGGTTTAATAATATGGATGGAGATGAAGAAGCATATTAGCTTTCACTGTCACAAAATCAAATTGAAACTTTAAATGTTGAAGCATTCCAATATTGCCAGGGGGGTTATGTTTTTGGCCACGTTTGTCTGTTTGTTAGTTTGTGTATTGTGTGCAGCATAACTAAAAATGTGAAGAAAGTGTTTAAGTGAAATTGTCTGGAGATATAGGTCACTGTCCAGGAAGGAGAGTTTTGGACATGGATCTGGTTTCGTTATTTTAAAGTAATTGTTTACCTTGCGAGGTAAGAAAGTGTTTTGACAATGTGGGAAAGGGAATGACCTTGGTAGAGGTCTGCACTCTCTGATTGCTTTCTCCAGTTCATCAGTCAAACCCAATTGATCGTCCAGTCATTTTTAAATTTCATCTTTACATCTACTTTCATTTTTAAGCAGTTTATCTTTGGATTCAATTAATGTATCAAAATTAACGTTCATGAATCTCAGACCCTGTAAGAAATCAGGGTCCCAGTATTTTAATATTTTTCTGTTAGACATTCAGTAACATCTACACTATCCCAACATACTGCAGAAATCCCAAAGAAGCACCGTCAGTTTTTGTGCAGACAACCAATAAGTAAACTAATAAATAAATGAATAAATAAAACAATGCAAAGACGTTTCCAGTTTTTGTGGCGATGGAGGAGAGCTGTGTTTTGTGTAAACTGCACCATGATGTCAGTAAGCATGTGGTGTGTTTGCAATTAGCTAAAGAAATGTTTCCTTGACATCACAATAATGGTGAAATTACAGAATGTAATGATGGAATGTTACACAAATGTAAATTGAATGTGTTTTGCAACACTTCTCTATAGGACAAATTGAATGTGTAATCAACCAAAACCTGTATTTTAGCTACCATTCATTCCCTACATACTATTCAATGTAGGGAATAAGCTAAGTCTATTCTTTTTATTTGATAGAATATAATTTCACCAGAGGTTGTCACATCTCAAAAGCTTAATGCTAACATTTGTTCTCTCAGTGTGTGTGTGTGTGTGTGTGTGTGTGTGCTGATGCAGTCTTCTTCCAGGATCTGCCAGGAGGGAATTAATCTCCCGAGCTGAGGCAGTAGCTAAGGTCAGCAAGGGAAATATTTCATAAGTGTCAGCTTGGCCCGTAGCCTTCAGCACGGAGTTTGTTATGCTGCACGGTCGCATAACAAACAGCCGTGTGTGACTTTGTACGGCTCACGTGGACCGCATGATGGTGCTGAGTGATATATGGCAGCACTTCACTTTGATGCATTCATCTGAGCTGATGAGTTATTGTCGCTGACAAGAGAGGTGCTTTGTCTCCACAAGGACCCAGTAGAGACAAATATTTTGGCCACCGGGTCTGTGACTAGAGTGTCTTTTCCATTACTGTCTGTTCTCAAACGCCTCCTTTTTAAAAGAAACCACAGAAGTAAATATCAACTTCCTTTTACATCATGTTTAGTTTAAATTAATACACCCCACCCCCACAAAAAATCCCTTGCATGTGTTTCCATTAGGACTCAAAGTGGTTTTGTAAATTGACTTTGTCACATTGCCTGTGTTTAACACGCTCACTGTTGCAGGCTTTTCTTCTGGCTGCTGTGGTGACCCAGGGTTAGCAAACACATGCAGAGAGATTAATGACAAGGGCGGCACTCTTCAATAACTGTTTGATGTGTCAAGCCTGAAAAGAGTTGATTTATATACACCCTGATATGCTTTTAATTGAGCAATGCCATCCCTTGTCAAACAAAAGCCCTGGAAGCTGACAAGACTTGGCCTCGCTGCGGTTTCTGGTGATTGACAAGTACTGATGAGACTCATCTGCCCCGCCCCTCCTCATCATCATCATCATCACTCCCAGTCATGTTTGGCAGGAACTCTGCAGCTATTGTAGCCTCCAATGACTTCTGCTGTCTGTCAAGTCATGAATGCAAGTATCATTCTCTTTAATTGGTTAATGGGGTAACTCAGCTCAGTCATCCTGGAAAGAAAACATGTTGTGGTGTTTGTGCCGAAGTGGGAGTGGCTTCAAAGAAAGGAAGGGGAAAAAAAGACTCCATGTTCCCAGCAGCGTCCTCGTAACAAAGAATGGATGATGAAGACACAGAGGCGTTGACTCTGACCATGAGTGGAGGAAGCAGCACTGTCTTTAACAAGCGTGAGGAATGTGCTGGGGAAATTTTCTTTGCACGGCCTGTTGTTGTTCCCTCAGTCAGGCTCGTCATGGGCCCAGCTTGTGAATACCTTGATTGTGCCTCCTTTTTAAATAACCCCCCCTTCCCCTACCCCGTCCATTTTCAGGCCAATGGAAAATTAAACATCTTTTGATGTCATCTGAAATTTCACACAACAATGTAGGACGATCTGATTTGAGTCAGACGCTGTCTGGCAGGACTGGCCCGCTCTTTCCTCATCTCCTCCTCTTTCTCTCTCTCCCCATGCTCTTGATAACTTCTGAGTGTGTAGAACAAAAGCAGCTTTTGTTTCCCAGTTTGGAGAGGACTTGAGGTTGCACGGCTGTGGGCGGCGTGCCTCCTACGTGCCTGTCTGTGTGTGCATTTCCACAGCAGCAAGAATGACAAGGCGGAACCCTTCGCGGTGTATGACTAGGAAATAAAAGTGCCAATCTGCGAAAACAGAAGGAAGCCTACTATCCTGGTGTGATTATAATGCAGACAGATAGACCACAGGTAGGCAGCGTGGATAAGAGCGCTCGCTTGTGTGACACGATGAGCTGACAAGACAGACAATCTGCCTCCTAAAGTGAGGAGATAAGGTTGTCAACCACAGCTCTGTTTCAAACACACACACTAACATAGATATAATATGCAGGAAGTCCGATAGATAATGCTGCATACGAACAACAAAAACACACTCAGTATTTTTCCACACACTGTTAAGAGGAGTCGACTTTGAAAATTAATTGGACTACTATCATTGTCCCAGTATACAAACACCATTGCGGAGAATCAATTTATTGGCTTATTTCCTAGGTGGTGATATGTCCCTTTCCAGCTTGTTAGTATTAAATCCAAATACCATTTTGGCAGGAAGCCTTGCTGTTCAAATCCATAGACATACTTATATAATTGGCAGTGTATTTACCTGGCAAATATGTAGCTCAACACGTCTATTCGCCGGCTGTTTCATAAAAAGTGAAGATGGTGGATAGATGTTCTGTGCTAGGATACCAAAACAGCAATCAGCAGTCAGGAGAGTATTTCCCCACTTTACAAATATGAGAGACAGCAAAGTTGGATCACTTCTATAAACTGCACCCAAAGTGAGCAGAGAAGATGAAGCAATGAGAATCCACAGGCAACTGATTCCACTTGTGTAGTTCTTTTAATCTCACTTTCAGAATTAAATGGTAATTTATTTCACGACTACTATTTTACTTGTTTTATTTTAAGGGAAGCTACATCGACACTACTTCATTTTAGGTCAAAAAACAAAAAAAAAACAAAAAAATTGCCTGCTGTCATCCACACTACCCCAACATTTTAGAGAGAAAAAACACTGCCGGCTACTGATTCCTTCTGAGTTCTCTGTTAAAGAAGTTTCAGTTTCACCTCATTGTCTTTCTAATAACATTTCTGCTTTTTACCACTGTTCTTTCTCATCAGTAATTCTATTAGAAACTATAAGCAACTGCTGTGGGGAGAATCAACTTCCTGTTTACACCTGCATGTACATGCCCAGTGTACCTGAAAGGTCACATGATATAAGTTCTTAGACGTGTCAGCATGTATGCATATTATTTCTGAAACTGCACAAACATGCTCGTCTGGTTGGAGATTGTTTTGGGATCACAGCTGTAGCCTGAACTCCTGGTTGCAAAACCTCAATATCAAATTGCATATTTTGAGGGTTTTAAATGGGAGTTTAGTTAGAGGGTTTAGAGGGTTTTAGTTATGGGAGTTTTCTATGGGTGACATCATTAGTGGTTGTCACTGTGGAGGGAGCTGTGGAACATATGGGTGCACTTGAGTGTATACATGCAATAGTAATTCACCTCCCAACTGCATAACTTTCTCACTTTGAGAGATTTGATTTAGTACAATTTCAGCCCGACAAACATGTTTACATGGATCTCAAAAGTCCAGTCACAACAATGACATTTTTTTTCAAATGTCATGTAAACGTGCTGACTTTTACGATGGGATCTGGCACAGTCTGTCAGCCCGTCTGTTTGTGTGCTCAAGCCGTTTCCTCATGTGAGTGCATACGCGCTAAACTGTGAACGGATTAGTATGTGTGTGTCAAAGACAGACGTGAATCCACCACACAAAGATAAACGAGGAAGTGCACTGTGCGGATATTGTTTGTGGACCTTTCAGCTCAAGTCAATCTTTATTTCAACATTGTGTCCTGGCTGGAATGTTGCCTGCGAGGCTCTTTTTAAGTGTCTGGGTCTAAATGCCATGTCTGCTACACCCCATGAAACTGTCTTAATCCACTTTTTTTCCTTTCCTTGGTTTTATTACTGCTGGAGAACACACTAGGGGTAGAGTAGAGCCCCAGCCTCAGGCCTCTATTCCCATTCCATACACCCCATAAGTCAGTCACAGATAATTAAATAGGAGTTATTTACACTCGTGTTCCCTCCTCTGCCTTCTTTGGCCCTTTTATCATCCTTCTCTCTTTCTCTGTGTACTGTACACAGCCAGAGCTTGTACACAGCAAGTTGCATTATAATAAATTCAAAAGTGACATAGAAAAGGAAGAAAAAACAGGGAAAATGAGCTAACATCAGTGTCAGCTCCTCATTAAACAATCACACAGAGCATCGACACACAGCAGTAAAATGCCACAAAATGCCTCAACACTCCCAAACACGAAGAAAAAGACAAACGAGCAGATGAGGATTTGCTGGAGCCAGGTTTGAAGTATTCAGCTGCCTAATGTCAGTGTTATATATTTACTCTGGAGTCAGTCAAACAGCAGCTTTTCAACACAGGGATGAATGAGGCCCTGCCACAGAGCTGTGGCGTCCATTACAGGCCTCAGCAGCTCTATAAATCACTGGATCACAGGGGCATGTGGGGTCTGCTCCTCCTCGCTCCTCCTCCGAACCTATCAGCCTCATCCTGGGGGTTTTGTTTGGCTGCTGTTCCAGTCAAGCATGCTGCTTTGATACTACCATGGAACGGCATGGAAATGCCCCCAAGGGCCATGTGGGACCTGGACATGCTGAGAAGCCTCTTTAACAGAAAAGCTGTCCCCTTAAAATATCCACAACAGGAAACAGCCATCAGTCATCAACACGCCAAAACAGCTGTTACCAGCCGACATCAAGGGGACACATGAAAGGAGCTGCTCCCTGTTGTTTGAGCCCTCCCTTGTTTCTTTCTCTCACTGCCTTTGTCTGGCTTTTCCCAGTGCCCTCCTTTTTAGACTCCTTTTAAACGCTCCCCTTCTTTATGCGACCCCACCCACACTGCAGTGACTTACCCACTCGCCTTTTTAACAAGAGGGAGACTGTGTGATAAACAAGAGTGCAGTCGGAAATCTTTGCGTCTTAACTGACGGTCTGTGTTGTAAAAAAATGTAAAAAAAAAAAAAAAAAGACTGACATCCCCTTTAAGTTCTCAGTCAGCATTACTTTTAAATCTCACAGTGAGAAAGCAGTTGCTATGCGTCACCTGTTTATGTCTCGGCCCGAGGTGACGACAGACAGTTTTAAACAAACAGGACGATTCAAAAGCAGACTGTACAACACTTAGCCCAGCGGCGTGCACATTTGTGTTCTCATACTGTGGGATCTCTGCAGGCAACTGAAGCGTGAGTGGCAGTGTGTGGATGATGAGTGAGGACTAAGCCTAATGATGACAGGTCACACAGTGACTCTGCTGAGTGAGGCTGAAGTGACTTCATCACGTGGCCTTTCCTCAGCTGCAGCAGCCATTATAATGGAGAAGCACGCTGATGGCGGTACAGTTTGATAAGGCCAGTCTGTGTTGTTAAAGGTCAAACTAGTTTCCCCATTAAACCTCGGAATAAAGGCTTGTTCTGGTTGTTATTATCAACCAATCAATAATTTCTGACACTGATACAAAAAGGCGAAACACACTAGTGTTGTAATATCTTGGATTATAGGTTGGGTAGTGTTGAGCCAAGTGATCAGATTAGTTGGAAAGCCAAAATGGAAACCCCCAGAAAGCACAGCTTTCTTTTATTTTGTTCTGTTCTGTTTTGATTTATTTTTTTGTTTGATGGAAAATGTAATTAAGTTACTGAACTTATAATGTGGAGACAAAAGAGGAGCTCCATTGTCTCTTTGTTTGTTGTGATTTATGATCATGTACTTTGGAGAAAACTTTTAAAGTAGGACAGATGCAAATGAAAAACAACACACTGGACTTATTTTGGAATGTGTGACTGTATATGCAAAAGCCAAGGGTGTAATTTACTATTTTAAACTGAAAGGGACAACTTGTTTAATCTTGTCATTGTGATGTTAAAACTGACTGACAGTGTAATGGTGGTAAAAACACCACCGTCCACATTTATAATGATCCCCATCTAAGCCTTTGTTTTGCTGTGTTTCTCTTTTTTGCCACTTGAAAGAGTTTTTTGCAGAAGACAGCTACTCGAGGTGCGACACAAAAGAACTGTAAAATATCCAGTAGAATGAAGAGAGCAGCATTCATGCGCTCAAGTTCTGTGTCCATATTGGCATCTTGCAAATGCTGCTTCTTTACGACAGACAAAGACCACCAAGGACACAAAAATTAAAGCAAAAAAAATAAATAAAACGTGAAAACTAAATGAAATCTGGTTGGAGGGATATTTTTTGCAAAAATTTCTATCAGCCTATTTACACACAAGAAGAGTTCACAGGCTGTAGGTTAGTTTAAGTGCAACTATAGACATTTTTTTTTTTTTTGGGGGGGGGGGGGCACAGAAATTAGATAATCAGTTCTGATTTCCAAATCAAATTTGTATCATTCATCATTGGTATGTGATCCTACAGCAGGTGTAAGTGCGATAAGCAGGAACAGTCATATCAAAATCTATGGCTTTTTGCCCATACACAGGCACCGAGTGTTGTCATCCTCGACCTGCACTGGTAGCACAGCAAATCCAGACAAAATTGGAATCCTCTAAGAGTTCACAGTGAATAAAATTTTATATTATAAGGATAAATCCTTTGTCTTGTTTTAGTAGTAGGTTAATCACACTTGCAAATGGTAAACGATCTGTATTCATGTCATGCTTTCATAGTGCTGATAACCAGTCAAAGCTGCTTTACACTACAGTGGGGTCATTCATCTATTCATTAATGCATCTACAGTACGTCGTGCCCAAGGGCACATTTGGCATGTAAACTAGTGAACTTGCACCACTGAGTCACGGCCCTCAGTAAAAAAAAAAATCTAATATAAAAAAAGAACAATAAAATTACAAAAAAGTAAAATGTTATGAGTATGAAACAAATTGGAATTGGACAATTCAACATTATAGCCATAGATTTCTGATATCAACCATCGCCTGCAATATTTTATTGTGTCTTAACTGTTGTTGAAGCTTGTTACGTAATTTACGTGCTTTCGGAGCTGTTTCCTGATGGAGGTCAGTGACACAGGTTTCCACACACACATCACCATACGCCCCTGCTCGCTGGGTGAGGCCAGGAGGACGACCACGCCCCTCCGCTTTACTCCGCCCCCGTCCACGAATGCGAACACTTGTGATTGGTCGGCGGCTCGCCGCTTTGAAGTCCCTCCCCTCACGTCTCTAGTATGTGGAAGAAGTAAGATACTGAGACGCTGCTGCTGCTGCAGAGACTCACACACCAGAGGACACACGCGCACACACGCTCACTATCCTCTGCGGGGATACTCCTTCACTCACCCAGTGTTTCTGATGAGCAGTGACTACTTTTGGTGTTTTGTTTCTATTTTTGGCTCAATTTCTCTTTTTATTAATCAGCGCATAAAGGAATATTTAGGAATAAATAGTGGCTGACTTTCAAGAGGTCGATAAAGGATGACATTTCTGCAATTTGTTCTTCTTTAGAGACAGTTTGGGTCGGACACGGAGGACGCGCACTGCGCACGCATTCCCGTTTGGATTACCGCACTCCCTTCTGTTGAGTCTGTCACTATGAAACGTACCGATCAATGAATTTCAGCCGAGCGTCCACTCCTTACATGCCTTCGTCCTTTCTCGTAACCCGATCCAGATGAGAGATCACCCCGGTGGATCTGAACCGCTTTTACGCAGCCAGTCCCCGGAGCGCAGCGCCGACGCCGACGGCTTCACACCCCGGATAAGAGCGGAGAGACCGTCCGTTCCCACACCCACGGTTTGTCCTTCGGATCCCTCTCGTCAGGCTAAAAGGCTTCCCATCCGGATCGTAAAGATGTTGACGGCGCACAGCGGCCACTTGCTGCACCCGGAGTATCTCCAGCCCCTCACATCCGCACCAGTCAGCATTGAAGTAAGTTTAAAACATTAATTATAGAAAAAAAGTAAACTGTTGTTGTTATTATTTATCAAATTTCCCTTCCTTTTTTTACTCATGGATGCTGGTTACTCTTATTATAATAGTGACTATAATATGACCTAGTGCGCCATTTTGCGCGCACTGATTTCTTGTCCAGTTTGCAAGACAGAGTTTAGAAATTAAAAAACAATTGTGGAAAATATCCTACCTTAAAATAAACAGTTGAATTAAATGTTCCCCTTATTAGGTAAGATGTAAGCTTTATGTCATACATTGTATTTTTCTTTCATTAATTTTGCAGGCTTCAGTTTAAAATATTTTTCTTCTCAAGTTATGAGGACATTAAGGAGTGTTGATGTAAAAGATAAACTACAGGGTCAGTCCAGGAAAATACACTGTCAGGGAATGAATTGTGTTTGTTTGTCAGAGGGGCAGTAGGACATGTGGTGTTTGAATTTAATTAAAGGAAAAACAGTTTGTTCATGGCCCTGCTCTTCATTTTCCTCCTCAGCTGGATGCCAAGAAGAGTCCATTGGCTCTGCTGGCCCAGACTTGCTCTCAGATTGGCAAACCAGACCCCCCCTCCTCTTCCAAGTTGGCCGCTCTCTCCTCGGGCAGCCTGGGAGACAAGGAGTCCTCCAGCCGGTCATCTAAGTCTGTAGAGCAACACCAGTCCCAGGAGGACAAATCAAGTTTCAAGCCTTACTCCAAGTCATCAGGAGACTGTCGCAAGGATGTTCTAGTGACAAAGGGGCCTTCAGATAAAGCAGCTTTCAGGGTTCCAAATGGAAGCTCCAGTGGTGGCAGTACATCTTGTCCTTCATTTCCTCCCCATTCCCAGTCACCCAGCTCCAACTCTCCTCCACTGCACACCCAGAGCCAGTCCAGCAGACAAAGTCATTCCCCCTCCACTCAGCCCCCATCACACTCCCAAGCTTCACACATGGACAACAAACAGGGGAGCTCTGAGCAGGCCAGCTCAGACACAAACAACAACAATGCTGGGAAAAAAGACTCCGATTTGGCTAAATCAGGGATGGACGGGGCTCAATTAGCCAACTCCAGCCACATACGGGCTAGTGCCAACTCTAGCAATGCTAGCTCTGCTGCCAGCCCAAGGCCGGAGAGCAAGTCTGACCCGCAGTCCTCTTCACAGTCTGGCCTTGGCTCTGGACACATTGCCCCTGTCTCCCCATTTAAGCCAGGACATTCTGTCTTTCCCTTGCCTCCCGCCACCATGGGCTATCATGGTTCCATTGTGGGGGCCTATGCTGGCTACCCCTCCCAGTTTGTTCACGGTTTGGATCCTACCAAGTCCAGTTTAGGAATTGGACTTCCGGGGAAGCACCCTAGCTCCAGCCCACTCACTGGAGCCTCACCTCCATCACTGATGCAGGGCTTATGTAGGGACCCATACTGTCTGACTTACCCCAATGCACACCACCTAGGAGGCAGTAACTGTTCAACATGTGTTCATGACCCTTCAAACCTTAAGTCTGGTTTCCCCCTGGTGTATCCCTCTCATCACCTCCACTCCTTACACCCCAGCTCCTTGTCCTCCAGCACCACCCCCTCCCTTTCTCACCCCCTCTATACATATGGTTTCATGTTGCCCAACGAACCACTGCCGCACGCCTGCAACTGGGTGTCTGTCGGGGGTCCGTGTGACAAACGTTTTGCCACATCAGAGGAGCTACTAACCCACTTGCGTACCCACACATCCCTGCCAGGGATGGTGGACAGTAAGCTGTTGTCAGCCTACCCATCATCGGTTTCATCGACAGCCTCCTGCCACCTTCACCTGCCCCCACCCAGCAGTCCTGGTACTTTGCCCAGTTCCTTCTCCCTCCGCGGCTCCCCAGGTTTGGGCCTGGCTCGGTACCATCCGTACAGCAAATCCCACCTGCCCGGAGCCCCAGGACTTCCTATGCCATCCCTCACCTCCTCCTCAGCCTATTACTCCCCGTATGCCCTTTACAGTCAAAGACTGGGCTCAGCCTCAGCCCTTGGATACCAGTGATATTTGAAATGGTGTTGACACCCACAGATTTCAGGCACCAGCTTGGACTATTCAGAGCAGCCATGAAGTTGGGTCTTGAGACTGGGGTCATGGCCAGTACAGGGCGTCATGCCTGCCAGGACTAGCACCTGTTAGCCTCAGGATTGTGACTGGCGCTCAAAAGGCATTAAACCAGTTGATGGATTGTCTGCAGCACAGAACCAACAAACTTTAGTAATTAAAGATGGTGGGAAGCAGAGCTTGAAAATGGTGAAATTGTGGGCTTTTTTCAACAGCTTTGATTTGGTTGTTAGTTTTGTTCTCTATATCTGTGTCCCAGAAATGAGTCTGTATTTATTTTTCACTCAAGCGCTTGGAATTATACTTAGGGGGAAATTCTTGCTGTCCAAATAAACTGTTCTTAAGTATTCTAAGTGAAAAAAGAATGATTTAAGTATATTGCTATTATGCTTATCATACACTCTAAAAATAAAAACCTTTCACCATGATGAAGATGGACTATGAGGCTTTATTCTGGGAATCTCTTTTTTAAAAATCTCTTTTCCTCTGTGCTGTTTTTTCTTTAATACTCAATTGTACATTAACTCACTCTCAAAAAGTGCATGTCTGCGAAAATCATCTTGAACAATGGCATTATTTTTATTTGTAAATATGCAAAGATGTAATATTTTTTCATTCTTACTTGTGGGTCAGCAATTTTGGGTCACTGATGCAAATGGTACAAAGATGAGATAAAATGTCATAAATAAAAACAATTATTGATGGCTGTGCTATCCAACCAACAGGAAAAGGTCATATTTTGTTTAATAAATGATACATGATTTTGACTTGTTTTTTCTGCACTGGTTACTTTATATAATATCTTTTGTCACAAATAATGGGATAAACGTTGCCAGGCTGCTACATTTTTAGGCCTAGCTATGATTAAAGCTGTTGCAGTCATCCTATATGTAGCTATGTGTAATATTTCATGGCTCATATGAGCTGACACTCCTGTCCCAAAGAGGGCAAGCTGGGTCATTTTAGTCCTGTTAGCTGATCTCCAAAGACTTTCATCCCTCCTCCTCTCTCCATCACCAGCATTGCTTTTGTTGTTGCAAGTGCAGCTTTTAATTGCTGATTCCTGTTTGTGAGACCCGAAAAGAGCCTCCTCAGCAGAGTAGAGTGGCTGCTGGGTCACTGGGACTTCAATAATGACCTGAGGGAGATGTCGACCCAGGATATCCTCACGGTCTGACGGATTGGCCTGCAACACAAAGGCCAAAGCTGACAATTGGAGGCGGTTAATAGAGAAATATTCATCAAATTCCTGACATCTCCCCTGAGGAGAACGGGCTCTTACAGGAACCACAAACATGGAAGCCAGCATCCTGATGCCAAGAGCCTTTTTTTTTGCTCTCTCTCTCTGCTGTCCTTGGTTTACTGAAGTCGGTGATCTTCATTAACCAGAGCTGTTAGATACTGCTCTAACAGCTCTGTTAGATGTTAGAGACAGTGGGTCTATCTGAACACCGCACCAGTGCCATTAAGAGTGTTTTGGCCTTGATAATGTGTCCATGTCTCCTGTCTGTTTGGCTGACAGGGTGATGGTTGCACAGAGCGAAGAAGCTATAGTCTCAGAGGCTGCTGTTGACCCCGACTCCCAGACTCCTCGCGGTTCATTAGCACTCCAGACAGGGGAAAGGCGAGCACAGGTGTCACTTGACAGGACCATTAACAAAATAGATGACCCTCCCAAACCACATTCAGCCCCTGCCACACCAGCAAGGTCACAGCGTCCTGATCACTGCTCTGGTTAGGTCTCAGGAACACAGCAATTATTGTACTTCTTAAGAAACTACAGCTATGCTGGCACTTCTCTGGAAGAGATTAACTGTTGCTTTTTTTTGATAAGGTTTATAAAACAGTGTTGACAAATTGGGTCAAACATATTTTGGTTCCACTCTTACATTGCTAGAACTATGTGAATTCCGTGCAACCTACTGTATATATTGCAAGTCACACAGTGTGCCAAAAGAGATAAAGTGGATTGTGTTGCCCCCTAAAGATGTGTTGGTGAAGTACAGGTGAAATCTGCAAGGAAGGCCATTAGTTTTTCTCCCACACAAGAAATGTAAATACACAGTGTTATCTAAGTATGAATGTGAATGTTGAAATGATGTAGGACAACAGATAAAAGGGCACGCTGGCTTGAATCTTGAAATGATTTACACTGGAGGTCATGCAGAGGGGAGAACTTTCAATCTTGCCGAGGAGGTGGAATTAATTCCACTGCTGCCAGTTTACACTCGTTCATCAAATGCCTCACTATTCTCCCCATCCCCATGCTCATCAATCTCCCCCCCCACACACACACACTCATGCAGCTGAGTCAACACCCAAACACTCAGTTTACGTTGCCTGTGTGTATCTCTGTGTGTGTATGTGTTCACTCCCAGTCTTTTGTCCATGTTGAGACACATGTAAGACTGAATACTGTGGGTACACAAATGTTTTCATCCTTTTCTCCTAATATAATGGTAAAGCAGTTTCCAGTATTATCCCAGTGTAACAATTAAATCTAATCACACAAAAAGTGAAAAAGCTAAAGTTGTCATGTATAAACCTAACCCTTTGCAGAGATTCATCACTACCAAACACGAATATCCATCAAAGCTGCAACTATTGGTGATTTTTTTACTTGTTTTCTTGTTACTAGTCTGCCTCAGTTTGTTTGGGGGATTTTTTGTGAATAGACAATATAGCAATATTGCATGCTGCATCTTTCATCTGAAAATGCCGTCAAGCAAAACTATCAGACCTGACTGAGGGAAAATTTGTGTGTATACAGCGGCAGTGTGGGGGCGAATGTGGATAAGAAGCATTTATCCCATCAAACTGTTTTGGGAATGTCACAGGAAACAAGAGATTTAAAAACCAACATAATGAGAAACGCACATTAATAGGCACTATGTAATCAAGCTAAGGCCTTAGTCCAACTAAGACAGGCAATCGGACGAGGCCGAGTCCGAGTATACAGTACATGTCGAAGAGAGAATCAAATTATTGACAATGTACATCTGACTCTTCCTCCATAGGTGGCGCTATATCTCTCTATATACTAGTGTGTATTGTATCAGTTACCTGTTGACCTTTATGTCACAGGATTGTGCTGTGGTTCTGTATGTTTTGTACCTGCTGTACGTGCTGAGCATGGCTCTTGTGGTTGCTGTGTTGTCTGACGAAAGACACAACCGCTATATCAGTTTACACGTCGCCACTGCCTACTCCCAGGTCAAAAATCGGGGAGGAAATTTAGGGGCAAATCAGACTTTTAACATGTAAATGCACTGATAAGGAGACTCGTGTAGCTGACAGGGCTAATCGGCATTAGGCAAACTTATTTGACAACTGATTTAAATGTAACACAAATACCTTTAATTTAAATGTTACACATAACAGCTTTAAATACTGTATGATGCTGCAGCTTGGTTGCATAGGATAGAGACTGGAAACAGAGGTAAACAGTTGCCCTAACTCAAATGTCAAAATGTTACAGACATACACATTGCAGCATCTCTCTTGAAATTACAAAATGTATATTATTTATCTAATTTATTTTATAAGAACAATGCAAGTTATCATAGTACAACATAAGCTTGCAACTGATGGTTTGCACATAGAGATTTTAGTTGTTGCTAGTTTCCACCTAACAAATGATCACGTTATATATAGAAGTAAACGAGGCGACTTAATTTAACATCTTTCCCAAAATGGCTAACATTTTTTTAGGAAGCAGTAAATTGTGAACTACAGGGAGAATCAGCCAGCCAAAGAGATGCTGGTAACAGTATAACAGAACTAGAATGATAGCAGTAATCAAAGTAGTAGTATCAGTGGAGGTGGTGACGGTGATAAAGGGGACTAATATTTCCCCTCTGAGTGTCAGTGCAGAAATGCAGGTCCACTGTGATCAGCACCACTGTGGGGTCCTGAGCAGCGGCTGACAGCCTGGGTGATTAATGACGCCAGGGTGTGGAGCTGCTCCTCAATTAGACGCCAGCTCTACACTGGCTCACCGTCAATGCCGACAGTTAGGACAGAGACAGAGCTGAGTCTCTCTCTCTCTCTCTCTCTCTCTCGCTCTCTCTCTCTCTGTATGTGTGTCTCCAGAACAAAACATTAACCTCAACTCCATGGCGACCACCTCTGTGTTTAACATCAGGACACAATACAGAGCCATCGGCATCCAGCAGTGGCCGCAGTGTTAAAGCAACCCAGATGGTGTGAAACACATCCTTCATCAGGGCTGTCACACAAACTCCTGCTTTATTTCTCTAAACAAACCCTGTGGCTGACTCTTTTACATGCCTGTTTCAACTCCCCACTCATCCACGTCTGCAGTCAGGCAGGCAGGCAATGCTCCCTCTGACAACGATATTCGTCACAGTATGGCCTTCCAGGTTGTTCAGCAGGTTTGCGTGGTGGTTGCAATGACTTCCTCGGTGTCCAAACCTGTCCTGTTGGATTGTTGCAACTTGAAATATCGAATGACTGTGGTTAAGAACGCCTTTGTGTCGAATGACTTTATGCCCAGTCACTTCCCGGGTTTTCAATAAGTCAGTCCAACTATTTCTGCTAAGCTGTCAGCCAACAAAGCAAAGATGTTTTACACTCAGCGTCTGCTGAAGTTACCAAGAGTGATGTAGCAGTGCTCTGATGTTCCACCTCTCATGCTGCTGACCCTTTTTATTTTAGGCCATGTCAAATCCCTTGAGGCTAACTACTGAAACAACTACTAAAAGACAATGCAATACATATCCTTAGTTTTGTTCTCTAACATTATCTTACAAAGTCCAAGTTTCCATTGGCCAGAAATGACTCCAACTTAACTGGGTGGCTTATATTTTAGTTGTAGGTTAAGGTTTAAGGGACCCTCTGTGTATATTGTTAATAAGGTAGTATATATATTTTTTGTTTCTTTAATTTAATAAGTAAATAAATTAAAACATCTATTTTATTATCTGGGTGTGTGTCATGGGGGGGGGGGGGGTTGCTTTGTCATGTGTCTTGGTGCAGCTGCACATAATCCCAGCACCCGGTGTTTATTTAAACTGGATGTGCGTTCTTATACACACTTTTGTGACACAAAAAAATAAAATAAAGTAAACCACAGAGGACTGATCTGCAATACTGTACACAACAATGTGATTGTATACGCATCAGTAATAATATATTATTATCACTATGTAATTATCATCACTCCCATGCTATTGTTCATACTGTTTGTTTATATTATAAGGTAGGTATTATATTATAATACCTGCTTTACATTGTAGCCGTATATTAATACCATTATTACTGTGTATATTTTATTATTACTTGTTGGACTACACTTGTCCAATATATATTATGTGTGTATACTATAATAGTATTTATATACTTTATCTCATTATAATAGTCCTATTATTTATTCATATTACTGAAGTCCTATTTTTTCAATAATCTCTCTTTTATCATCAAAGAAAGAAATAATGCTGTGGTTAAAATTGTTCAAAATCAAAACATTCTTATAAACTGAGGGGGGTTTATAAGTTTAGTTTTGTTTCCTTTCTCATATATGCCTTCAACAAAGCAAACCAAGAGAAAATGGAGTCATACTGCAACTCTGAATTATAATAATTTTGATAATGTTGTTATGGGTTTATTGTCAGATACATGTCAGATGTCCCATTAATTATCCTGTACTATCGGTCATCTCACTCTAAAGTGTTACTTGCTTTACAGTTGTTTCCTGAACCAACTGTAACTGAATGAAAACAATGCAAAGTGATGCAGCTGAGAGAGACCGACATTATAAAAAAGGGCTACAAATTATGCTGACAAATTCTATAATGAGTTGTATTCTTTTAATGTAACCTTTTGCAATGTTTGGCAACACAATTCCCCATCCTGCTTTTTAAATAAGACACACTATAACTTATAAAAATTTTGTCAACATTTAAGACTTATTTTGTGCTGAGTCAGCTTCAGAACAATTCAAAATAGTAGAGTAGAATTATTGCAATAATTCTAATACAATGTAATGCAACTTTCTGGTTGTTTTATGAAAGTCCCTTCTTTTGGAATGAACCAATTTATAGATCAGGAATAAAGAGGGGCTGTCAGCTGAGTTGTAGATTCAGATAAAGAAATAGTGCTTTTAATTCACTTTTCAGCCAGTGCTGACCTTGGCAAACCTCAACGTGGCCTCAGTGTGGAAAACTGCCCAGAGCTGCTGTGGCCTCTCCAAAGTTCCAGTGGTGTGAGCAAGCACCGTTAATAGACATACCCTCCCTAACCACCAGAGGAGAAATGAACGTTTCAATTACAGTACATTGCGCTGCTAATAGCGCTTGGACCGTGCAACCAGCTGGATTCCATTTGCTGCCTTGCTGGGAGTTCGTGGCAAGGATGTCACAAGCTTTTGGAGACGAACGTGCCTTGGCGAGGAACAAGCGGGTCGGCTGATGGTCATGATTCATGCTCTGACTGACAACTTGTTTTTTTTCCTTCCACTTGGGGACAGCCTGTGGTCATAATGTACTCACTTTAAGTATCATCGGCTTTACGTCTGTTTTATGTCTCCTTTTGGATTTGGCGTCCAGACTTAGAGGCTGCCATCATGATGGGTGCACTCAACTTAACCACTGCAGTACAGGCCAGGATACACAGTTTGTATCCACTTCATTCAAGACGCTTGCATTTTTTTGCATTACTGCAGCCACATTAATGGCACGTTGCCCTGTTCATTTATAATAATTGCAGTCATATGTCCAGGATCATAAACAACAAAGAGAAACAGGAAAGGTGATGGACATTTGGAATGAAATGCAAAAAAATAGGAAGATTAGAAACAAGAATTAACAGGATGATTCAATGAACTGGAATATGTTACTTTAAACTTAAAGTAAGAATGTGACCATATGTAACAGTCTTGTCGATTTAAAGCTGTAATGCATGAACACATGTGACTAGGATCAATAATTCACATTAATATTGTTGTTTTCATGTGAACAGATTAAATATCAGTCCACTTCACTGTATTCATGCACTGTAGACAGCAAGTTATTATAGTTGTACTGTATGTCAAGAAAAATATAAGGCAAGACGGCTGCAAACAGGTTGGAGTATGACTGGAAACTGGAAAGAAGTGCACACAAAATGTGTCTGCTGTTCAAAAAAAAAAAAAACGGTTGTTCAGCAGATTGACAGGATAAACACTTCTTGTCCTTATTCCCACCCTTGTGCTGCTGCTGTATACACACAAACCATGTGTCCACTCTGATAGTATTGCCTGACACGAGCCTACAAATAATGCAGCATTATTCCTGTTCCCAAAGAAACAAGCAGGGGCAGAATAATAATCAACAGAATTTTGCAAACGTTATGCACTCCAGCTTAAAGTGTTTTGGCCACGCACTGAAGAATGTCATGTAATCATTCCTCACTCATTCACACAGATGTTTGTTGACTGAGAGCAGAGTGTGACTTCAGCTGCCAGGACTTAACAGTCCTCATTGTGTCCGTGGGCGACTAAATCATCACTCAGCTCTGCTGTGAGGCGTTCAGACATAGTTGTCTCCCAACTGTACAAACAGACACATTGTTCCTCATGTCAACATTGTAAGAGCTCATCACACACACACACTTGCGATATACAGTGCACACAATTCAGTGGTGCATGTGTCCTGCATTCACAGCCTGTGTAAAGGTCTACAAAAGATATAACAACTTGGGAAAGGGGATGTCTTGAAGGTCCACTTTACATAGAAAGTTTCTGATTTTATAAACACTGACCAACGTGTCTTTTGTTTTGCCTTGTCCTTCTGACTTTTTTGTTGCTGTGGCATGACATGTCATCAAAACTTCCATGAAATGAGTTTGACATCTCATCACAGCTGTGCATTGCAGTCAATTTTAGGTTAAAAGAGAATTCTCATTACAATGTTTTTCTCCCTGAGATTATGCACTTTACAGGGTGACAAGTTCTCTCTATGGATAGTAATTTACATATGTTACATATAATAATTACAGATGTATAAAGTAATTGGGGTTCCATTATTAGCACAGGCACATGCTCAGGGAACTGTTCAGGGAGCGCGTGACTGCAGTTGGTGGGACACACATTTTGAATATCAGATGATCACATTAGTGAGAGGCTAAAATCGTGACGGTGACAGAAATATGACTGTGAAGTCCTGCTGAACGTATTTTTAGCAGTAGAAACCCTTTTTTTAAAAAAAACAAAACATTTTGTATGTACTTCTTGCTGATGTCATTCATAGTGCAGCTGTAAAAAGATGTCCCATTTTATTCACACTGTATGACTCTTCCGCCTCACATGCTCAGTCGTAAAATCCATCGTTCTGTTTTCGGCGTGGCAAATTCTCCACAGACAGCACAACATAAACAGTGCTATAATGAGGAACACAGAGAGTCATGTGGTTTAAACTGCAATGGGTGAACAAATTTGGCAGTGGTTTGAATGTAAAAGACAGTTGTTTTATATTGTAAAGTTGCAAACTACAGCTTTAATTAGTTTGATATTGCTCATTTTTACAAGAATTATAACCAAACCCACTGGCTCATTTGGTGTATACTTCCAGCTAAACTAAAAAAGGGACAAATCTTGAGGTAGCATCTATACCAGGGGTCTCAAACACAAATGACCTGGGCGCGAATGAGTGTCGAGGATAGTCATGAGGGGACCGGTCATGAGTAAAAAGTTAAACTGTGTGGGAAATAAGCTTAAAATGATCGATATTTATGACGATACATCAAAGACGATACGGCACGATACACCTGACAGCAAAAACATTTATGATGCAAATCTGTGCTCCTGACCTGCGGGAAGTTCTGAACCAATCTTTTTTAATGAACTGATTCAGCACACCGGTAAGAGCTGCTTTGCTCGTCACTGTTTGACTCGCGTATAAAACAACGTCACGGCACTTTCACCTGGCCTGATACCAAGTCGAGTAGAGCCGAGTCGAGTAGAGCTGAGTAGTGCTGGAACTGTATAATGGAAAAGTGATATTTTCCCTTTATACACACTGATCTGAGAATCTAAACACAAAGCGGCTATATATTACCTGTAATTTCAATCATCAATGAAGTGTTTTAACGTTTTTCAGCTTTTTTGTTTTGGCCTCACTGTTGGTTCACTCTTGCTACTCTAATAGCATTGTTTTGAAGACATTAGTGATGTTTTTCAGTAGAGAACGCTGATATCCTAAGAAAGTGGCCGACACACATTGTTAACAATGACCTGGTGGAGCATTCTGTGGCCAGAGAGCCAGACATTTCCCTTGGGAGCTCATACAGACCAAAAAAAGATTAAGAAAGCGTATATAACTATGATTTTTCACATTTGGCAACAGACACACAACACCAGAAAAATCCTTCTCTTTTCCACATGATAAATTAAAGCCAATTCTCCAGCTTACAGTCTACAACTCAAAGAAGATGCTGTTTAAACTGAGGAGTTCTTAAATCCCTTTATTTTTCAAGTCTCCCTAAGGTTGTTGATGAGTTTGGTAAAGAAAGCCTTTGCATGCTTCAGTGGCATTGTCTTTTCACTCCTCGCACACACGAACACTCTCGGTTCTTGATGCCACTTCTTTCACGTCAGTTGAACGATCAGCTGTTCATCAGCTGGCCCGTCCATCAAGAAGCAGAGCAACAAATTGTCATCCTCATGTGACATCCTCATGCTGCTGTCTTAAATACCATCTGTTGTTGTTCTTTTCCCTGCCTCAGTTCATCCATGCTGCTGCGGCAATGCACGCCCTCTGCAGATTCATCAGCTCCACCATTCTTCACCCTTTATGAGTCTCAGCAAGTCTTCAGCCACCATTATCACCACAAGTATCTGGTCTCCAGGGGAGTCGCCTGGCTGCTGCTCAGGCTGTATGTCTTCCATCACAATCGTTTCCTGTTGAGTCTCAGCACCAAGTCAGACTCCACGATCACATTTCATCTGTACGTGCATATTTGAATGCATATGTTTCTTCTGAAATGAACACACATGCGGCACACGTGCAATACTGTCCTGTAGATTGAAAGACAGGCAGATAGAAAACTATGTAGTCATTTTACACCATGTTGTGTTTTAGAAGTCCATTGTGTAAGAATTAATGACATCTAATGTTGACTGCAGAGTGCAACAAATGGTGCTGCTGAAGATGGCAGAATCCATAATGTTAGATAAATACATGTATTTTTTAAAGCAACTTTTTTGTTTGTATTTTGGCTTGATCTGGCAGATTTTTATGCTGGATGCCTTCCTGAAGCAAACCACTGGCATCAATTTAGAGTGTCCAATTAACAATGATCAATGGGAATTGTGTACCTTTGCTCAGGGGTACCCCGGCCCTTGACCTGGTGGGGGCTCAAACCAGCAGCCTTGTGGGTAAAAGCCAAGTTCCCTTTCCACTTGGCCCTGGCTGCCCCTTTACATATCTATAGTTGGTTTTGCATATCTGTAGTTGTGTCTGGAGTCAAATCCACTCTTCCTCTCACATCATCACATTTTCACATCTTACAGTTAGTTTATTTTATGAAATTCCTGTCAAACTTTACACATTAAGCCTGTTTATGGTCCATGTTAGCAGCTCTACATCATCCACAGGTTTTCTGTGTTTGATTTAGCAGGACTGTGTCAGTGTATGTGTGTGTAGCACACAAAGTTATTGCCAGAGTCTTTGCGGTTTGTAGAGTGGGATGATTTTTTTTTTCCACAGGCAGTGTGATTATTTTTACTTTTTGGAGAACCTTTTTGGACTTTGAGAGACCCCCTCCCTTACTTCTACAATCCCTCCTTCACCTTCTGCTCTCCACCCACATGCCTGTGATGGTGCTTGGGGCAAAAAAAGAAGAAGGGAAAAAAAGGATTACATGAGTACAGGGGAGAAGGGAGAGCCAGGGAGAGGGTGGGAAGGGAAACAGAGCTGATTATCCAAATACAGTCATTAAAGGGGAAATGTGTTTTTCAAGCTGTCAAGATGATTAATGGGCCAGAGCAAATCCTCACAAATGCTCTTGTTTAGTCTAACTGGCAGACACGATCCTACCCATTGATTTATGGCAGGCCTGCTGTGTGAGACCATAGTGAGGTTAGAGGATGTGTGTGCATGTGTGCGCTTATGTTAAACTGTGAGTTAGTGTGCACGCACTTGAATGCGTGTGTGTGTAATGGCGTAGGGGGGCAGAAAGCAATGAGTTGCTCCATGTGTCCAGCCCAGTTGAGCAGAGATCAGAGCACAGAGGCAAGCAGTGAGTAAATTCACCTTCTGTTCTGACAAATCAGCTACACAAACCAGAGCTCAGCTGAGCCCTTTTTTATTTTATGGCTCCATGATTGAACATCAACAACAGGATCAATGTTACAGCCAGAGTAAATCAAACAGCTGTCCAGAAGTACTTAGGCTTTCATCTGTCACTTGCCAATATCCCTCCTCACAGATGAGATTGCAACAGAATAAAACAATATTTCTCTTATTGCTCAACTGTAAGCGATGTTTATCTAGCCCGAGTTGTAGATAACATTATTACCTAACTTTATCACTTCACAGGGCAATGCGATACCCAGTCAGAAGTTAATAAACAGCACAACGTCATGACATGTTTTTTAAAATGTCCTTAATGCCCCAAAAGGAATTGTTTGGAGTACAAGTCTTTGTTTTTTTGCCGACATTTAGATGAAAACACTGATACCCTTCTTGTGCAGCATCTGCATGATAAATACAAAGCTTGAGCCAACATCTAGGTTAACTTAACCTAGAATAGCATAAGGACCCATTTATGGTTATGTTGTTGTTTTTGTTGTTCATTTTCAACAGCAAAATCCATTCATCCATCCATTTTTTTAACCACAATATCAGCTGGCCCTAACCCTAACCCTAACCAAATTTAGCATGGACTGCAAAATAAAAAAAAATTATGAGTAACAATTAAACGTTACTCAAAAACCAAAGTGTAGTAAAAAAAAAAGGCAACTGGACTTAGTTGAATTTCTTGAAGACGTTTCAGTTCTGTCACAGAACTGAAGAAGCCTCTTGGATGAGAGGCGAAACGTCTTCAAGAAATTCAACTAAGTCCAGTTGCCTTTTTTTACTACACTTTGGATACCATGACCTGGATGACTGAGAATCTTCACAGACATGTTACTCAAAAACAATGTAAACCAGTCCAACTTTAACCCTAATTCAAGATTATTTTTTTAAAGGTGCTATATAAGTTTTCTTTGCTGTATTTGGTTTTAATACATTCTTGAAACAGCTTACAGGGGTTAGCTGATTAGCATGCTCATTTTAAGAACAGTACTCCATATGGTCGCTCTTGGTAAATGTGTTAAAGATGAAGCAAAAAAAAAAAGATGAAGCAAGGGCAGAAACTTGCATATAGTCTCTTTAATCAAGACAATAAATAACATCCAGAGAAACTGACGTTATCAACCAAAAGCATTACTGTAATGGATGTAGAAAAATAACAAATATTACTGTGGAACACCTCTCGTGTCTGTATTTAAATGACGTCGTTTTGTATAATAATGTTTTGATCATTTGTTTTGAAAGACAGATGAAAATTATTCTTGCACAAATCCGTACTTTTATTTTTTCCTGTCTGCACCCTCTTAATAGATGCTGCTGCAGCAAACCAGATTTTGCAGTTAAAGCATTTTATGTTATTGTATTTGAACAAACTGGGTTTTTTTTAAGGGATTTTAAAAGAAACTCCATGAATTTATTGCTGATACTTACTGACCCTGTTCAGATGGAAAGTCCCAGTGCTCTCATCCACTGAAGGTGATTACGTCACTGCGGGGCGATCCAGTCCAGCTCTCTAGGCCGGTCCAGATGGATGGCTAGCAGCTGTTGGCCCTACAACCTCTTCCCTCAGCACAACCATTAGGCCTATCTGTCTGCAATTTCCTCATTCTTCTTCAGTTCCCTCTGAAGTCCACTGTGATTGCTTTCCCACACCCCCACAGCTCAGCGTAGTACCACACTGTATGTACACTGCAGTGTCATTTGGCCTGAGCAGACCCTAAGCACATTCACAGGACCAATTACCCTGTCCACCCACACATGCATACACGCAGAGGCATGCATGCACATCACACACACACACGGATGGACGATAATTTTTACCACAAAGTAAAAGCCATGAGGAAGATGTTAAAAAGAGATTTCTGCAACTGGAGGAAGACTAATTTTGTGCTGCAGAGAAAAGCCAGTTGCATAACTTTGAGCTTGGACCATTGGGACTCTGCAGCACCATGCGCAGCAGGACATCCCAAACCCTCAAATACTAGTGGGAAATAAGGAAAGAGAGAAAAAGTGGAAGAAAAGTTATAACATGTCTTCAGTAGAGCCAACAAAGCAGAGTGTATGGATTTCTCATTTGAATTTGAAGGTGCTATAATCAGGAGCTGACCATGTCCATCTTCTGATGGCTACGTCCAACAAGAGAACATGTCACAAAAAGGTCAAATCATCTTTTTTTGAACTTGACAATGAGTTCATTGTCACTGAAATGGCCTCCACAGTCACCAGGTCTGAGATGCGATGGAACAGATCTGTTGATAAATCTTTCAATTCCAAGCTGGGCTTGGGATTAATAAAGTATCAAGTATCAATCAAATCAATCAAATCTGAAGCAATTCTGTGATACTATCATGTAAATATGGACCGAAATCTCAAAGTGGCTGGTGAGTATATAATATGACTTAAATTATGCCTGTTATTATTATTTGTAATATCAAATTGCATATTCATCATGACTAACCCACAGAGATAATTCACATTTTAGTACAGTTTTTTGTCTCCTTAAATCTGGGAGATAATAGCGTTCATTTGCAACTTGAAATCCTAACCTTTTCCCATTTAATTGTTTGTAGTGGGTGGCAATTCAACCCTGTTTAAGTGCCTCCAACTATTCTTTTCACAACCACTTAATCCATAATCTGTGCTCAGGATACGTCTGTCGTCCACATTAACCTTGCATTTTTGATTCCCAGGTAACAGAGAAGTTTGAAAATACTGCTGGTTCTTAATAGACAGCAACACCCCCCTCTCTTTCATAGCTGCACACACCACGGGGAATTATGGAGACTACTATAGATTACTATATATCTTTCTATGATTTTTCTTGTTTTATATGTCTATAATCAAGTTTTTCATAGTAGCCAAAACTTTGGCATTGATTTACATACCAAACATCTATAAACAAATGCTTTCAGTCACAACAAATGTAGTTTCACAGCAACAAATATCTGCAATCAGCAGACATTTGCCACATATAGTTGCATTATGTGTTTATTTGATCCACTAGAAGTTCGTAATTATTAGATTTTGGCCAAACACTTACACACACATATTTTTTATATGTGTGTGTATATATAACACTGCAAAGTTCATTCCCTCTGAATGCCCCCCCCCCCCCCATATCTACTGTAGATATGTCTATGGAGAAATACTGTATATCCATATATATATGTATACATTATTTGTCCTCATGTTACCAAACACATGATTAATGACTTCACAGCTCTGCTTTCTTCCACTTCCTTCCCCTCCAGTCATCACACACATCATCATACTGTACATTACCATAATAGAGGCTGGCTGAGGGCTGCTGCAGCACCTGCTTGGTCTCATGGATACAAACAGACCGTGACATAGTCCACATGCAAATACTTTCATGCATTTACATGTAAAGCTGCTCTGGAAGACTTTGCATGTCAGTAGCACCATAATGTCACATCAGCAACTGGGCCAGCTTGTCTTTTCCTCTGGGTCAGTCAGTGACTCCTGTTTGAACAGACCTTCTTATCATTTCCACTTGTTTTGAAGTTGGTATGACTCTTGGTCAAGCAAGCGACGCATACTACTAAAGCTGAAAGTATTTCATTTCGAATCAATCAATCAAACAAACTTTATTTATGTAGCACTTTTCGTGCAAGGCAGTACAGCTCAAAGTGCTTCACAGGATAAAAACATAATCAAAGAATGCAACACACTGGCCCAAGCCTCACCCACCCGTTCCAGCTGACAGTGGTTGGCATTATGTATTAAAGGTCACATAGAATGGTCTTTTTGAACCAAAAATCAAGGTTACCAATGTCTACTTAGATAAATTAAATAATAAACCTCATAGTCTCTTCGGATTAAGCCAGTTTATTGCTGTTCTCTGCCAGCCTCTGAACAGACACTCTGTTTCTGAGCTAATGCCCGCCCCCCCAGAACACTGAGTCTCTTGTGATTGGCCAGCTACCCAGCACATTCCCACTCTCTTGTAAAAGGTACTATGAGCAACAAAAGATAAGGAAATTCGAACATGATAAAATAATAGGTGCAATGGAAAAAGAAAATGTAAACTTCTGTTAAAGGACACTAACAGGTAGAATAAAATAATTTATACCAGTCCATAAAATTAAATAAAAGAGTATTTAAATATTTAAAAAAAAAAAATCTAAATTAACCAGACATCAACTTGACATTTATTAGATGGAAAATTCAGTATATGTCATGTTGCCATGACATACAGCCAGCCAACAGGGGGTGATCAAAATCTTTCGGTGAATAAATATTTTACAATAATAACCTTTTGGGTTTTTTTGTCTCAACAAAAGCCCTTATGTAAAGTAGGCAAGGGCCTTGCTTTCTGGAGGCCACCATGTTTCTACAGCAGGCCAAACAGACAAACCAGCCAAAGTATGAGCTTCGTGTTTTAAAGAGGAAGCTTATGATGCAAACAAAGAACAACATCCTTTGTAGCATGTGAAGGCCACCATCGTTCCCTTATGTGCTCTGGAAAGGAAGGAGTGGGCGGAGGAATCCTCAGTTTCTCCGTCTGCAATCGCAGCATCTCTTAGATGTCACTCACTCCTACACGCTGTATCTTTAAAGCTGCACTGCGTAACTTTTACATACAAATGAATGGCTGTTACATTCGCGCCGTTGTCACATGAGTTTACACCATCCGAATGCAGCCGCTTATCTCCACACAATTCTCTGTATTTCTCAGAGAGTGAGGTTTTGAACGTCTTTCCTGTGCTGCACACAGGAAATGATTTGTTTAGGTTAAGAATGATGGAGGCAAGAAGGAAGCACCAAGAAACATCACCAAACAGTTTCAAATAATAACAATAATAATAATAATTTTAATGTATGCTGTGTTTCAGTTGTCGCCATAGTAACTGACCTCACACTGTCCTCCAGCTGGCTTTTATTGATCAGTTTATCCTTCTGTCCTCTTCTTTATTTGTATCTGTCTAAATGTTCCCCTTTTTTTTTGCTTTGATAATGAATGGATGTGATGTTTCTGATATAATTGTGGAAGCAAGAGATATGACGGTGTCCACAAGTGTGAGACAGGACAGGAAAGGGCTGAGCGACACTTTTTTTTTTTTTAGTCCTATTTCTGTCGATTGACAATTTTAAAAGTGTGCGCCAACAGAGAATAAATCAGCCTTTACTCACAATTCCTCAGGTGGAGAAGACACATGACATATTTATGGTTTTCACATCAAATTTTACTTTTCCTGCCAAGAGACCAAATAATTTAATTTCCTAACTGCCAAATATTTGTCAATAAGAGAACAGAGGTCTTTTCTTACGGATTCATAATTTGTGCTGATATGGATAATAGTTCTGTAAAATCTCTTCCAGTCCATCTAAACCGATTCAGTTTTTTGTACGGCTCTTACAAGCTATTACCCAATAACAACTTCCCACTTCACAAAACAGTGCATTTCAATTCCGAAATTGCAACCAAGTGATATCAGACCCAGTAAACAACCACATGCACTGAGAGGCACATGTTCACTCGCGCTCACATCTCATCCGTGTTCCAACTCACCCTGTCAAACACACTCAGCACTATGTGTGTAGGATGAAAAGTGCTGCATGCGTGATCGTGTGAGCACGCGTGTGCTGAGCGGCTGACTGCTGCTGGTGTGCTGCAACGTGCTGAAGAACGTGTGTGTGTGTGTGTGTGTGTGCGTGTGTGTGTGTGTGTGAGAAAGACGATAAAAGTTATATCTTGAGATACTGAAGGTAAAAGAATAAGCAGTGGAAAAAGAGGCAGAGAGGAGAAGCAAAGGGAGACCAGAGAGAAACAGAAAGCAAGCCAGTGTTGCATGTGTGTTGGTTCCCAGCCCTGTCAGGCCCTGTCAGACTGTGATTTATGGCACCGAGACTGGGAGCAGTCTTTGCTGCCAGCTCAGTATTGTTACAACTGACAGCTAATGAGGCCAGACGGGCTTTCAAGCACAGCACTTAACAGAGGCCTCCATCTTCACAAGTCACGAGCTCTCCTTATTCTTTTCTCCCGTCTCTCTCTCTCTCCCTCTCACCCCCATTTATTTCTTCTTCCACGGTGGCAGCAGTGTGGCGATCTAGCACATTTCTGGCGGTGCAGCAAGAGGAATAAGGCCAGCCGACAGAGATGTATGGGCGACGCTCCGTTACTGCTGCACTTCCACTCTCCTTCTCCTCCTGCATGCTATTAAAGCCAGAGGCTTTGCTCATATAAATGAGGGGGAGAGAGCGAGAGAAGACAGAATACACACAAGGAAAACTGTGTGTATTCTGTGTCCCTTTGTAGACCAGTACATTCTCTCTCTTTCTGCCGTTACCTCCTTGTTTCCAAAGCCTGGAGTTACACGTGTCTCAGGCAGCGATTGTGTGTGTGATCTGTGTGAAGGATGCTGAACTTCATGGCCTTGTCCGTGGTGTGTGTTACCTTCAGCTCTCCTGGCCTGGACTTTTTGGACCCTATTCTATAATCACTACCAGAGTCTCTGGCAGAGCCACCCTCCCTCTCTCCCTCCCTCCCTCTCTCCCTCCCTCAGCCCCTGGTTTCTTGTCACTCGTGATTAATGGCACTAGGGCCCCGGTGCGGCTTACGCTGCCAGTTCCAGCGATGTTCCCTTGATACTTAATGAACTCTGACAAACTTCTTTTCCCTTGCTCTGTTGTTCCTGCTCCCCTCCACCACATCCACCCCACCCCTCCCTGTTTAAAATGCATGGCACAGAGCTGCCACTGCAGCACCTTGGGGTTAGTTGTGGTCCTTAGAAAATTTCTCAAGAGGCCAGTGTCTAAAAATAAAGCACACAGCCTTTTCAATGTCAAGACCTTTGCTTGTGTGTCAACTGGAGGCTCGTTGTTGATTAAGGATGAAATAAATTTACCTTTGGACTTTTGCAGCAATTGCAACTTTTGATTCTTAGATTTTAGCCTAATTTTCTTCAATGGATGCAAAACTTCATCATCTGCTAAACCACTAGCCTCATCCACTGTAAAAGAATGAACAATAAAATAAATGGCCACAGCAACAGAACAGTAAAAACCAGTTCAAATTTGAATATAGACTAAAGTATTAGTGCTTCAATAAAAAAGTTAAACAGCTTGTGTCATGTGGTCTTTGTTGCCATCTGCTGTCCCCATAATGGAAGTGCATTGTATATAATCCATGTACACTTAATGGCCACTTTATTAGGGACAACTGTTTTACTGGTTAACACCTAATCAGCTAATCCAAACTCGGTGCATTGATTCATGAGGACATGGTGCAGACGACCTGCTTCTGAGTTTCAAAAGCGCATCAGAATTAGGAAGAAAGTTGATATAAAAATATCTTTGAATGTGGTGTGGTTTTTAGTGACAGATGGGCTTTTCTGATTATTTCAGGAACTGATGAACTGCTGGAATTTTACAGTGAATGTTGAAAAAAAGAAAGAAAGAAAAAAGAAAGATATCAAGTAAGCGGTGATTCTCTGCAAGAAACTGCAGGAGATGCAAGAAAATGCAAGAGGTCAGAGGAGAATGGCCAACCTCGAAAAGATAGAAGGGCAACATTAACGTAAATGACCACTTAGTACCATAAAATATGGATAAGACTATCTCTGAATGTTTCCCACCTGCCATAAAGTATATCCTTCTCTGAAGAGCTAAATTGCTGCATTTACCTCATGGGTTTATTTTGCATATACAGTTTACAATTTCTTATCTTGATCTATAAGATTTATGAATTTGAAGTTCTCTTCCAAGCAAAGTTATGGGGGGATACATTTTTTAAAATGGATTTTCTCATTCATTCATTCATTCATTCATCTACTGCCATAAATTATATCCCCCTTTAAAAATCTCAGGTGTTGCACTAACCTCATCTACTTTATTTTGCATGTACTTTGCAAATCTGATAATTGACAATCACATTGGTGAATATGAAGTTTAAATTGAATCTCTTCAAAGCAAAGTTATCTCACCTGCCATAAACTATATCCCCTCTGCAAAGCGTCATATAATGTACTGTATATATGAAGATGGAGCAAATACACCCATGACCATGTGAGAGAACTGTCTTCTTCCGTCCGCCAGAGGCCGATAATCAAACCGGATGTCGAGCAGATGAACTCCAACGAAGAAGAAGAAGGAGGAAGCGGCTGAGTGGAGTACCTGCCTTGTATCTGTTTCTCTTTTAATCTTGATCGAAATCATAGGTAAGCGCTGCCGAGCATCAAAAACACGTGTTACCGCCTTTTTAAACCAAGTCACGTTCACCTCCGCTTTGGTTTAATACAACAGAAGCGCGTCAACTCGAGAGGGGACGGGATAAGATGTTTTTTTTTTGCTAACTTGTCTTGTAATAATGGTTCGTGAGAATATGGCCTTGTGTTGTGCTTTAACACCGATACCGAGAAATTGTAAAATAGGTCTTGCTAATGCTTTTAGCCCCGAAACCTAGTTCCATTTGAATGTTTTCATATTTTAAACTGACTCACCAATAAGTCCTATATACCTTTAATCAAACGTGTACTTTGATACACTGTTTACATCTGCGGTCTTCCTCCGTCAGTTCGGCATGCGCAAGTTATGTGTTGTTGCGTTGATGCTGTATATTTTTTACTGTTTTGTTGTTACAAGGATAGAAGGAGGAGAAAATTGTGTGTTAATGAATTAGACATGAGCTGTTTCACGTCTGTAGGTGCCAAATGATAGTAATAATAACAATAAAAAACAACAAGATGAACAGCTCAAGTCCACAGTGATTCGAACACATCTGTTCCAATCAGCCATGACATTAAAAACCAGTTTGTTTTAATGTTACTCAGTGTTTCATATTTTTTTACAAATATTTTTCATAGTGAGCCAATACATAATTTTGTATCGAGGAATTATATCAATATTTCTAAATGAAGAGACAAATCAAGAATTTCAGTATTTCACTGATAACTTGTTTGTTTGTTTCTGAGTAAGACAATAATACATGTGGATCTTTGTTTCCTGAATTTCATGAATCAAAACTAATAAAATCAACAATGTGTTTGCCTGCAATACTAATAAGTAACTGGATCTATGCATTTCATTTAATAATTGCCCTACATTAGCTACATATACAGTGTAGAATGTGTATATAATTGTAGCATGTGTATATAAAGGTAGAACGCATTTACATATCAATACAGTGCTTTAAAGAATCTTTACAGTATCTTGCAATTAAACCCTGAAATATTTAGTAGGGATGCACAATATTGGACTTTTTGCCGATATGCCGAAATATCGAGAATGCTTGGGCTGATAACTGATACGATATATATGTTTTCCCTGTGCCCAACTGCAGAAGTTATTTTGTCTCTTCTGGAGTGAAAGTAACATAATATTTTTTTATTTTATAAATTTTCTTTATTGAGTAAAATAAATCCCTGCCTCTGTCTTATGTCAGCTGGAGTTAGGCACCAGCAACCCCGCAACACGGTAGAAAATGAGTAAGTGAGAGTAAAATAAATTTAAAAAAAAAAAAAAAAAGAAAAGTTGTAGAGGGCACAACATAGAAGTCGAGGAGGTAGTGGCCTATTCAGCCTACTGTTGTATTCATTAGTCATATTGGCAGATCTTGATGTGTTTCCCAATACCTGATAATGCATTTTGAACTCAATATCTGCCGATGCTGATAATATTGTGAATAAATAAATATAAACGCAGATGATTGCCACCATTTAATCTAGTAATATTTATATTAATCTTTGTATACCTTGCCTTTACACACCTTTTCCTCAGAAACTTGATAAATGCTGCCAACTGCACTAAGTTTATACTTAATTTTTATTTAAAATATATAAGTGCACCACAGTAGAAACAACACTTTCCAGTTTTTTACTATTAAACCGTAATGTTTTGGAGGACGTGTAACAGAAGAAGACACAACGGACAGGACAAGACAGAGGCAAAGGGAGAAGTTGAAATAAGATTTAATAAACTGTCCTGTTTTATCAGATGGAGAAAAAGCATAATTTATCAGCCAACAGCCTTACATTATTCATAGAAAAACACTTATTGGGCCACCTGTATTTTAAGTTTGTGTCGAGATGCTGTTTAAAATCCATAGTAGTGATAGATTTATTATGCAGTGTGTAGGAGAAGGGATTTGAATGTTTTTGCACTTTAACCTCAATCCTCTTTAAGTGTGACAAGGTGACTCAGTCCTCGCTGATGCCTGACTAAGCTTCAGCTGAGAGGAGATAAACCAGTGAACAAGAAGCCAACTCCAAACTGTTGTGTTAGTGCTGCTCTACACTAGTAAGTAAAGGCAGGGCAGGGTTTCTGCACGGTCAGTTAGACAATTTAGGAGTCACTTACTGTTGCAAGAGTGTCTGAAGGTGGGAGAGTTTGAGACGCCCAAAAGGAGAACTCTTAGCATCTGTTCATTTTCACATGCTGTCTCTTCTGTCTGTTTGTCAGGATGGCACAGTTGGGTGCCATATTCTCAATAATCGCTGCTCTAGGAGGAGCAGCACTTTTAGCCTCGGTACACAAGATCGATGAGGGACACACCGGAGTTTATTACAGGTGAGCATGTGTTTAGATTTTTATTTTGTACCTTAGATGTAACTGTTCAAGTGTTTTCCTGCAAATAACAGTGAAAGCATGTCTGCTTCAGTTGTGTGTGACTTGACAACTTAGCCGTTAACCAGTAGGGGCGCAGAGATTTGTCTAATAATGTTATATACCAATGCAAAAGTGAAAACGGGATGGGGCGATACTACTTTTCATGTCTGAAATCCATACGGATATCACAGCCTTAAATATCTGCTGTTATGATATCAGATCAATTAAGAGTTTTTACAATTTTCACTTATCTGTTTTATCTTCTTATCTCAAAGTGAGTCTATGTAACAAACATGTCATCCCTGTTAACAGCTTGTGTTTAGTGAAGCTTGTTCTTCATATTTAGGGGGTGTAAGCCATATCAAATTTAATTTCTGATTCTTTGATTTTGATCAGCATCGTACTGGGAATTAAGAACCTGAATATCATATTAAATCGTCATCATCTGCCAAATGAATATTTTCATGTTCTCTTATTTTTGAAGAAGAGAATTTTTTAGCAGTAGTAGTAGTAGTAGAGCTTTTTCATCATAGCAAGAACAGCAAAATTACAGAGCTCACTCTGCACAGCACATTTCCTCAAAAAACAAGATAAACATACCTAAAATAGTCTGCCTGTTAATGATTGTGTTCTACAACCCAAGTGCAGACAGGCTTTGTAAAATTTATTTACAAAGGGGAATTGAGAATGCAGAAGAGAAGGAAGAGGGTGTAGGAGGAGCATAGGCAGAGTATGACAGTACTTTGCTAAAATCATATTCAAAGTAAGTATTAAATGTTGCATTAAATGCAAGGTTTGCATTATTAATAACATATAAAGAATTTAAATAATCCACAACAAATACAAAGTGTTGCACATTGAATATTAAATAGATATTGGATGGATGGGAATTTGCAGCCAATGTGGCCGTGCATAATTCTGTATAAATAATGGAGAACTAAACTAAAATAAATGTAATTAAAGCAAGACCAAAATCTGAATGGAAATGCATGTTGTCAGTAATAATGATTGCAATATAATTTTATTCAGTCGACCCACAGTCAGGTCCATAAATATGGACCTGACCTGACCTATGTTTCTGTGCCTTCTTAGGTGCAGCCCTATTTCTTGTGCTAACATGAAGTAAATACCATTGATTGCGTATCAGATGAGATAAAATCAGCTAATATCTGCTTCAGTGCTGCCACTGAGTCAGGGCTGTGTGGTCCAAGTCCACGGCCAGATTTATTATCATTAAAAAAAATACAACTGTATTCTATCTGGTAAGATTTTTTTTTATCTCTTTCCAAACGAAACAGGTTGACTGAGTGCGTGGACTTGTAAATGTACAGTGTCTGACTCTGTTCTTGCAGAACAAAGGTCAATGGTAACACAGACAATGGCTGTCATTTCTGACAACAAAAGTGAAACTCTCCTCTCCTTTCACTCTCCTAATCCTTTTAAGTATCAGCATGTAGTTTTTATTACAAGCAAAACTTCCCTCAGGAAATGGTTTGTTCTGATCTGAAGATTACCCAATGGTTCAAAGCATGTCTTTGTGTGTTTTCCAGGGGAGGAGCTCTGCTCAGCAGCACCACCGGACCTGGTTTCCATCTAATGCTTCCATTCATCACCACATACAAGTCTGTTCAGGTCAGTCGAGATAAGTACATTTTATTTATTTCCAAATGAAGGCACTAATTAGAATGAATGAACACAGAATGGCTCACAGTAGCAATAAAGTCAGGGTTGCATATTACACCTCCATCACATGGAGTTCCTGAGCATTGCATGGTCACAGTAAAAAAAAAAAAAAAAGATTAGGAAATGTAAAACTGGGTGTTTGATGCATTCTAGGAATTTTTTATTTAAATCTGAAATATCCACTAATGCATATGCACACTGTTATTACTTCCTCTAAGGAGGTTAGTCTGTTTGTGATTAGCATAGCCTAAAGAAATTAAGAACATATTTTAATGAAATGTTTTAGAGGTATAGTGTGTGGCCCAAGGACAAAATGATTATATTTCACACATGTTGACGGGAATGGTTCTTTCGTTAAGAACATTCCCATCTACACCCACACCAGATTTTGTAATCTGGCATCTGCGATGTTTGAAAGGCTGATGCAGTATTGAGGCATTTAGTAGAAATTATAAACCGTATGACATTAGATTATATATTTATATTATAAATACAAGGTATCTTCATAAATGTGTAACTCATTTGGCAACTTTTCCTCAAATTTAAGCCTGATTATTTGTGTTACAGGAAATCCCCTCAAGCATTAATATTTAATATCAGACTGCAACTTGAGCTGTAATAAAACAGAAATTCCAGAAAAATCAGAAAAAAAGTTGAAACATAGATTAACAATAAAGTATGACTACTGCATTAGGTCAATGCTGATATTGAATAATGAATCTTGATCTTGTTTTATGGCACTGATGAATTCTATATATCGCTATCACTATATATTTCTTTGCATCGCCTTGATGCTGTTAGTCTTTCGGGGCACTGATACCATTATATCTGCAATAAGCCATATCAGTTAATGTCTTTGCCTGTTTTTGTTTCTTTATTTTAATCATTCTACATATGCGCGTCCATGCTGCTGTTTCAAACAGAGAAATGAAATCTAGGAATCTAAAGGAAGTCGACACAGAAACTCAGCCCTGAGCTATGATCTACTAACTATGTGAACATTAATGTTACAGTGTTCAGGTTTACACATTGATGAAGTCGTTTTCACTGTAAGCCTTACTGAACTCCTGTTTTCAATGGAGGAAGTGGAATGATCTGATTCCGTTCAATTTTATGGATTTACTTCCAAGTTCCAGCCCCAGTGCCATGCCTTATATTTGTATAATATGCTGAAAGTAATTTAAGTGTGAATCTTTTTGGCTTTCAGACAACACTGCAGACAGATGAGGTGAAGAACGTTCCATGTGGCACAAGGTACCTTTATTATATTATTTTCACTGGCTTCAGTTTTCCCATATGTTGTGACAGTCCTATACTGTATCTTACACACTTTTACGCTGCACAAGTATTAAAATCATAGGTCCATGTTTGAACTCAGACTGATAAGAAAATATATTTTATCTATGTTTGTATTCATATTGTTGTAGTGACCTCATACACAGTGAGAGTGGAGTATTACACAAACAGTAATAAAACAGGGGTCTAAACATGCTGAAATGCAATGCATTAAGTCACTATCAGCAGTCTCTGTCAGAATTCTAGCTCAGCTATGTTACATAATTTGTATGTAGTGTAATCTAATTATCTTTCACACACTAGAATGCAACCAGGGCCACAACTTTCTGTCCAAACCCAAAAAAGCCTGAGGGAATATTGACCCAAACCTTAAGTGTAGCAAAAAAAGGCAACTGGACTTAGTTAAAATTCTTGAAACATTTAGCTTCTCATCCAAGAGGCTTCTTCATTTCTCCAGGAACTGAAGAAGCTTTTGGATACCATGACCAAGATGACTGAGAATCTTCACAGACATTGACCCAAACCTAACAGGCATCCTGTATTTTTTTTTGCCCAAGCCCAACCTGAATTCAACACAGTCAGAGTAAGCTGAAGCGTACTCTGACTGTAGTGGCAGTGGAGGCCTTTATTAAGGGTTTTGACTAACGACAAAAGTTGTCCTGGAGGAAGCAACTACTTGAGCCGTTAACACACATGTACAGATACACTCAAGTCACACATCGTATGAGTTATTACTCACTCACTCACTCACTCATCTTCTACCACTTTATCCTCCACATGACTGTTGCGGGGGACGCTAGTGCCAGTCCCAGCTGACATAGGGCGAAACGCAGGATACACCCTGGACAGGTCACCAGTCTATCACAGGGCCACATAATAGAGCGTCAAATTGGCCTAATCTTATGAGTTATTTTGAGCACTAAAGCTATTTCAGACTCACCATTAATGACCATCAGTTCTTCTTTATAAACAGCTGCCAACTATTTAGTTTTTGTGGACTAAAATGACAAACATCCACCATGGATGGCTTCAATAGTCTGTGTGTTGTGTTCACTGACCTATCTTGAATAGTAAACTCCGGTTTTAAACAGAAACTCTACCTCACTCACGTATCAGTTTCCAGTTATTTTCCCTTGTTTTTAGATGTTTATACATCTTTTTATGAAATGTTTACACACTATTTTTAATGAAGCAAGTTAAATTCACCCTGTTTTAGGCTATAGAACTAAACCTGAAATTACGGGACCAAACCCGACCCAAGCCTGCCAATCACTCTCTCTTCCACACATCTAAAGTGCACTGACAACTCCACCATATCAGTGTTTTAGTGATATGCTTTAATTTTTCATGTACCAGTGTCATGTGCAGCACACTATAAAATGCTAAAGAACATGTACAAGAAATGTTTTTATTTGGCCTATTATAGACTCAGTACTTCAGATGCTTGGGTGGCAATGTCCACGAATGCTTTCATTACATACCAGTGTTTTGTATTTATTTCAGTGGAGGAGTGATGATTTACTTTGACCGCATAGAAGTGGTGAACTATCTCATTCCATCAGCAGGTAAAGTCAAAACTGTTCAACAGTTCAATAACTTCAATCAGTGTACTTGTTCTAAACTCCCATGGGAGCTTTCCTTTAGGCTCTGCAGCTGTGAGTCAGTCAAACGTGTCTAAATATGTCTTACTGGTGCTATAAGACATGTTAGAGTTTGCAACCAAATATTTCTAAGCTCTGTGTATGGTTTCATTTCTGATTTAACTGGGCACTCACTTCCTCTGTGCAGTGTATGACATAGTGAAGAACTTCACAGCAGACTATGATAAGGCTTTGATATTCAACAAGGTTCACCATGAGCTCAACCAGTTCTGCAGTGTTCACTCCTTGCAGGAGGTCTACATCGGCTTGTTTGGTAAGTGTGGTCAGAAATAGACGGGCTCATTATTACATTACCTTCTCACTATTCACCACCAGGTCAGTTTTTGTAATCAGACGTTCAGACATTCCTGTTGTACAATACAGTCACACTGGTGTCCACGAATATGTGCCATATTTTTGTCTATTCTCTAAATTGGACATCATTTACAACAGTCTCATCATATTCCGTTGAAGTGCTGAAACTTGCAATGGAGACCATTAAAATGTTTCCTTATGTTATTAATGAAATAGGAATGAGACTTATTTACCCATTTCCCTTTCATGTTTCTAATTTGTTTTTGTTTTATTAACAGTATGTTTTTCTCTTCTTTTACTTTCCCCCTCAGACCAAATTGATGAAAACCTAAAGTTGACACTACAAGAGGATCTAACCTCTATGGCACCAGGACTCATTATACAGGTACAGAAAGCCAGAAATGTTAACGTTTTAATCTAGTCTGACAGCCACACTAGTGCAGTTTTTAATGACTAATAACTTAAATCCTTGCGCTTTATCAAAAGAGCTCTTTGTCATGTACTGTATTCGTCAGATTCAACTGACTTATTTGTTTTTGTATTTTTATTTGACTGGATTAATGGTGAGAAACGACGGATGACTGGAAATGAGGGGAGTATTACATCGGGAGTGACATGCAACAAAGTCCTCTGTCAGGACAGGCACAGCACATGTTATGCATATGAGTATTTCTGCAGCGAAATCAAATCCACGTGTATTACATTTTTTCCTAAATAAAGAACAGTGGTCGTCCAAATTTCTTTGCATTTTTTGAGAAATTAAATTTTAAATTAGAGGAATACAGAAGTAATTTTTTTGAGCAGGAAGATTGCACAGAATTGCATTGGTTGTCTTTCACACAGATCTGCAGTAAACATCCAAAGTATAGAAGTTATAGATAAGCAAAGAATTGTATGCACAACGAATCATTAAAGTTGGTAAAAGTTAATAATGAAACCAAAGAGAGCTTAAGAGGTCTTGTGTTGTTTCTGTCCCAGCTGAAACTTTACACCCACACACTTTTCTTAAATTAGTACAAGAATTTGCACTGGGGATTAATTATCTGGGCTCATGTTTCTTCAAAATCTCCAGTTTCTTAAAAACAAATAATAAAATGGTTCAGAGGGTCTTTAAACAAGAGTCTTTGTCCCAGGCTCCTCTCCAGCTGCTATTTCTGTTGTGAGTTTTTTTGGTTGCGTTATGTCATGTTTATTGTTATAACCATTGTTAACATAGTTTTGTTTGTCTTTGTTTCTCTCTTATTGGTCAAAAGGCAGTTCGTGTGACAAAGCCTAACATCCCAGAGAGCATTCGCCGAAACTACGAGCTCATGTGAGTTCTCTGGACTTTTTTTTTTCTGTGCCCATTAAGGAATGTTCCTGAACCCTGAGTCTTGTATTTGTTTTCCCTCCCAAATGAGGAAACTGAAGTTCTTCCAACTCCTCCTGCCAACATCCCCAGAGAAGGGATGTCTGTGAGTCTGGAAACATCCCTCTGTGGCTTTATAAATCAACAGGGTTTGATGAGCAAGAGAGAAAACTGAAGATTTACAATAAATCATATTCAGTTTCAGGAAACACAGAGGCATTAGAAACTGTGGAGTTTATTATGTTTTGATTTTCTGCTATATCAAGAGAGTAAAGTAGCAATACACAGGCACAAGCAGTGTACCAATGAATGACCTTACCATAAGGTACTGTATTATTCATATCAAACATACCTTTTCCGCTTTAACCACAAGATCTCCTCTACGAAGACAGCCCTTAATCTTTCCATCCTCATTCTGAGCAATTATCAGTGTTGATGATGAACCACACAGAGGTCACTGTCAAGTAATGAGCTGAGAATTGTGCAAACTAACCAGAAGCAGTCTTGAGTCATACATCTCTATAATATAATCAAAATATATCAAAACTTACCATCTACAAAAATGTTTTATCATTCAGCGAATACATTTTGTTGAAGTTATTTGCTGTTTTTTAAGTACTTTTTCTTACATGACAACATGAAATGCTCATTAATTTAGTTTTACAGAAGAGTATAAAAAGAGGATTTTTCTTTGAAATCACATTTACCAAAAACAAAGTGTTTCCCTTTGTTTGGCCGCATGATAAATCATCCATATAAAAAGTCTTTACCATAAACTAATATTGGATTGACTGACAACAGTTCTTACCAAATGGTGAGAACCTTATTTAACTTTGACAACTACAGCATTTTATATTTAGAGTTGCTCATTCAGCAGACATACGACCAGAGAGTTAAGACACTGAAGTTACAGTGAAGTAACAGTAAAGCATTTTAAATCTGTTCTGAAAGATAAAGTGAAGGAGATAAGGTAAATAAGTCTGCCGGTTAAGCATTGTGAAGTACAATTTTATTATGCACCAGTCAAGTAGACTTTGTTTGAGCATACTTTTTGTTTTGTTTTCCTCTGAAAGTGCTTTCAGAGTCTGTGTGATTTCTCTTTTTTGTTGTTCATAGCCCTGTGTCATAATCTGGCTATTGATTGTGTTTACACAATCCTCCAGAAAAGGACGCACCTCTTTTCAGCAGTTGAAATATGACACCAACAATGTAAAAGAAATGCTTCTCTTAAATGGTCAATCAGTGTTCACTTCTGAGGGTTTGTCAGAGAGACGAACAGCCCATGAAAGTCTTGCATGTGTGGAACAAGTACTGAAGAAGTGTACTCATGTAAGAGTACTGTTACTTAAAGCATTTTAATTGAGTAGCAGTAAATTATGCTTAAATTTGTAGAATACAAGTTTAAATATAAATTAATGTCAGTACATCAAGGCCATTACCAAATAAATTTACTCGGTGCTGATTCAGCTCCACATGTCTCCCTCTGTATTTGTCAGTATAGCAGAGTTTTTAACCTAGAGTGGCTTGACATCAATGAAAATAATTAATTTTACATCATTGCCCAATCTCAACTTGCAGTATTTCCCTATTGCCCATTGTTAAAAGGGGAAGTGGCCTAAATGCCTGAAATTAAACATGCGTCATCATGTGGACTAATATTATTCACTATGTCAGAAATGTCCTAAATGCCTGGGAATACTAGTGGATCAGTGTATGATATGGACCGTAAACAATGGGCTGAACATTTAATCGAAATTTTATCAAGTCGCAATATGGCCTAATACAATTTTCAGATCGCAGGAGGCACAATGTTTCTTAAAGCCAAAGATGCTTGTAAAATTGCCATTTTAGATAAAATATTGTCCTGACCTATAGAGATGATATTCTACAGACTGAAGAAAACATCCTTATTTCTCACAGATCTGCACAAATATCATTTTAAATTTGTTATGCACGTGAAAATGAGAATAATTATGTAAGCATGACCATTCCCTGTGGAAACGCGAATCATATAGCAATTGCAGTTTCATTCAAAATAATTGCAATTAGATTTTTATCGAAAAGTCACCCAGCGCTATGGTTAGTCTAGCTCAACAACTGCAGTAAGTGTGATGGGGCAAGGGTTGAAATGGGACTGAGCCCAAAATTGACAGAGGCAGTTGGCTTCATTTTTTTTAAATCTGTTGGGTTTTGAAATTTATATTAAACTTTTTTTTCCCACTATCTTTTTGATTTTATGGCTTGGTAAAGTCAATAACACACTGACCAACCATAATATTATCAGTTAGCAGTTTAGTTGTAGTGGCTGATCAGTGTAAGTCAAAACTATTAGGTGAAAGAACATCTTAATGCTACAGGTGTATAGAATACCAATTGATTTCCATCCATCCATCTTCTGCCGCTTATCCAAGGTGGGGTCACGGGGCAGCAGCTTAAACAGAGAAGTCCAGACTTCCTCTCCCCGGCCAGTTCATCTAGCTCTTCTGGGGGAATCCTGAGGTGTTCCCAGGCCAGCCAAGAGAAACAGAGACATAGTCTCTCAGCTCTCAGTCTATCAGCGCAATCCGCCTGTCGATCTCCCACTCCATTCCCCTCTCACTCGTAAACAAGACCCCGAGATACTTAAACTCCTCCTCTTGAGGCAGAATCTCATCCCCAACCCGGAGAGGGCACTCCACCCTTTTCCAGCTTCTCCAATTGATTTATTCTAATAAATTCCAGTCAGGCATTTTGCTGCCTGTCTGAACATCACACCGAGTCTTTTGTGTCACAAATCTCCTCCACAATAGACCCAACTCGACCTCAGCCTATAATTTCCCTGGTTTTCAAACACTGTGATGAATGAGATCATCAAGAATGAATAATATCCTACTTGATGCCAAATTTTGATAAGTGACTAAAAGCCTAACGAAGACAAACTTGAAGCCTAATTTGAAGGTTTGGGTTTAGCATAAAATGACACATCTGCACATGTATAAATTGAGAGGGATTATATTGGGAATAATGTCACTCAGCGTATCTCACCTTGCCAGTGGAGCGATGAAGGTATGCATTGTCCTGCCCCTATATTGTCAGCAGGAGGAGGAGGACGTCTATCAAGCCTTGTACTGTTCTTGTTCACAGTCCCGAGGATTTAGAGAAATCAACAATAACAATATCTGTGCAGAGCCTCTAAGTAAAGTATGAATTAATATTTGCAGGGAGAGTGAGAAAACAAAGCTACTGATCTCCCAGCAGACACAGAAGGTTGTGGAGAAGGAGGCAGAGACTGAAAGGATCAAGGCTGTCATAGGTGAGAGAGAAAAAAAAAAGAAAACAATGAGGGTTACAGTTTGTTGTTCTTGGAGACGTTTCTGAAACCTGCTGTAGGCTGACAGTCAAATTGTGATTTGTTATTTTGTAGAGGCTGAGAAAGTGGCACAAGTTGCACAGATCAAGTACGGACAGAAGGTCATGGAGAAGGAAACAGAAAAAAAGATCTCAGAAATTGAAGGTTTGTAGCCAGATCATTTTCTACCAATTTCATACTTCAGTCTTTCTTGAAGGTATCAGTTAGTGCTACTACATATGTGAGTATTTTGTTGCTCTTCATCATGTGTTGACCCCATTCAGACCTTGTATTAAAACCTGTGCTGAGTAATCCAATCACAAGCAGATTGCATTAAATGTGTCTTCAGATCTGACCACAAAACCCTAATTCAGAGGTTGTTTTAAGATGCATGTGGCCATGTTTCTGAGGTGAATGAGCGCAATCCGACTTCAGGGCCGCCTACTTGGCTGACATCCTCTGATCTGATGCAGTTTCACTGTATTTTTATACTAATCAGTGTTGATTCGCTAATAATTTTATAGAGCTTTGATTCACCTGAACATCTTACTAGTCACTTGCGGATACACACAGATGCACACGTGGTGACAACAAACACATAATATTGAACTCAAATGGAGTTACTACAGTATGTATTGAAATATTTTGAGTAGGAAGCCTAATCCAGTCTCATGTGTTCATAGTAAATCCACCCAGGACACATTTTAGTGCCAGGACTGAAAAGCTATACTTGGCACAATTGCATGTGGATAACGGATGATTACACTAGGTCTGAACTGAAGTCTCCAACATACTATATGGCCCTGTTCAGATCTCTTATAAACACCAATTCTGGGTAATCTGATCAGAAGTGGACAGTTCTAAGTTGAGATCCAGTCACTCAAACCATAATCGGAGCTGATCTGTGGCCACAATCGTTTGTATACATGAATGCAAACATATTTTTGTATTTGTGTAAGCATTTGTATTAAAACTTTAAAATGAATTGAAAGTATAGTATTTTTATTGTTGTTAGATTAAAAAAAGTTGATTTCTTTGCAGACCCTGTCCCAATATTAACATTGATTGCCACATAATTCACTCAGTTCATTGCTCGTCTCTTCCTCACACAGCACACAAGCAAATACGCTGGTAACAGAAACTGTACAGTCCAAGTGGTATTTACATTTTAAATCGGAGAGGTGACTTTTGATAACAAGAGTTTACAGGAAACACATCCAGGATTTAATTCCAAGTATGAACAGACAGACATGGTCTTGTCAACTTGGGACTGGATCTCTCAGAATGGATGTTAATACCAGGTCTGAACTGTGTGCCTGCCCGAGGGAACCAGCTGTTAAAGCAAAACTTGTTGTGGTTTAATACCTTCTCTTGTTTCTGAGCTGTAAACCACAGTGGACATTTAAAGTATTATGCTGCTGTTGACTCTTGTTTATTTATAGATGGTGCTTTCCTGGCCCGGCAGAAAGCCAAGGCAGACGCAGAATTCTACACAGCACAGAGAGTTGCCGAGGCCAATAAGGTAAAGACGTGGCACAAGCACACATCCTACCTTAGCCACAGATGATGACTGTAAAGTCTAGACAGTTTTTTGTTTAGTTCTTTGTGTGATTAAATTGTGCTCCTCCCACAGATTAAGTTAACCCCAGAGTACCTGCAGCTAATGAAGTACAAGGCCATCGCAGCCAACAGCAAAATCTACTTTGGGAATGAAATACCCCACATGTTTGTAGACTCTGGCTCTGCTGGGAGTTCCATCAAGGCCTCTGCAGCCATTGACATTGTGGGTGAGCAGATCATAGATGTGGATTAAGTAGTGGGATGAACGGGACCACCCAACAGGTGGCAGACTATGGCCTGGAGGGGCAATAGCTTGTCCAGTTGGTTGGCAGGTTCCCCCTCTGGCCCAGAAAGTCTCTGCTGGCCAGGGCCTGTGTTTCTCAACCCTCTCAGAATCACTGCTAGAAATCACCTTGAAAGTTTGAACAGGAAGTACAATTTTTCTACCTCAGAGCTGAAGACCAGAGTTATCTTTGAGCTTTCTTATCCTTCTGTTTATTTGGAGGGGCAACGTCACCAAGTAGACTCAGAACTATGAACAGGTGGTGGAAAAACAAGTTTAATCATGTAACATTAGCCATCAGGTGTATGACAAGCTCCTTCAAAACTGACACAGTTAATCAGTCATTTAAAGCAATTGGCTCTGCTGCTTACCTTAAAGCTCCAGCGTGTAACTTCTACAAACAAAACACTGCGAACGCCACAGCCTCCTCTTACTTTACAAGCATAGCCGTTATGCGTCAGTCTTCCCTTCATCAGTCGTGATCTAAAACACATCACTCTGTGTGCAGCGTGAGAATGTCGCTGGTCGACAGGAAAACAAAACACCGCTTTGCGTGAACTCATTTGACAATGGTTTGAATGCAGCAGACGTTTGTTAATTTTTAAGTGTCACAGACGACAGATTTAACTGGCAGGTATCCAATTGCAATGAAGCACATTCCAATTATTTTACTGTTTATGTGTAAACAGTCTTATGCCTTTATGTCATATGCATCCTTATTAAGCATTTAAGCAATGGACGTCAGTCACTTGTCCTTGTTATATGAACTGACAATGGCTAAGCCTCTTTCCTCCATGTTACTAGTTGATTTGACGATGATTATCATGTCAACAGATTCATTCAATTCAATTCCATCATGCATCATAATGCCTTGGATCCTTAATTTTCCATGTCTATGCACATGACAAAAAGTCAATATAAGTAGATAACAAGTAATATAGTCAGCAACTATGAACCTATACGATCAATATCACATACACTTGAAGAACTGGTGGCATTTTGTGAAGAGAAATATCTGCCACCAATGTCATGTGACCAGGATGTGAGCGAGGGTTGCACATGTCTGCCCTTTTAAGAAAAATTACATTATAACTAAGCCAGACATCCTAAAGATTGTATCATGCATCCTAACCAATCTGATCTACAGTATATCTAACCCTGTTTGCTTTTATATTGTCCTTTTTTTAAAAGGCTATTAAGAAAATGGGGTTTGGTTGACTTTATATGCAGATGACTACTCCTTGTACATTGCCATGTGCATGTTTTGGAAGTGTTCAGCAGATGGTCATTTGCAACCATCGTTATTTTCATTGATGTTTTCTACATTCCAGCAAGACACTTGTAGGGCAGACTAAAATAATAAAAAAAATGAAATTAATATATTGTTATCCTGTCTCAAAGGAGGAGCAGGTATGTTTCACACTGAGGGTGATGATTCTGAAGAGTTTGAAAAAGACTGGCCCTTACTGGATATGGTACTGTAGACGAATCACAGGATAAATTAATGTATTGTCATTCATCACCTCCTCATGAATTTGAGGAGAGATGAATTTGAAGAGATGAATTGGTTCCTGTAAATTCTTTTCAGCACAGAGGGCATACAAAACATTTTTGCTGTTTATGTATACACATTTTTTTTTGCACTGTACCTTTATTGACAGTTGTGCAGCACTGTTTGTTGTGTCTGTTGTGTTCTCCCCGTGGTGCGTGGGTTCTCACCGGGTACTCCGGCTTCCTCCCACAGTCCAAAAACATGCAGATTTGGGGATTGGGTTAATTGGACACTCTAAATTGCCCGTAGGTATGAATGTGAGAGTGAATGGTTGTCTGTCTCTATGTGGCCCTGTGATGGACTGGCGACCTGTCCAGGGTGTACCCCGCCTCTCGCCCCATGTTAGCTGGAGATGGGCACCAGCGCCCCCCGCAACCCGTAGTGGATAAAGCAGCAGAAAATGAGTGAGTGAGAATCCATGACCATGTTCAAATTATACACAAAAAAACAGTCTCTGTCTTCTAGTAACCCTGGTAACAGTGTCATGTTAGCTGAGTAACAGTGCCCCCTGTGGACACAAGTGGCTGCTAAATCTGATAAGTTCCAAGTCTATGGCAAGCAGTTTCAACATTTAATCAGCAAACAGGATACTCACTACTGATATCTCCATCTTCATTCTTACCAGTCAAAACTGCAGTTACAGATATCTGTAATTCAGTTTTGGCAACAGTGTCGTCATTTTGACCCGTAAAAACTGAATTACAGATGCTTCAAACCGTAGTTTTACCAAGTAAGAATGACATCATTCACAATGAAATTACGACTAGTCAAAAAACATCACAGATTTCTGAAATGTTAATTCCAGATAGTTTAGATGGGCCTGTTTCCGACAGTGGGTTAGCTGCTCTACCCGAGCTGCTGTAACATGAAAAAGGTTTTTCCATTAGAAAAAAAGTAAATCAGCTGTTGTTAATATGATGGTGAGTACAATAAAATCAAGCAGTGCCGCTGCTGCAGCTTAGTTTACACGAATCAGCGTGTATACGTTACTTTATTTGTAGCCACTGACACAATATTACCACTCACTAACACATCATTGAACACATGAGCAGTCAGACTAAATTAGAACACAGCTTTCTGGTGTAAGTTGCACACTTTAAAACCAACTTTTATAGAGCAGGGTGCTGAGTGGGAAGGAAAGAGGCTCCATTCTGCACATTACAAGTCTGTGATGCGTCACAATAAAAAAAAAACCATTGTAGTGTGGATTTAATAAACAAACTAGGCTACGTTTTCTAATACTTTGATAAAAGCATTGCATGTGTGTCCTGTAAGGATCTTTGTAGGACATTTACAGTAGCTAATAACTTTTGAGCCTGTGGCTACAGAATCCCTTGTTCCAGGTGAGAAAAAGCTTGTGGGAGCTTTGTTGTTTGAATCACTTGAAATTCACTTTAATTCTTGAGGTGATTAAGACCAAGAAAAAAAACCTCATGGGCTGTGTTCTTCCAGCTGCTGGCAACATGATATCTTTGTTCAGGACACGATAAAGTTTGTGGAATTGTATGCGTGGTTGCACAGGACACGTAGCTGCAAGTTGATGACCAAAGATCCAAAGATCGACTCCTCCAGCTTATGCATTTCATTTTGTTGCTGAAAGCTTAGTAAGAAGGTGCAATAGACTATGTTAGTGTGGTTATACTGAGTCCGTGATTCAGGGAAACTTTTTTTCCCCCCACATTGAATGAATTAAATATTTATTCAGACACATAGTTACAGGTTACACTTTTTAATTCCATGTTCTCCACTGTGGTTTAAAAAAAATGGCCCGGTTAGTCCTCTGAGTGGCATTTTGACATTTTAATTCTGGGACTAGAATAATTATATGAAAGGTAAAAAAAACGTTTTGCACTGTTTTCCATTTTGAGTGTGCAGCTAATGTGTTTTTTTCAATAAACAGGACTGTGTGTTATTCTGCAAGAAATCATTCAATAGATTTGTAAATACACTGAACGTGCACTGTGATTATAGGATGATTATTGTCATTAATAAAAATGTACAAAAGAAAATGATTGTGTTTTGAATACGATAATATACAGTAATTAGTGTCGACACAGTTACTCTAATTCTGTGGCATTATTTTTTAAAAAGAGAAACCTTTAGTTTAATTTATTCTCATTAAGAATTTGATTCAGCTTGTATGTATACATTTAAGGAGAGAGTTGCAAGGGCTGTGTAATAATTGAGTAATAATTATCATGAGAGTTTCTTTAAAAGTATTCAGTATACATAGATATAATGTGTTTGCACTGCACAAAAACATTTTGAGATAAAACACAATTGCTGGTGAAAACTGCAATAAAAATGACCTGGTACTTTAAAACTTTCAATAGCAAAGGCTGTTATTTATCTGACATTTACAGTAATAATTAGTATACTCACTGAAAATGTCCTTTTCGTGCTGATCACTCTTTTGGTCACATATTGTTACAGTATAACAACAAAACATGGCGTGGAGTCAATTACTCTGATGATCAGAATATGCAAGTATTAAACACTTTTCAGGTGCAATACATTTTGTCTCATTAAATATATTGACTTAAGGATATATTGTTTATTAAAGGAAAATCATTTTGTTTATATTTTCCCTCATATCATTTATCATACAATTTCCATTCATGGTGCTGAGGATGTCCCCAAATTGAAAGAAATCTTTGGGAACATTCTACAGTGTCATCATTCTCAGTAACAGTGGGTTAATGTGGCTGATTGATCAGTATATACTCTATGTTTATAGTTTTATACATGTAAAATATACAATCATCTTTAAAATGTAAATTGTGAACTGGAGAAAAATTAAATAAAAATTGCTTTTTTATGCATGTAATCAATTAAACAAATCAGAATCTCAGGTCTGACTGTTTTGCCTTTCAACATTTATTAAATTAGGTTAAGATTTGATTTAGATTCATTTGATTGGATTTAAAAAAAAAAAAAACACTGGGGAAGTTTCCTTATTACAGCAACTAAAGTTTCAGAAAAAAGGATAAGAAATAAAATAAGAAATATAAAATACAAAACGAGAGCATGAAAGTTTGTAGTAAAGTGAGGAATGGGGTGGATAATACTGAATAGTATCAGTAAAATAAGGCAGGCTGTATAGGAATAATTTAAAATAGAGGTTGTAGAGTAAATAACTGCTGTTCCACCTGTTGGAGAAATATTCAAATAAACATATAACACAGGCCAAAGCTTATAGGTGAAAGTTTAGCTTGTTTTACTTGTTTGAAAACTGGTCAGGACACATATTTTGCAGTGTCAAAAATCCCCTCGCTTCCCCAACAGCATGTTTCTGATGAGTAAATGGCTGAAATATGACGCGCAGGGTATAACGTGCGGGAAACAATTTAATGGTCCTATATTGCATGGTGTTCATCAGCGGCTCCTCCTACTCTTTTTCGGAAGACAGACATTTCACTGAGTATCCACTGAGTGAAGACGGCAGCCGGGGAAAGACGGGCGTTACAGTAATGTAGAAGGAAAAGGGAAGAAGGTGTCCAAGCAAGAACTTCATCAAACAAGTGAACATGTCCAACTATTACGGAGTCTTTATTGTGGTTTAAACTCGAAGAAAAACAACATCTGGAAGTTATTATTACTTTTTCCTGAAGGAGAAGAAGTGGAGAGTCTGCACGTGGTGATGTGAGAAGATGTAGGAGCTGGAATTCAAGCCGTGATGTACGCACCGTCCCGTCCCGAGCATGAGGAGACATCCACGCGTGTCCTGCAGGATGTGTGGGAACACGTGAGAGCGGGACAGGAGGAGATCCTACTGTCTCCGTACCTCCCTGCGTCCTTCGCCTTCCTGGCGCACGTTCTCTTCTGCACACCGTTCCTGGCGCTGGACGCGCTGGCCACCGTCTGCCGGCGCGTCCGCTCCTGGAGGATCGCCGCAGGCTCCCGGCGGCCGCCGTCTGTCCGCGTCTGGTTTGCCTGTTTTTGGACGGTGCTGTTCAGATACCTGACCGTCGTCCTCCCGGTCACCGCGCTCTTCCAGACCCTGCGGTCCCCCGCGCTGCCGCTGTTGGCACCGTCGTGCTGGCAGCTGGTTGTGGAAGTCTCCGCGTGTTTGTTGCTTTTTGACACGCTCTTCTTCATATGGCACTTCTCTCTGCACAGGTGATGAGTGATGTCCTCCTCTGATAGTCTACTGTGTGACACATTAAAGGTCCAGCATGTAACATTTAGGAGGGTTTATTGGCCAAAAGGGAATATACAGTATTAACCATAGATATGTATAAGTGTATAATTGTTTCAATGTACTTTGGACAAGGGTGTTGTTTGATAGGTGCCACCATGTTTCTGCAGCAGCCAGAGCAGACACACCAGCTTCTCATCCTTCTGTGAGAGTTTCTCTTTCAAATAAGGATGACATCATTTCTGGTGTGTGAAGGCTACTGTAGTTCCCCGCTTGTTGAAAAGGGAGGGATGAGAGAATGACTCCTCTGTTTGTGACAATCTGCAGTTGTGCCATGAAGGACCATTTTTACTCTTCTTCTGCAGTCAGTGTTCATTTGCGTCAGTAGTCCAATCAATCCGGAAATGGTGAAGATGAGCCTATATATGACCTTTTGCCCAATTATGACCTTTTGGCTGTACAGTATAACAGCAGCAGGGAGGAAGGACCTGTGATACCGCTCCGTCAGACATTTTAGATGTTTCAGTCTGTCACCGAAGGAGGTGCTATGGTGGGAGAGACTGTCCATCAGAGATGATAGCTTAGCAGGTTAAGGGGGCATCCCAGGACAGAGCTGTTTTATTCATCAGTCTGTCCAGTCTCTTCCTGTCTGCTGCTGAGATGCTTCTGCCTCAACAGACCATGCCATAAAAGATGGCTGAAGAACATCCTAAGTCAAGGTCTTCCAGGGTCTTAATACCTTACTCTCCTTAACAGGTAGAGTCTGCTCTGATCCTTCCTGAACGTCTAGGTACCCATAGGATGCCACCATCTCAGTGTCAATTTCCTAGATGTTCACCATGTTGGAGGGGAGTGTCATCTTGTATGGAGATCCATGACCAGATCTTTACTTTTACCCCCGTACTGCAGCCAGCCATGTCCGACATACAATCCCTGGTCCTCACATACTCGATTGGTCAAATTATCCACAATCCAGGATGTGAGGTGAAGATCCACTCCTGCATGCTCCAGTTTGCCCTTGCAAAACGCTGGCTGTATGGTGTTGAAACATGATCCTCACAGTGCTCCCAGACTTCTCCCGGTGAGAAGGAGCTCTATCCTGCGGGTAGATGACAGCGTCATCCATAAATAGTAGGAAAAATTAAGAACGCTACACAGTAGCGAGAGCTGCTACAACAGGCTGCCACATGGGAGGCGCCATCTTCAAAGTATATGGGTTTTCAAAAACTGTTATCTTTCATCCTGTATGTCTGTGGGTTATTGTTCATATTCCAGACCATGGTATCATCAGACATGTAGATGTAAGCCCTTGTCTTATACATACTATATATAAAAGTCTTATTCTAAGGTTACAATATCCTAACCTTTTCTTATTTTGAATGATTATACAAACAGAGTTAAGAGTAGTATCTTCAATGTTGGCTAACCATTCTAAATGTATTACTTTTTACTTTTCTATTTGTACATTATATTAATTTGTGGATGTGACGTAAAAGCTCCCCAGAATAGAGAAATTACACAAGAGAAATTACACAAGTGACGTAGGCCTTTTTCATGAGAAACAGACAGGCTACGGTAGGACAGTCACGGATGTGAGTCATTAAATTAACGACTGTTGAATTCTATTTAACTTCTTCACTTTTATTGTGCTGGACCACCATAACGCTGTCCTGGCTCTAGTTGAAATGAGGCTTCAATAATTTGATCAGTGACGCCTGTGCTTTTCCAGCCGCAAGATTAAATCGTCTGCTGTTGCACAAAATGATTGTGTGGGAGCATCTATAATGATGCAGACATAAAAACAATAATGGGATAATTCCACCAGTAATTACTTTCAATGTTTGTTAATACCTATATATTATTACTGTTAGGGCTTTTACCGGTGTAGGGTCTTTATTTTAAGTGGTGAATAATAACCACTATAGTGTTTTAACTTTTAATAATAAGATCTGAGTTTGTTGGTTTTATTTAAAGTGGTTCAAATCCGTCCCCAACTTATAAAGATGAGCTGACTTGATGAACTGTACTGTATGTGTCCCACCTGGTTTGGCACATCTTTGATTTAACAGATTACAAGATCAAACCAACAGGCAACAGGCTATAGAACCAATCCTTACCTAACCAGTTGAGGAAATAAAAAGTGGGGAATTGCTCACACACCGCTGCAATTCTGTGCTCACCTATTGCATAACAATGACTGTATTTAATATGCACCTTAAAAAAAAAATTCTCCAGTGATTTAGAACTGAATTTCCCCAAAGATTATGGGAATAAATATATTTGCTTTATGAAAAAATAATAAAACAGCAGTAATATGAGTAGTACGGCCAGTGATTATAAATAAAAGACAAAGTGTGAGTTTAACAAGGTGTGAAATCCTCAGGAAAAGCCACAGGTGAGGGATCTTCCCCATGAATTGAAATCAGACTCATTAGAAATAAGTGGAAATCAGGTGACAACAAATACCAAAAATCTCAGAAACCGTATTAATTCATATAAAGATGATATACAGTACTGTGCATAAGTCTTAGGCTTTGTTGGTGGTGGCCTAAGAAGCATTTTTGTTGTTTGTTTTTTCTGAAAAAATGTGTTATTTTCAAATTGCATATGTGTTTCTCCATATATATGTATGTTTCAATAAAGTGATTGAGAAATAATTGTACAGGATGGTCATTATAGCACCATAAATATATAAATATTTATGCACTGTACTGTATATTACTTTATCTAGTCCTAGTGTACTTTAATTTTTAAAGTACAGTTAGTTTGGCTCATTTCCCGGCTGCTCACCCCATAGATAAAATTAGTAGTTATATCCAACTACTGAGCTACACTCAGTAGTTGTTTGTTCTACTGCTGCTCCTAGTAGTTATGCATGTGTACAGACACAAGGTGGTGCTCTTTTGCCCTCTTACCACATAAAGGCCCTGGTTGAAAGTCTTTTTTTTTTTTTTTTTTTTTTAATTTTCCACTTGTTTTTCAAATTTTATGTTTTATTTTTTTTTATGTAGCTCACAGAGTTTTTGTGTGTGCCTCCCCAGGTTTCCATGGCTCTACCACAACATCCATCAGTCACACCACCAGCACCATGTGCCCTTCGCTCTGGCGGCCCAGGATGCCAGCTCAGCTGAGCTGCTGTCTCTGCTGCTGCTGGCTCTGAGCAGTGCATGGGTGGTGGGCTGTCACCCTCTGAGCGAAATCATCTTTCACCTCCTCAACAGCTGGATGGCAGTGGAAGACCACTGCGGCTACAATCTGCCGTGGGCCCTGCACAGACTGCTGCCTTGTTTGGGAGGAGCCCCCTTCCACCAAGCCCACCACAGGCTGCACAGGGGCAACTACGCCCCCTACTTCACCCACTGGGACCACCTCTTTGGCACATACCACAGATGAGTGCTGTACACACATGCAGAGAGACGACACTGTTACATGCAGCAGTTTGCCATTTACTGTCAACGAGGGAGCGATGCAGTCTGCAGTTGGATCAGCTTTTTAAATGCACAATTAAAAGGGGGACACGTATATTTACAGATGCGAGGCTTCAGTAAATATTAATTCAGGACATTTTTAGACTTGTGTGACCAGATATTGCAGCACAATTTGCAAAAGATGACTGTATCTGAAGACAATGTACCATATGTATTACTGTATTCAACATTCATTAGTTCCTTCATAGTATACTGCTTTATCCTCCACATGAGAGTCACAGGCCTGCTGGAACCAACCCCAGCTGATACAGGTCAAAAGGTCGGGTACACCCTGGGCAAGGTCACCAGTCCACCACAGAGCAAACAACCATTCACTCTCACACTCATGCCTATGGTCAATTTAGAGTGTGGGAAGAAACCAAAGTACCCGGAGAAATCCCACACATATACAGTAAGAACATGCAAACTCCACAAAGAAAGGCCTTGGTCGAACCAGGGTCTTTTTAGTGTAAGGCAACAGTGCAAGCCACTATTCCACCATGTGGCCCATTTCCTTGTTAATTTTATTTAGCAGTGCTTGGAAACATGAGACTGTGAGTGTAGACAGTGGTGTTGGACCTTTTCTATAGAACATGCAGTTTGATATGGGAGGAACAGGAATGGGATGATAAAGTTAAAAGGTAGGGTTGACAGAATTTTTCTCCTGGCTTTTGACCTCTCAGGTCACAGGGCAGCTCAACGAGTAACAGGTGACGTTTACTAACTACAGGGCAGTCTAGCTCCTATTGGCCAGTCCACTACTACTCTGCATACAGATCCTTTTTGGTGCTGGAGCACTGACCGAAACCTCATAGGCTTCATAAAGAATCAGACAATGAAACACATTGTCAGTGTGGTGGAGAGTTTCAGAGATGCCCCCGAGTCATCGGTCGCATATAAAACAAATGAGAGAGAGAGCCACAATCCCAAAATGTGAGTTGTTTTTAAGATCCCGCACTTGAAAGGCAGCAATTATTTTCCAGTGATCCTGGCTACTGCACCGAAAGAAAATAAAACTATGTAAAAGTCCCTGAATTAATGTGCAAGAAATGTATGACACCTTTGGATCGATTTGAATGTTTTGTATTTTAGTTGAAATTCAGTTGATCATTCATATTATATATCACTCTCATCTATTCCGGTCACAATGTCTGCTACTTTAATGACAGTGAATGTATATCAGTGTATAATTTGTTATGAAATGTGAAGTCTTTGTGCGAAATCATACCAAAAGATAATGAAAATATATTCAATGAAGTTCTTTGTTCATTTTGTTGAGGAGTATCCTTTGTTTAGACTGTTCTCTGCGGGGTGATGGTCAAGATTAGGGGTCAAAGTACAGCAAAGCAGAAGACAAATAGAGAAACCCAACATTACACACAATTAACAAGCACCGAGATTTCTTTTTACAAGAAGAAAAGTCTGACCGAACCAGACTTGAAGATGTGCAGCATCTGTCTCAGCAGGTTAGAGTGAAAGGAGAAAAGGGAGGAAGAGAAGAGGAACAGATTGTTGTATTGAGTACTGTCAGTGTATATGTAAAGACAGTATGCTTATGGTATAGTATTAGTGTCATTCATACTAGCAGTAGCAATAACTGTAGTAAAATCCAAACCAGTGGTCAACAACTGGTGGATGTTGGACCAAAACTGGCCCGCCAGTGTTAATATCTGACCCAGCAGACGATTTCAAAAATCGGATATTTGTTGTGTATTATTTGTTTATCTGCACAAAAGCTACAATTTTATATATTCGGAGCCTTTATTTAAAAAGAAAAAATAACTGAGTTGAAAAGATTCTCTTGCTAGAACTAACAATTAACTGACATACTGTATGTAACTGCTGTTTGACTGGATAGCCAAGTTTTGAGTAAACAAAACGTAAATCAAATAATAACTATCATGGGCTCCAGGAAGAAGCAGTAATTCCCAAAGTTGGACTGATGCACATTTATTCTTAACAGTATGGAAAGGAGGAATATAGTTTGTTGAGAGCATTTTTGGACACTTTATTCTCCACATCTCACACACATTGGTCTTAAAATAGACCGACGAGTAACAAGTTGGTGATTAAAGACGGCGGCCACATCATCACCAGGTGACGACTGGAAGCTTGTGACAGCACAAAAATGTGTTTCTGACCGAAGCAGTTTAAGGACACCGTTTGTGGCAAATTCGTTACTTTTTAAACCAATACATTTCTTAAATTAGCCTTTTTGTACAAGACTGGATAGTTGAGATTTAAAAGGAAAATGTTTAGTAGAAAGAAAAAGAAGCCTGCTGAAGATTTTACATTTTGGCCCACTTTTAATTTGCTTATTAACTTGCTCACCCTGATGAAAACAAAACCAATGGCAATATATCTACTATGAATAATAACATCAGGTCTGGATCTTGGCCTCAGCAGCTATGGAGTCACAGGGACCTGCAGAACGAGAACAGAGAGTTTGAGAAGCCCAATCTGGGGGACAGAAAGAACAGGAACAAGGTTATGGTCAAGTCAAGTATTATTTGTCATCTCCTGCTGCTGCTGCTGCTGCTGCTGTGGTTAGTGATTTGTGTGTTCAGTCATGGTCTCGCTGGGATTTTGTTACGTAATCAAATCCATGTGTGGGTTATTTTGGTTTTTCTTTTCCTTCCAGAAACAAGATACCTTCATGTTACATTGTAAGGCTGTAACTTTAACTTTAACTACCCTCCCATTTCCACTGTTTCAAACCAGTCTGTACCGACATCGCCCCTGGGGTTTACTTTCTGCAGTCCAGTTAGTCCAGTCATGGAAGAAGATTTGCATCTACTCCTGTGCAACGCACTCCCATCACAGTGAGATGGAGTGTATTATAACTTAGGAGCCACATTTAAGGGTTGTTAAGAAATAACGTGTATTCACGTTAGTACTGACACTTATGAGGTAGTTCTCACAGGTGACAGCCTATTTTTATAACTAGTAATATATTTTCTGAGGGTCTGTGGTGAGTTAGAGGAGTTAGTTTTAATGGAGAGTGACATTTGTGTGCTCATTTTACTGAAAAATCATTGGAGCTTAAAAATACTTGGCCAGAATGAGCATGTGAACTGCACCGAACATGTGCTTTTCATTACTGACTCTTCACAATGGGATTTTTGAAGTTACGCAACATCAGAGTTGAATGAAAATTGTTAAAAGGTGTCTGCAGGAATGATTGTGCAAACTGTGCCTTTCGTGGGATATTAGGGGAGTCAAGGAAAGAGCGGGAGATGAGTACTGGGTGGTGGTGTTGCCACGAGATGGACTGATAAACATGTGACCCAAAACGGAAACAATCAGACCTTATTACAGACCCGACGTCAGAGTCAGGGCGAGTCATGCAGCTGTGGATGACAAGCCAGAACACACGTTCACAGCAAGACACACGTCGATGCCCTGCAGCCGACGTCAGGATGTCACCCAGTGGAAGACGAGAGGATTCTGAAACACTTTGAAGCCCATACGTTGGAAAATGTCCAGCTTGTTTGCCAACCATTCGGCGTGCTCCTAAAATGATCTAAATCCTTTACAATCTGCAGGACAACAACCAGCAGTGAGGTTAAAATAGTTGTTGAAAGATGGAGCCATGTCAAAACAAGAGGGAGAGAGAGAAAAAGCACAGAACACTGTGCAGTGCTCCTTATCATCAGAGTAAATACCAAAGACTTCCTATTTCACCACGTTTCCTGAATGTTTGCCATTCATTGACAAAGGCCAGTTTTGTATTTGGTCCACCATTCTGTAAATATTCAATTAGTGAGCTTTACATAGCAGCGACCGCCTGTTGGCCCAGTGACTGGCTGAGGTTCTTGCTCTCTGATCTGTAACCATTTTTAGACAACCTTTGCTCTCGTCCTACATGGGAGGTCAGTCCGTCAATCTTGTTTGCTTTCTGAAACATCTCATTCGCCTTGTCATTAGTGGGCCGATGCCAAAGAGTTTGCGCAGGCTTCCAGCAGCATCACTGGATCATTCTAAGAGGTATTTATTGAAGTGCAGCTTCAGTGAAATGGCTGAAGAACATAACTATGTTGATAGATGGCAGATTGACTTAAAGGTCCAGTGTGTAAAATTTAGGTTGAATTATTTCAATTTGGCAGAATTTCATGAGTGAGAAATGACCGTGGATCTTTGTTTTTCATGACCCCAAAATGACTTTGGACCATCGTGTTTTCACAGTAGTGCATAATGGACAAACAGAGCATGAGTTGTGACGTTAACTGAAGGCTATATTTTAACCAACACTCTTGGAAGAGAAGGGTGAATAATTATTAACTTGAATAATAAAATACTGCACTGATGCACTGTACCTTTGACAAACCACATGGAGGTAGCAGAGGCATCATGGATTTGTAACAGTCTGGCAACTGCATATTAGGTCCTATATAAGTTAGATATATCACCAGTTATTTTAACCTTCACCAAAGAAGGTATGTATACTGTATTTGAGCACATTTGTCTTTGTGATTGTGAACAGTATTACTCAAAAATTCAAACATTTATCTGAATGAAACTTTTTGGGATGTAGTTTATGATCCAAGGAAGAAATGATTGAATTTTGGTAGTTTATTTAAACAACTGACAACCCTGCAAGATAGTGGAGTGTATTGAAACTGAGTAGCCTTGGTAGAGGTACTTTCCTGAGAATATATTTAGCAGAAGTGCAACATATGTAAAACAGCATCCACTTTAAAAATGTTAAAAATACGTACTGTGTTTTCTCACTTTTGCCCTACTGCCACAACCAAACTTTGCATCACTTCATCTTTGACCCAACGTGGTACAACCGTCTGAATACATATATAAGTGTCAATAGAGTTTAACACATAACAGAGCTATTTCATCTGTATCCTTTATTTATATTGTCAGTGTTCATCGGTACATGGAATAACAGCATAATTCTCTCTCAATCAAGTTTATATAAACTGGAGCTTTTACTTTTGTTCACATTTTCTCGTCAGAAACAGGTTTTTCAGCCACAGCTTTCAGCATCATCGCACTGTCAGTGTGAAGAGCCGGCCATCCATTTTGTTCATTAGCAGGCGTTCCCCTTAGTTTCCCATGGTTCTTTGTTTGTGTGTCGTGTATGAACCATGACCCACGAGCTGATACTGTCAGACGGAATGATCTGAATGTGAGCTGTGCAACACATTACACTTTTCCCTTGAAGGGGTGGAAAAGAAAGGTGGCAGACCAACACCCTATTAGTGCTAATCATAAGATGGCAATATACCATATACAGTTTACGTCGACAGGTAAATTTTCATTTTCATTATTGTCTCTCTCTTTCCTTCCCAACAAAAATCTGTTTGTGCCACAAATGTAATGTCATGGTTACAAAACCTGCTCTACACTAAGTTTCAGTTACATTTATATCAAATTTACATATATATATATATATATGCACTCTGTTGTAAAAATTAATAAATTAGAACAATAAATAGTTTTTATTTGACACAAGCAGCAGAGGTATCAAAAGGATTTAAACTAAAGAAAATAATAGTATTTTCTTTGGGGATCCATAACAGGAATGTGACAAAGTGCCCCCCCATGTCCACACTTGGTTTCAGCTTACACTTGATAATGTTGCTAAAAAATCTTTTTACATAAAATTGATGAATGACTCAGCAGTTGAGTTGAAGATATGTTTGGGTACATGATGAGTCAATGAGTTGTGTTTGTTACCTAGGAATGTGGACAACCTCATCCCCCTTCTTGTTTCCCCCCAACCTTCAGCCTCGCCACCTTAAAAAGATGCCTCCAATGACGTCCAGTTCTCCAAGTCTGAGTGGTCGCTCAAATGTTTCTCAACTCCCGACACCTTGCTATCACTTTAGCTGGAGGGAGTGGAAAAGAGGCATGTGACGTGGGAAACAGGGTTTAGGAAAGATAACCCTGCCACAACGACCCCCACGCAGCACCTACGTATCAGAGGCTGCAGGAGGCAGGAGGTGGGCCCACAGAGTTTATGTCTTGTCAGGTTGCCTCTGGGAGGTCATTTCTCTGCACCAGGACATATGAAGTGCTGATTAGTGTTCACATCAAGTGGGGAGTTCACAGATAAGTAGAGAGGAAGACAGATGTCAGGGGGAAGTAGAGGGAGGGGGAATGTTGGCCCACAAGTTCCCACCAGGCTTCACATACTTGGATGTACTTGGTTGGGTCCTTGGGAAATATTGTTCCTCACTGCTCTTGGTGGTGTGATTGTTGGCAACGTAGTGACTGCGGATCAGTGGCACATTGTCTCTCACTGTCTAAATGATGGCGTCTGATGCGCATCTCTTTGGCCATGTTCTTGTTTCTGTTTTGCCATTTAAAACACGTGTTTTTTTCCACAATGTTTCGTGAACAGTGAATGTGCGATTCCAGTCTCACTGAGTAACCTTTAACGAGATTCCAACAGTTGTCCCTTTGTCGAAAACATTCTGCGCTTATCTCCTTTTCCAGCTTATTGTTTGTTCAGTGTCCTTCCTCTGACTGTAAGCGTAAGACTTTGTAATAGGTTCCACTCTCTCAAAGCACGGACTATCTGCAACCACACTCAGCTACCACCATGCCCTCATATTTGTACTTGTAGGTGACCACGCCTGTGTCATCCAGGTACAGCAACGAGATGGGGTCCAGCTTGGTGGGCACACAGCAAGCTCGTGCTGCTTTCTGAGGGCTGTTGATATTGACCAACGTCTGGACAATGGCATGCTTGGTGGGTGTCACATGCTTTGTCAGTGGAAATGAACAGATGCCAGTACATTCAAATGCATCATAACCAGTGGGTGCTAGAATCCAACTGTCCCATCCAATATCTTTAAACTCTACAAACAGACTCTGTTTCTTGCAGTGGTCACCTTTGGCATTGCGACGGATGCGGGATGCTGAATCATAGATCAGATTAGAGCGCATTTGCATGAGCTCCTCCTCATCGGGCTCAGCCTCTTCGTCTCTGTCTTCAACCCAAAGGCCTGTCTCAAGGTCATTCTGCAGGACCATGTTTGAGGTTTCGTGGTCAATCATCTCATTCAGCTCCCGCTTGTCATCGCGGTGATCACTGCTTTGGTCATCAGAAAAAACAATCAGCAGGGGTTTGTGTTTTTCCTCAGGACTGGTATCAATCTTCATGTCTCCCTCAGGTAGATTCCTGCTTCTGTTGTCCTCAGGTGTACTTTGCACATTATCATTAGCCATACTAGCAATGTGCACCTCTAACCGGTGTGTGGTGCCATGGTCCGACTTGTGCCAACGCTGAACAGCAGCAGAGAGGTCAAATGCCTGCCAGCCGTTATCAGTGCCGTAGACCTGTCGTGAAGCCAACTCCACCTGCTCTATCCGCTCTCCTCCCCCTCTGAATGCATCTCCGGGCACAGTGTTGTCATCCGTCATGTTGTCATCTAGCTCATGTGATTCCAGTTCGTAGATTGTGACCTTGCGGTCGACACCAGCATAGAGGTGACGGTCAGTCTGGACAAGGGTGTAGAGACGCAGTTCAGCTGCGGTGATGCGTTCATGACGAGGGACTGACACGTTGAAGAGGAGAGGGTGACACCTCACTCCTTCAATACCAACAACACTGGGAGATGAATCTGAGGAAATAAGTGAAACAAGTGGTTAAAGAGGAACTTAAGTGCAATTTGTCTTTCAATCCCCTTTTATCTCAATGCTTTTTTGTTCTCATTTTATGGTATTATTTGTATCAATTGTTTGTTATCAAACCTATAGTTGAAAACAGCTAGCTTCTTTCCTAACTGAATTGCAAGCAGTACAGATTTGTGCAGAGAAGTAACAGGATTGTTTCCTGTTTGCTCGAAGTGTCATTACTTATACTTGTTGGCCTTGCAGACCTGAACGTGATGAAGAAAATACAAATAGATTGATTGATACTTTATTAATCCCAAGCTGGGAAATTGAAATATCACATCCAAATACAAATATCCAATACAAATAGTATTTAAATAAAAAAAATTAAAGGTGACAAAAACATAAAAAGTTTACATTCATTCATAAGAGCATATGTGCTGTACCTTCGTTTTTGAAGCTGCGGATGATGTTGGCAGAGGGCATGGCACTGTGGTCATTAGCAAAGCGGTTGTAAAGCTCCATCATGTACTCAGGTGGTTCTTCTCGGATGCTTCCAGGTGGCAGTGGAGGACCCAAGGCTGACAGGTTGAATGTCTGCAGAAACTGCTCCTTCAGGCTCTCCAGCAGGCTCTGCATGTCTATGTTGTTCTGCTGTTCCAGCTGCGATGGATCCACCACCCCTCCGTTCCCGTCTCCCTGCCCGAGGGCAGGACGATACCTCTGAGGGGTGCTGGAGATTGGACTACTCTCACCACAGAAAAGTTCCTGAAGAACCAGGATGGAAAACAGCAAGAGCCTGGTCTGGGAGCTGCAGATGGTTCCCAGTTGAGAAACCCAAATACTCGCCATGGGAAAAACAATCTGCAGACAATTCTATTTTATGGCCTCTGTGACTGTTGATCAAGAAGCTATTGCAACAATAAGAAAAAATGACTGCAACTTCTGGACCCCTGATTTTAAGGTTGATTTAAATTGTGTTCATTTCATCTGTTGCCAAATAAAGTTTTGGTCTCCTTGCAGCAGTCAGTGTTGGTGTTGACTCTTCCTAATCCTGCTGTTCTCCTCCAGATCTTTCAGTATAGTCTCTCTCTGTGCTCTGCTGTGTTGTTCCCAGCTCTTTCTCTCTGTCCCTTATCTATGATATGGTGGGCTCTGCATTGCTCAGTGCGTATGGTCTCTTTGCTAGTGTGTGTGTGTGTGTTTGCTTGTGCGCAAGTGTGTGTATGTGTGTGCAGACGTGCATGCCTTCAACTTTGTGTGATGCACAAGCGTGTGTTATCTCACAACTTCCTTAATGAGGACTTCGTAAACATGTCCTGTAGCCTCTTCCTTGTGGAAGCGTATTTTGTTTGGGTGGGTGCTCCGGGGTTGACATATTTCATTTGTTTATTATCTTTGTAAATGGTGGAGTTCTGCAAGCTGCTGTCTGGGCGCTATTGACCATTTCGTTTTGACAAAATACACCAAGGATCTGTTGATATTGTTGAATGCAACAGGATATATCTATTAGACAACAAATGTTCAAATGAAATTGGAATGCAATGAGGTGTGAGGCCTTAATAGACAATAGTCGAGGGAACATTTCGAGTAGCTCATGAGGACAACAAAGAAGCATAAAATTACGACTTGTCATCATCTGAAAAAAGCGACGATGTTATGAAAGCTGAAATATTAAGTGCGTACTTCCACTCCTGGTAAGTGGACACGATGTCTGACATACAGGTTATCTGCGCACCAGAAGGGCCTTAACAATGCAAGAGCCAGAATGACAGGTACAGTCACCAGATTTCATGACTGGTAGACAGAATTTTGACAGCAGCAAGTGAAATGTGATGCCACTGGGTGATTCATGTAGAGAGACCACCATCAACTAACAAGTCGGTAGTATATACATATGGCTATACCACAAACAGTATAAGAAACCGGTCCTGCTACCAACATGGGGTCAAAATGTCTCTCAGATGTTTTCTGATGAGAATATCAATGATTCATTGACATTGATTTTAATATCTGTCTGATTCACCATCCAGAACTCCATTCCACAACACAAGAATCCGTCATTCCTGAGCTTCTTTGTGTGACCTGCAGATACACTCCCGATTGTTGTGCTGCACAGAGAAAGGAAGGAATGAACTTTTTCCTGCCTCTGCCAGTCATCTGCTGTCTGACAATTGACAGACCTGCTGTTATCTGTCATTCTGTTAATCTGCTGCCACAACAAACTATCACCTCTTCCTGAAGGCTGCAAGAAAGTATGATAGTAGCAATGTGTGTTAGTATGTGCAAGCGGGTTGCACACTTGCAAACATTCTCTTTAGGGCCTTAAGATGAAACAAATGTGGATTTATGAAGGCCGGGGTTGCTATTTTGAGCCTGAACCTTCCAAAATGCAACAGACAAGAGACTTTCATGTGTTTCCTCCACAGACTTTTGTTGAAATAATAGGTTGATTCAAAACTAGCTCAATCATATCATCCCAATACAGTGCTGAATACATCAATCAAGAACCTTGTAGGGCCTTGTTACATTTTTATAGAGTTTTACTCAGGGCGTTTTTGAAGTAGAATGTGAGTGCAGTGGAACAGCAGAGACATACTGCATTGAATTCGATTAGGTTTTAAAGAACAGGCATTAAAGGCATTTAAAGAACTCATTTGGAGTCTTTTTCTTCTGTTCTCTTCTTCTCTTATCTTCTTCTCTTCTGTTTAGTGTCACTGCTGCATAATTTTGCTTGATGCTTTTGTTACCTCTACCAAGGACGTTATGTTTTTGGAGCATTGGTTTGTCTGATTGTTAGCAAAAGAATTCAAAAAGTTATGAACAGATTTTGATTAAATTTTCAGGAATGGTGTGTGGAGCAGACTTTAGGGATCTCAGGTACTGCCCTCTGCTGGTTTTGGTCATACTTTGGTCTGATTGATTCCAGTTTGTTAATGATAATGACTCATTGCTGACAAAAGTTAATTATGGAGTTCCATGAGGCTCAGTACTTTTTACCGTATATATGCTTCCTTCAGGGAACATTATAAGAAAGCACAACATACCTTTCATTGTTATGCAGATGACACACAGCTTTATTTATCAATGAGGCCAGTGGTGGTTCTACAGTGTTTTACTCCCGGGGCGAGACCCCCCCTCTGAGCACCCCCCTCCCCCCCGCCCCTTTTATTACAACAATAAAGTGACATGCACATTTAATTAAAGTGACATGCGACCACAATACCCAAAACAATATTACTTAACCGTTACTTCAATAAATAAAATGACATAAAATATACAACTGGCAAAAACAACTGGCAAAATATATACAAACAAAAAACATAAATAACAAGTAATATAAATATAACACCAGAGAACAACAGTAGCACACATGATTACAGTTCTAAAAACAGTATAACCTAAGCATAACTTAAATAAATAAAATGAAAAATACAATAACCTACATACATAATAATATTATGAATGGCATGTATGTTATTTGGAAGAAAGTTGATGTGTGACTGACTTTAGCCCACTAATTGCATTAGAGTATTGCTCTGTACAGTGGATCCCGTCCCCCCCTTGGCGTTGTGTTGCATTTGGAGACCCAGAGCAGAGGTGAACTGTCCCCCGTGCCCCCTCCCCTTCTCGCCCGTGCCTAAAACCTACAGAAGAAATAAATCAGGCTGTTCAACTCCAGGAATGTCTCAAAGACATTAAGTCTTGGATGACCTGTAACTTCCTATTTCTAAACCTAGACAAAACTGAGGTTATTATACTTGGCCCTAAACACCTTAGAGACAAACTTTAGATGACGATCACCATGGCGTCCAGTTCCACTGTAAGGAACCTTGGTGTTATTTTTGACCAGGACATATCATTTGACTCACGTTCCTTCTTCCACCTGCTGAACATTATAAAAAATTAGAAACATTTTATCCTTAAAGGGGCTGTTTGTAATATTTCTGGGGCTTTATTATCAAATATCACATTTACTATCCGTAATCGGTGTGCTAATGTTGTATAATCACTCTCTTATTTCTCTTATTAGCATTAGAATTAGTCCCATAATCGCGGACCGCGGCTCAATAGTCCTCCAGAATCGCAACACGCCATGTTTCTACAGGAGCTCGATGTGGACAAACATACGGCGGTTTCCGGCTCCTGCGACGAAGAAGAAAGTAAGTCACGTGACAGGCGCGCAAGATGGAGCGAGTGCCGAGAGAAGTTCAATGCGGGATATTTTTAGCATTGTTGAGGATATTTATGGTGCTGCTGAAGAAACAGCACCGGCACCTGAACGTACGGCCTCAGAGAAAAGAAAACGTGACACCGGAAATTCATTCGTAACAGACGGCGGCAGAAAACGAGTAAACATCGCTGTTGCCTTTTTCAAGTGGAATCACTGATGAGGAACAAGCGTGTACAAACTGACGCTGACGTCGCGTGTTTTCTGCTGAACAAGTAATTTCACATACTTATCTAAATGTTGTTTGACTCGAACACAGGGCAGTGTTTGTGTTTGTATTTCACAGGTATATTTGCTAATGCACATAACATGAACCACTTCAACTCCTCAAATATTCTGCTGACATAGTAAACAATTAATTTTTTTGCAAGCGTTTTGCATGACATAGTTAGTTTTTGGACCTGGTCTTGTTGTCCAGGTGGGTCTTTGTTTGTGTAGGTGAGCAGACCCTCCCCACTTCAGCAGGTAACACATTCGCTGCTAAAGTGGGGGGAGGATTAGTAGGGTTTGTTCCCCCTCTGTGTTCATTCGGGTGAGAACATGAAACATAGTGTGTTCAGCTGTGGTTATAATTCGGATTTTTGAAATATTCCTATTGTTTCTTACAGCTGTGAGAGAGGTCAGCAACATCAACACTGTCAAAGAGACAATATATTGCTGCTTCAAATAGAACAGACAGGCAAGTTACTGTAGTTGTGCAGTAATGTATTACCATAAAAGAAAAAAGATGATTGTTCGCAGGGTTATATATTTAAGTTTATTGTTGCCTTTGTATATCCTAATGTGTCACACGCACTACCTTACAGAGATGAGTCCAAAGGTTGGACAGTTAAACGTCATTATGTCTTTGCACCTTGTCATTGGTTTTATATTCACATGAATTTTATTTTAAATATCCTTATTTTTACAGCTTATATGACATGTTGATTGCAAAAAGGAGGACATGGAGGAAAATATGTTTACTGTTGAACCTTTCATTTGTTACTGTTTGGTGTTATGTTGTGTCTATAGTTCTCTGAATATGTCCTTATGTTTTATGTCCTGTTTACAGAATAGATTTGACAAATGAATGCTCCTCTCACTGTCAAACCCAAGATGATGTTAAGAAGGATGGTAGCTCTGATGAGGAGTATCTTCCACCAATCAGTGTGAGGTAAGTTTTTGATCAGTTTATAATCTCTTGACAGTCACAGTTAATAACTCATAACTGACAGGAAAAATATTTCTGTGTACACCATGACATGATATATACGCTAGGTTAAACCCAGGGAGAAGTCAGACACTAAGTAAAGTTAGAAAGATATTCACAGATTCGATCTTCCGTGATCAATAACATTTAAACGAAACGTTGAAACACAGAGATCGGAGTGCAGGGACTGTCAACAAATTGCAACGCCTGAAAAAAGACATTTAGAAAATACTCAATGACTTCACCGCAATACACTGTAGTGTCATCAAACTTTCTCTAAACTTCACTGCTGTACTGCATATTATACTACACTAATCAGTTTGAAGAAGTATTTATGAGTATTTATGAGTTATAATTTTCAATAACTTCACCATAATACAGTGTAGTGTCATCAAACATTCTGTACATGTACAATACAGCAGTCATGTCATGTACAGTACAGCAGTGAAGTTTACAGAAAGTTTGATGACACTACACTGTATTATGGTGAAGTCATTGAGTATTTTCTAAATGTCGTTTTTCGGAAGTTGCAGAGGAAATTCCTCTATCATTTTTTGTAATCGAGTTACTTGAGGAATCATTGCAGCCCTAAAATGTAGCAACATGTAGCTGCACCTTTGCTTCCAAGTGTGTTGGAGAAACCATGCCACCCCTCATTCAGCATCAAAACTCAAAATATGTTAAATTTGTTCATTATGCGACACTGTGAAAACATAGTGGTCCAAAGTGGCGACATCCGTAGAGTTGGTCCCACTCCTGATATTAATACAAGAGGCTTATTTTGGGGTAATGAAAAACATCAAATCACACAATCAGGTGATTTATGACTTAATAAAAATATGGTATACTACAATTTAAATCAAATGGAAATTATTCAACCATGGAGCTTAAAAACATGTGCTTGTGTGAAGGCACAAGTGTGAAGGTAGTAGGTTAACTTCATTAACACCCTGAAATGAAATATGAAATGAATTAGACTTAATCACGAGTATATTGTGAAAAGTATTTTATGTAAACTTGCAGGTGGAAACGGGCTTTAAAGGAGACATAGAATGGTCTTTTGCACAAAGAATTTTGATTACTGATGTCTACTTAGATAAACTAAATAATATTTATGGTCAAAAACCTCATAGTCTCTTCAGATTAAGCCAATTTATTGCTCATCTCTGACAGCATTTGAACAGGCGCTCTGTTCCTGAGCTAATGCGGCATTAGTTTACATGTGCTCAAGCAAGCGGTTTTGAAAAGTGGAGTTTAGTAATGTAACTAGCACATTTGACGTGCAACGAACCATCCCCCGCACCTACTCCCGGTTGTGGGCGTGAACATTCAACCGGAAGAAGAAGCTGAGTCGCTTCTGCCATTACAACTTCTGTATCTGTTGAGAGCGACATGTCTCAGAAGAAAGGTTCAGTTTATTGTTGCAGGTTGTCAAAAACAACACCAGAAGGTTCATAGCTTCATAGACTCCCCTTTAATGAGGAAAACATTTTTCAATAGTAATATCCCTGCTAAGCTTCCTGAAATGCGGTTTGTTTGTAGCAGCCACTCTGGAGTGAATATGTATACAAACTTTGGGCAATACAACGCGGGACTCGGCTCAAAACTTCATGTAGTGAGAAGTTCCAACAACCCGTAATGGATTTCTTCAATGCAATGTAAGTGTTTTCCAAATTAAGTATTCCAATATATTCCAAATGCCCTTGACTGCTTTTTGTCTTGTATAGCAATAGCTAACGACGGCTAATTGCAGCCTCATTTGAAAGGCAGCGTCTATGTTCGCCTTTTCTGTTTGTCTCAGCTCAATGTGACGCTGTTTCCAGGCAAAACGCTGCATCACTTGTGTGGAAATGTGTGTATTTTCGTGTCAGTTTGCGAGTGTCTCGGTTTAGCACGTATGCTAACTACTGACTGCGGAAGGCAGAGCTCGTGTGTGCTCGCCTCGAGTGTGTGCTTTCTGTTTGTCTCGGCTCGCTGTTTTAAAAGCAAACTGCTACTTGAGCTGTGAGAAACCATGTGCATAGGGAGCAACGTATACTAAAATTGTTCAATTTACATGTAAATGTAAAGCCTCGTTTAATTACATTTAAAGCTCACGTTTTGCACGGATTCTTTTTAGTGTGATACAACTTGCTTACGTCACAGGCTATGCGTCCCCTACAAAGCGGAAGAAGACGGAAGCGGGCGTTGGGGCACGTGTGTGAACAGTTTAGCTGTACATGATGGCAGATGCTGGGACCAAAAACAGTGAATACAGCGAAAATGAGCAAACGCAGCAAAGCAAAAGTAATAGGAGGAATAGGATAAAAGTAAGTTTTATCCGATTACTTGATGAATCGACGGAATAGTCGATAGAATACTCGATTACCAAAATATTCGATAGCTGCAGCCCTAATTCTGTCACCTTTGAAAAATTGTTCGCTTTAGAGATACACATTTAATACTGATGAATGGGTCTGTATTATGTGAGAAATAATTAATAATAATTTCAAACTTCCCATGGTAATGTTTAATGTTATACAAAATAAACTGGGTAATCTAACAGTAGTCGTGTAGTCCCACACTGCGTTCCCACACTGTCATTTAAAAACAGAATAGTTTCTGTTTGGAATTAGAGATCCAGAGTTGATATTGTTGACATGTCTGGGTTGGGCTGACAGTTAATGACTGAACAGCTCAGGATGTCAGAGCACTGAGGCCTCACCTAACGAGGACAGGTTATTATTAGAGCACCAACAATACGGGGGCTGACCAAAATATAACAGGACTGACTGGAAAGAATTCATCTTAACTTTGATTCACTGGAGTTTAAAACAAAAATATCACCACAGACTGGTGACAGGAACCCATCAGAGGGGAAGGGGATTAATGTGATCTACGAAATAGTTTTTTTTCTTGTTTAAGTACACTACAAAAAAAGCAACTGGAAAAAAGCATTACCAAGCTACACAATTTAATTAAAATATGTAAATGTTGAATTGGTTCAAAAATGTTTCTCACCTCCTCCATCAACATTTCACTTAAGAAACAGACACACTTCTTTTATATTTTATTTTAAAAATTTATTTATTTTGATATACAGGAACACTGAGCCCAAAACTAATTTGTAAGATGTAAGAAATTGGGGAAATAATCCCCCATAAAATTTAACGCATTTAAACGCATTTCCCCAAAATAATGCCAAACATGTGGCAACATTTTAGCTAATTAGACTCATTGATGGACATATTGCATTAAAAAGGAATATATACACGTGGAAGAGGTGAAGTTCATACTTTTTTTTGCAGTTTGTAGATGATGTGTTCTAAACTTCCTTGAACACCGCTGCTTGTTCTCTGTATGTTAAACCCAGGATTACGAGTTGAAGCTGTGGCTGCATCATCAGTCCAGATGACAGTGTTTGTTAACTGAGCGACACCAAACAGGAACACGTAAGTTTCCGCTGACATAACATGACAAGGAAACGTGATTCTGTGCTTTTCTGTTTTATCAGCCTGGATTTTGTGGGTCTCTGATGAAATTCAGTTTTCTACAGTTATCAAAATACTTAAGCCCTTTGAGGCAAATTGTCAATGACTGAGTTTAACATGACTATTTCAATCTTTAACTTTCATCAAGAGTGAGGAAACTACCCCCCAAAAAATTTTTAATTAGGGATGGAAGAAATAAACAGAGCTGAACATCTAGTTGTGAATAGAATCAAGTATATAAACCAGAAATAGTACAGAACTTTGTAGTTTGTTGTTGAAAATTTAGTAAATTTTAAGTAAATCCCTTTTTCATTTACAGACACTTTAGGTGAAAAACAAACTCCCGTAATCAAAAATCATATCACAAGTATTTCAGTCACCCTTTAATCTCACTCAGTTCTGACTTGGGCAGCAACGATTATTCAATTAATAATTTAATTTACCAATTTACATAATTGTCAGCTTTTTAAGCTTATGTGAATATTTTGTTTTCTTTGCTTCATATAACAAAATAGTTAAAACTGATTTATTTTGGTTTGTGGGCAAAACAAGACATTTGATAACATCACTTCCAGGTTTGGGAAACACAGATCAACAGTTTCCAACCTTTTCTGACATTTTATGGCCCAAACAAGTACTTGATTATTTGAGAATAATCGGCAAATTAATACATAACTTGTACTTGATTCTTTTACAAGGTTCCCATGTGATCTTAATGCCCAAAATACACCTGTTTACTCCTTTTAAAAACCTTTGCAGTGGATGTGTTAGTTGCAGCTCACCTCTTTACCTCAGTGAACTGGGTACATCATTGAAAACAATTACATAAAGCCCTACGCACTGCTACATAAAAGGTGTCAACAGCTTAAAAGTCTGCATTTAGGTTCATGAATTGAAAGATCTGTGAGACTGTACAATGTTTTTACCTTTTTAATGTTATGTTTATATTTGTCACAACAGTACGCATGAAAATGGTACGCTCTGCAGAAGACAGATCCTGAGGGTTTGTTCCTGCAGGACAACATCTCTGCTGAACACACCATGTAGCCACGGTGGCCTCCTCCACGGGAAGTCTCACTCTCTTTGGGTGGGTGAGTACGATATTTAGAAATCTCTTTTTAGATACAATCGATTTAATACATCACACTGTTTATATATGGCTTTTGTTGTTTGTCATGCAGGTTCTGGGCTGCTTAGTATACAGTTCCATGTCCAGCAGTGGTGAGTATCCTTAGTAGAGCCGTGAGGATGGGTACAGGGGTCTTCTGCGGTGTATGTATGTATCCCACGATACATTAAACCAGCAAATAAACTGTTGTGGTGCAGGTTTTCCCTGATGGAACTTTGTAGAGGCCATCGACTTCTCCATCCCCTACAAAACAACATAGTACCAAGTGTCACAGAATACAGTTATAAAGATAGGTCTCCACACTTATTGAATCCTCAAAAGGAATTCACTGGTTACTCTCACCTGCCGAGAAGATGTATGAAGTAAAAGTGGTGTCTTGCGTATTGATCCGGCTGAATGTTTCGTATTCTGTGGAAAACTCGACTTCAAACGTCTTGATGCATCTGCAAAGACAAGAGGACAAAGATGGGTTGCATTAAAGCTAAATATTCAGTGCTGGTTGATCCAGTATTATGACTAGGGCTGCAGCTAACAAACATTTGGGTAATCTAATTATAACATCAGCCGTTCTACTTTCCTTTACAATTTGTTAACGAAAACATGAAAATTAAAATAATTTGAGTGCACCTACTTGGAATCAACACAGTGGTAGGACCAGATGATCAGGACTTGGCCTTCGGTGATTCCGATGAATCGCAATCCATTAACCTGATCAAATAGAGAGATAGAATACCATTTCAATCCAGAGGATTTGAGTTACAAGTCAGCCAAAAAAACTGCAAATTCTAACTTTGCAAAAAACAAATAACTGGAGGAAATGGTAAAGATAAACATAGAGTGTCACAAGTGTTTGCTGATGTTTTGGTTCTGACCTTGGGAAAGCTTTGGGCTTGGCACAGACATAGATGAGGAGAACAGAGGGAACAGGCAGTTTGGCTTTTATAGACAGTGTCTCCCGCAGGAACATCCCAGGGTCCATCAACATGAGGGTCCTGACATAATGATACTGCATCAGTGGTTTACAGCAGACATGTCTCCTACATACAGAAAAGAAAACCTTCCCATAAGATCAAACAAATAATCTCTGCCCTGATAACAATGTCCTGAAAATAGTATCAAGTACTATACTGTACAAGATCCAAAACAATAATATGGCTTAATAAGGCAAACAATACACTACAATACAATACATGTACAAGTCTCAATGTTCACTTCATAAGCCAAAAGAGTTTTTCCTGACTGACCTTAAAGAACAACAAGCACAACTTAAATGATAATAAATGGCTCCAGATCCTGGGGCGGCTGATCTGGGTATTTGGGTAACTGTTGATCTAAAGGTATATTCACACACAACCATCTCTAGAGTTAACAGATAATTGACTTAAAAGAAAATATCCAGTGAGCAGCAGTTCTCTGGGCGATAAAATGACTTGTTGGTGTCTGATGTCAGAGGAGAATGGACAGACTGGTTCAAGATGACAGAAGACCATCTTTGAAGATACAACATGTCAAAATCCACTAACAGTTGTAGACCAGTGATGTTGCCTGCCAACTGTCTGAGCCGCCGGACATCGCGGGCACGTGGCTGCTGGCGAGAACTCCCACTGTGCTGCTGTTGCTTCCTGCGATGTTCAGCACTTGGGCAAAGACCTGATCAGATACAGCGGAGGGTATTGAGGATATTGAGGATATTGACGTAGGCAGGGACAAGTCAAGCATCATGGACACTGAGCTTTAGCAACTATATGGCGTAGAATTCATACTGATTTTACTTATTTTGGTTAGTTTTTTTTTTTTTTAAACAAAATTTCTATGCAAAGGCAAATTAACATTTGAATCTAAAAACTGAAAATGGTGCAGTCTGATGCTTAAGGCTAAATCAAACCTCCACCTTTCATAAAAAAAAAAAAATTAAAAAAAACATACAGGCAAAATATATCCATTAACTTAAACTTTTAAAAGCATACATACATAATTCAGTTGTTCCTAAACAGTTTTTAGAGACTATCAATTGTACTGCATATTTTAACGTGTTCATAGTTTGACCCCCATGCCAATAATCTTTAAGAGTTGTATCTTTGTTATTTCAAATGTGAATGTTCCTCTTGTACTGAATTTACAGTCCATTGTTCAAAACAACCTCTGGACACATGATTGGTAATTGTCCATATATATTTTTTGCTTTGTAAATATTTTGTAATTTACTGAATCTTTCAATTTCAGATTAGTTGAATAAATAGTAGGACATAAAGTTTTCATATGCTCACAATTCACATGGCTTTCCTTTGTAATAAGGAAAATAAAGTTTATGTTAGTCTTAAACTTGCTCCCAATACCTTTTCACAATAAGACATGGGGCTATTAGTGAATATGATCTGTACAATGATTTCTGACTTAAATAATATTAAGCTTTGTGTGGTATTGCAACAGATTTTGACACTGTGGCTATTTCTCATTATTGAGGCTTATAGTTACTGCTCTATCACAATTCAACAACACTGAGGCCCATGTAAAACCTGATGATCGTCACCTAGCAGAGCCAGCAGGCCCATGACGGTGAGGACGGGCTTCCTGATGAGCTGGACGTGAGGAGGCTGCGTGTTGTTGACCTGGAAGCGGGCAGTCGGCGTGCGCTGTGTGAAGGGGTGGGGGTGGTAGCTGTGGAAAGCGTTGTCGTTGCTCAGCGAGGTGTAGTTGATGGTGCTGTTGGGGTCTGCCAGCAGCAGATCCTGGTGCTGGTGTATCACCTGTTGAAGGGAACAGGACCAAGAAGTGGTTACAGGGAATTTATCCTTTCTATTCTACTAACTCTTTATATAAAAATTGTCAGTGATCCTTAAAGGACTGTGTCAATGTATTCAGTCACCAAAGCGTAACCTTATAATATATTCATTTAACAGCCTGTTTATATTAAAATCATATTTCTCATTTTAAATTTTCTTATAATTTCTAGTCTTGATGACCACTCAAAGCTGCTCTTCACTACAGATTTGCCATTCACCCATTTTCTACCAGACAACTTTCATACTCATTCACACACAGTGCTGGTACACAGTAAGTAGCCAGGAATCAAACCCACATCCTTCAAGTTGAAAGGTGACTTGCTCCGTCAATGATCTACAGTTTTATAGACACAATATTCTGTGGTTAACTGATTAAACTGACTCTTGCTATTATAACAAGTTGCTATTAACCTTCACCAAAATAATTATTTTGTATGGAACAATGGACTATGGACTATTTTGAAGCTACAGTGCATAACTGTTGGTGATTTTTTGTTGATGTTATTATTCTGCTTCTGTTTGGTTTAAGTAAACAAACCATGTAACATCAATTGTCTGCTGTGTCCTTTATCTGCAAACAGGCAATATTATCTGCAAACAGGCAATATTATCAGCACCTGACTGAAGGTGCGTTTAGTTTTTGTTTTGGTCAGTAAAATTCTTTTCTGAAATGTTTCTGAAATACTTCTTTGTGTTTTCAATCATGGTCTCTTTGCTGTTCGCTGCCGTCCTGCTTTACTAGAACAATGTTGCTGTTGCCTCTTTCTGTCTTGGCATAAAATGAATCACTTCCTGTGTGCGGTGTAGGGATGTCACTGGGCAACATGAGATTTTGAACACTACTATATACTGAGAAAACCAGTATCACGAGTATCATAGTGTGTAAAATCTTAAATTCAATGATTTTAATCTAACAGATATTTAAAAGTTAGATATATAGTTTCAATTCTGAATGTTATTCATCATCTTACGTTTCATATGATTTTACTCTCTTGGTGTTTTCCATATTGCACTCCTCCTTTAGCTCACCTTCACCACCATGGCAGCATAGGTCACGTCAGCTCTCTGCTCCTAAGGTCTGGACCAGCCAACCAGAGGATCAGCCTCATCATTGTAAACAGGGACGTTGCGGAACTGGGAGAAATGCTGCTGGATCTCCCCCATAGTCTCGATCTCCTGCTGCAGGATAGGCAAGGAATATCCTCCTCCCTGGAAGACAGAAACAGTCTATCAACTTCTAAAGATATCCAGTTATAACTGCCTTGGTTTTATAACTACTTAAATTAATAAGTGCAATAAAAATTACAAGTCTGCATCATTCAGGTCGTATGATTTTAGCATGTTGTGGTGCCACAGAAGCTGCTGGTGTGCTGACACTGTGTGACAGTATGGTTTACAGGCTGCATTAAGGCAGAGTAGGCGACCATTCTGCGGGGGATTGAAACAGCAAGAAAGATCATTGGAATACTGTTGCCAAACATCATCACCATCTCCGCCTCCTACTCACTGCAGAGCTAACTCTAAATGCTCAGAGACTCATTACACCTTGCTGCTACTATTAAGCTAAAGATCCATATCCATCCAAGCAAGGACTATTGGAAAGACAAATATTGTAGTTTCCTTCCACAAGCTATGACTCTTCAGTGACCCTCCAGTCCAATGTAGCCTCCACTCCACTTTCCTCTTGTGACAAAAGTATTCAGACACCCGACCTTTATTCAAATACATACAGTATACAGTACTTTAATATGGAGTTGATGTTGGATGAGAGTCAAGTTCTTCCACACCAAACTCAGAGTCAAACCATGTCTTTACAGTTGTTGCTTTGTGCAATGGGGCACAGCCATGTTGGAATAGAAAAGGGCCTTCCTCAAACTGTTCACACAAAGTTGGAAGCACAGCATTTTCCAAAATGTCTTGGTATACTGAAGCATTAAGATTGTCCTTCATTGGAGATAAGGGGTCAAACACAAATCCCAAATTCAATAGTTACCAGGTGTGACCAAATGCTTTTGTCCTTATAGTGTAGCTCTATCTATTATTGCACTTTGGACTACTTATGGGTTCAAAAATGCAGCAACTTTCACAGCAGATGCTGTATTTGTCAACATGAACGAGTAAGCCAAACACAGGTTTTTACCAATATAATATAATTAGGGTTCCACTCCAGGGTTTAAGAGAGCCAGGGTATTGCTCTTGTTCAAGTGTAAAGCTATTAAAGCCGGAATTAAACCACAAAATCATTTCAGTTTGTAGTGTTCTTGGGGTCAGCCTTTCAGCACAGCAACACTTAGTACTGAAAATCACAGTAAATGGACACGATAAACCCAGTTAAATTGGGGCAGCAGTAGTCTGAAGGTGTCAGGCTTTGACAGCAGGATTATGTGTGTATAGAGGTGAAGACATTTTTCAGATTGGTGAGGAGGGAGGGAGAAGTAACCCACACATGCTTCTGCAGCAACAACATGCAGATGATGGCAAAAAGTGTGGGGGAATATTATACAGCATATCTGCTGATTTAACACTTGTCACCATGGTTTATACAAGAGCCTGCCATTGTGCTTAAATATTTATAGCCATTTGAAACACAAAAGAGAATATAACAGGCATTGAGTCCTTTTTTGGTGTGTGTAAAGGTAGGTCACACTAAATACTGTGACTGATTAATAATTAAACTGCATGGTCACTACACCAAAACACTGAGTTAAAAAACACACACAAAACAATCAGTGCTCTCTGTAAGCTCACTTACTGTGCAGTGACCAGCTCCATCATCCAGTGTATCCTGACCTGCTGGATTCCTCTGTGGGGGACTGAGCACACGTAGGCCAGGTTCATCTGCTGGTCAATGCTTAGGTCAAACAGGTGAGCCTGGGTGTGAGGGAGAGGAGGGCTGCACACACAAACATCAGCACAGACAGAAAAATTAATGTCTCAATTTTCATTATGTTGAACACATCAGTGCATTGATTTAATATCAACGCGGCACGCACAAAAGTGCCCGACCCAAATGAGTTGGAAGAGACGTATAAAAAAAATACAATTGCTAAATAAAACAGAACACACCTAAATAAAAATATATCATAATGTCTGTCTGTATTACTAAATGATTAAAAATAAATTACAGAAATGTTCAGTAAATTAGAGCTGCAGCTATCGAATATTTTGGTAATCAAGTATTCTATCGAATATTCCATCGATTCATCGAGTAATTGGATAAAACTTACTTTTATCATATTCTTCATATTTCTTTCGCTTTGCTGCGTTTGCTCATTTCACTATATTCATGGTTTTCGCTCCCGGCGTCTGCCATTCTGCATAGCTAAACTTTCCACACACGTGCCCCAAGGCCCGCTTCCGTCTTCTTCCGCTTTGAAGGGGGCGCATAGCATGTGACGTAAGCACGTTGTATCACATTAAAAAGAATCCGTGCGAAACGTGAGCTTTAAATTAAATTTAATTAAACGAGGCTTCGAGGCACAGTTCCTCGGTCATTTTTTGTAATCGAGTTACTCGAGGAATGGTCGCAGCCCAACAAGTAACTACAATAGGTCACAAATCAGAAAGGCGGAGCTTCCTGCGACATGAAGCACTAAAGCTAGCAAAGTTAGCATTTCCTAGCTTAGCTTAGAACAAGCCCAACTCCAACCCTGTGGCGTTTGATTCAGCGGCTAGAAAATACGTGTTGAGCTCAGCGTAACAACGAGTGCTGTTACCTGTGATACCGAGGCTCCGAACCACGCTTCAAACGCGATAGCGCGTGTTTTTGAAACACGTGATGAACCGTGGCATGTTTCTGAAGGATAAACCACGTGACTGGTGACCTTCGAACCACTTCACTGCTTCGTTCAGTCTGAATCAGCTGACCGGTTTGGTTCGATAGGCGGGGCTTTGAAACATTGGCGCGATTCAAATGTATTTAAAATGGATGAAACAAAATTGTGGATACAATTACACAAGCACACCCAGTATTAGTAACGGCCAAACGAGGCTTCCTGAAGCTTTGAACCTTTTTGGACCTTTGTATTGAAAAATGGTTCACTACTCGAAGCTTCATTCATTGAGCACGTGGGTGACATCTGCTGGCACAGTGGTTGTACTACAGCCTTGCAAAGGTGACGCTATACACCTGTTGTATTGTGAAAATTACATAAATAAAGTGTAACTTGATTTTACATGTGCGGGTTGCTCTTCCTCCTTACCTTTATCAAGTAACTAAATCAACTAAAATTACACATTGGACAGAACAAATATTTACAGGGTTCAATTGGACTGTGAATGTCATTAATGCTTTTTCAATATAATATATGGCATTATGGTATAATAGTATAATATGATATAGTTTTAAATAAATTTGTATCGTGCCAATGTTTCAAAGCTCCGCCTATCCAACCAAACCGGTCAGCTGATTCAGGCTGAATGAAGCAGTGGTTCGAACGTCATCAGTCATGTGGTTTATCCTTCAGAAACACGCGCTATAGCGTTTGAAGCATGGTTCGGAGCCTCGGTATCAGAGGTAACATCACTACTAATGCCCGCCCCCCAGAACACTGGGTCTCTTGCGATTGGTCAGCTACCGAGCGCATTCCCACTCGCTTGTGATTGGCCAGCTATGAGTGGACTAAGTGCTGCGCAGTGCTTCGCTCCCCGCGAACCGCAGGAGCGTCAGTTTGAGTGCCTGTGTGGTTTAATTTACATGTAAAATAAACCATTAGTTTAGTTGCACAAGGTTTCTCACAGCTCATGCAGTGGTTCGCTTTTAAAACAGCGAGCTGAGACAAACAGAAAGCACACACGATCCTTGCCTGCCGTAGCATATGTGCTAACGGGAGACACTCGCGAGCTGACACAAAAATACACACATTTCCACACAACTCCTGCAGCGGTTCGCTTGTAAACAGCATCATACGGAGCTGAGACAAACTCTCACTCACTCATTTTCTACAGCTACCGAGACAAACAAAAAGGCGATCACACACGCTGCTTTTCAAATGAGGCTGCAATTAGCCGTCGTTAGCTATTGCTATCCAAGACAAGAAGCAGTCAAGTGCACAAAGACATTATTACTTAATTTGGAAATACTTACATTGCCTTCAGGAAATCCATTAAGGATTGTTGGAGCTACTTCCTGCTGATGAGTCCCACGTTGTATTGCCCAAAGTTTGTATAACTATTCACTTCAAAGTGACTGCTACAAACAAACAGCATTTCAGGAAGCTTAGCGGGGATATTACTATCAAAAATGAAAGATATCCACTCTGCTCTTTTTTCCTCATTAGAAGGAAGTCTTTGAAGCGTCTGGTGTTGTAAACTCGACTTTTCAAAACCGCTTGCTTGAGTATAGATAGATAGATAGATAGATAAGCCCTTCTTTCTGTGTTTATTGTGACACTTTAGTGATGTTTAGATACGGGAGGGGCACGGGGACACACCAAAAAACATCAGAAATTTGATTTTCTAGTGAATATCCTCTTTAAAGTCAGCATCATTCAGAGGCTATTTCAATGTGCAGGAGCTTTATCCCCAACATCATGTCATAGAAACAGCAGAGAGGACATTTATGTTATGATGTATTTATGTTATATATGTATTTATCTGGGCTTGGAACCAGCACTAGGAGGTCACTGGATGAGGGGTCAATCTAGCATGTCCAATTAACAACAGGGATTGCGTTACCCCTTGTTTAGGGGTACTTGAACCCTTGACCTGATGGGGATTTGAACTGAAACATATTTCTGAAAAAAATGTTTTGGATGTTTTAAAATCTTTTTAACAGACCTAATAAAACAACCCTGTTTTTTACAGTAGAACTGAAAGCTGCTAAAAGCACCTGGTCTGAACTGAGTGAATGAATGAATGAGGAAGTGAAACCACACTGTGTAAGAGGGAGGAGAAGATTGATTCACAGATGTTAGATTCACAGCCCTAGTTACCATAGCAACTGAGTTACCTTGTTTTTCTGAAATGGACTACTCATCTTTAAAACTCAGTACCCTCATTTTAGATTAAACAAACTCAAGAGTTGTCACTAAAACTGGCCCGTCCTCACTGCTGCAAGCTGACGCTGCAGACAAACTGCAGCTCACACACAAAGAAGAAAAGAGTCAGTCATTTCAGTTGTGTTTAATGCATATAACTTGGATTACAACTTTAGAAATCCACACTGTCTTACATCAACGTCTACTTAATTGAATGCAAATTCAAGTGAATTCATGACAGAAAAGAACAACCAAGAGAAAGAGTCACGATTGAAGAAGCGACGAGTGCTGCTCTACGTTAGTCATGCCCACTGACGTGATGAACGGTGGAGGCGGTACTGGCTCCAAAGAAACCGAACTAAGAAGTGACAACCTCTGACGATACGAGACTTCATAGCACTGCACAGAAACAGAACATCTGTACCATAATCAGCTGCAGCAGCAGAGAGAGAGAGGAAGCTGAGGCCTGACTGTGAGGCAGAGCTGCATGTTTCTTCTTCTTAGGTTTGCCAAAAACAAAACAAAGAACACTTGGAGCAAAACATTGCTTAATTATTGTTTTAGAAAGTATGGCTGACAACTGTCAGTAAAGCAATCATATGCAGTAATATATCAAAGGCTGTTCAGTCAGCAGGACCATACATTTGATCCAAAGACTGAAGACTGGTCATGTAACAAGAACGGGTTTTTAAACTCCTGTTCTAATCCAATCTCATGTGCAAAGTGTCGCTTCCTCGGAGTTCCTTCATGTCAGCTTGATCCTCTGACCTGTGATAATTCAAACAACCCTCAGATGTTTCTTTTCCACTGACCTCATTATTTTCCCTGAAACATCCTCAGAGACTTTAAAAAAAAAAATAGACATGGCTTCACCAGCCGACTGTTCCCTTTATCTATAAAAACTCACACAGCGATATATTTACAACTTTGACTTGATTTTATAAAGTATCTTCTCCTGATCTGTAGGTTTCCCGCCACCAACTCTACTGAAAACACGACTCAAAAAATGGGGGATTGTCGCAGGAGACGCGTCCCAGTGCAGGTTTACGTGTTGCTCAAAGTGGAAGTTAAACTGCACTATGTACAAGCAATGAGGCTGACAGTCAGCCTTAGGGGTGTATGTGTGTGTGTGTGTCTGTGTGTGTCTGTGTATGTGTGAGTGGATCAAGGTTCTTCACTGGTTTCTCTTCAAACCTCAGTTTAGTACAGAACTGGGTTCACACTGATGACTGATCCCACACCTGCAAGACAAGAGCAGGGACATGATCGTAATGATGTTTTAATCTTTTAAACATAAGAAAGTCACATATTGTGACTTTATTTCAAATAAGACACAGGTGTGTGATCGTCTAAAGGTTCAGTATGTAAGATTTAGTGGCATCTAATGGTGAGAGTGTAAAGGAACTACAGTGGCCTATAAAGATCAGAAAGTATGTTGTTCTTCTTCATTGTGTCATAAGCTTTCGCTTAAGAATGTGAAATGCACACTCTGACAGGTTTGCCCATTCAGGCTACTGTAGGAACATGGCAGCTGCTGTAAATCAAGGCCCTTGCTTAAACTATGGCTTATTTTAAGGCTACAAAAACACAAGTCATTATACTCTTGTGCAAACATAATTGTGTGTAGTATATTAAAGTTTTACCAATATACCCACCTAAATGTTACACAATGGACTTTTAAAGTGTGTTTAAAGCGATGAATACCAAATTTGAACAATTAAAAGTCTTTCACTGTTTTAAATTTTGATTTTGAACCAATGCAATGCAAAATTCAGCAACAATATCTGCTCTGAAACACTGGGGGTGTGTCTACTGGAGGAGCAGAACACAAACTCATACCCACACACACTTTCTTAGTGTTCTTTCTTTCTTAGTGAGGACACATCATGGATAATAATGCCTTCCCTAGTCCCTTACCCTAACCTTACTTTAAAGTTGCAGGGCCCAGACAAATGTCCCCATAAAGATATGTTTGTATGTTTTTTGGACCTCACAAAAATAAAAATACACACATTATGTTTGCTCTTCCTTCATAGTGAGGACCCTTGTAGACAAAATTCATTCCCTAGTCCCTTACCTTAACATTAACCATCATAATTAGATGCCCAACACAAGCTAAACCCAGTTCGGACTCTAACCCTAAAACCATGTCTTAACCCCCCCAAAAAAAACATTTGAAGATGTGAGGACCTCACTTTCCGAAAATGTCCTCACTCTGTATGGTTAATGTTTTTTGTGGGTGTGTGTTGCTACACGAATTTTTTTTATTTTATCAGATGTGAGTGTTGAGTCCTTGTACAGAACTTAGGATATTTACCACACTCCAGCACCAGGACGTCCCCTACAGTACCTTATTTACAGGGGCAAGCTGTGTTCGGACAGACCCAGCATGGAGGCGGCTGCTGTCCCCAAATCTCCCAGGTGACCTCTCCCTGCGACTGTCCAGCACTCTGCCGGGCGACTTCTCTCTGTCCAGCGGTCGGGCGGGAGATTTGTCCCGTCTAAATTCAGTGCGACCCTCTCTGTAACGATGCGGCGTGCTGGGCTCTCGATGCAGGCCGTCATGGCTGCCGGGGCCAGAGGTCAAGCGTTTGGAGATGTGCTCAGTGTAGGTGGGCGGGCCTCGTTTAGTGGGGCTGCTGTAAAACACACAGCACAGGGCAACATGTCACGACAATGTGTGATCAGTAAGACTTTTTATATTTTCACAGCGGATGGTGTTTTTCCCTCCCAAACATTCCCAGAGATTGTGGCTCAGATTCTCAAAACACACACTGAGAATAATTAAAACTACTTAAAAACACACAAAAAAGACTCTCTTCATGAGACAGTAAACACTGTTTTATAAGCTCATGTCTTACTGAGCACACACACAAAATGCCGGTGTGATCAATTCATAACATGACCATCAAAAATTATCATGTATGTTTTGGTTTCATGAGGCCATGTTACATATTCAACTGCATACAAGCTTCCATTTTCTATTTTTGTCCTACATGATGTATATGCAACCAGGGCTGCAACTAACAATTATTTTCATAATCCATTAGTCCGTTGATTATTTTCTTGATTAATCAAGCACTTGTTTAGTCAACAAAATGTCAAAAACGTGGACCCAAACCTGGAAATAAAAATGTTCTCAAATATCAAACCAAATAGTCCAGTTCCACTGATTTCATTGTTATATGGAGAAACCAGAAAATATTCACATTTAATAAGGAAAATATTCAAATTTATAAGCTGAAAAAAACAGAGAACTTTTTAACTTTAAACGTTTTAATTATTTAAAAAAACACTCAAAGTGATTAACCTATGATCTAAATAGTTGAAGATTCATTTAGTAATCGATCAATAATCAATAAATCAAATAACTGTTGCAGCCCTATATGCAACTGCCTATTTTCATTTTATGTAGCAAAACTCACTAATGTCACCATTTGAAATACAACGAGAAACACTACAAACAAAATCAGTGCACAAATACAAAAAGGCAACCAAATAAATATTTAAAGTCACTGAAATATTCAGGGTATTTCAGGGAGAATCTGATGTGGAAAAACAGACTGAGCATCATTTTTCACACTTAACCATCAATTAGAATGATGTTTGAGTGAAACCAGTGGTTTAGTTCATAAAATAGTAAAATCATAGTTCCTGCTTCAACAGTAAATGTGTTTGTAGTTGTAAGTGTTTCTGATTCAGAGTGCCATGCAACTTTCATCTCTACTTGACTGTGTGTTGTCTTGTGGTTGGGATCTGAGCTGACCCTCGACTGGAGCCGCTCCTCTGCAGCTCTCCGGACTCTCTGATCAGACTTCCTTTACAGCAGATGACCCGCAGTTTATTCTGGTAGGATGAAGCCAGGTAAATGGCCCCGGATGAGATGGCCGGACCCAGGTAGCGAGGGTTGGGGATGTCCAGGTGAGCCAGCATTGTGGGACTAGAGGTAAAGACAGTGACGTGGAAAATAAATACAGTAAACAAGAGTGGTCTGGTACAACATCTGTGGTGTGTGCGTGTGAGTGTGTGTGTGTCTCACCCCAAAGCAGCATGTCCCTGAATCTCAATAACATCCAGAGAGTTGAAGTAGGTGACAAACAGGTACGGTTCTCTGTAGGCTGCAGCAAAAGAGAAATGAATTATGAGATTACACAGATGTCATCATTTGATGTCTGTATGAATTACAGGAGTTACAAAGTATACGTACCAAAAGACAAAGGCAGGCGACTCCACTTAATTTCCTCAGTGCGGCTTCTTCGTCCGTACCTGTCCACAAACACTCCAAACTCTGTCACACAAATAAAGATTACTGTACACTCAGTCTCAGTCAGACTGGGTCTAAGCTCAGTCTTCTGTGATAATATGAGACGGTGATTTCACATTGAAATCAGACCCAGGTGACATTTGGATTTGTAATGAGGATCACAAACGTGAAGAAAATAAGAAATAAAATAGCAAATACAGTACTGTGCATAAGTCTTAGGCCACAATTAGATTTATTGTTTTAGCAATGCAATAATGACCATCCTGTGCAATTATTATCACTTTATTGGAACGCATCCCAAAAATATGGAGGAACACATATGCAGTTTGAAAATAGCATCTTTTTTCAGAAACAACAAACAACAAAAATGCTTCTATAATATCAAATATTTAGTGTGACCTACATTTACACTTGAACAATAACACAACCATGGCTCTTTAAAACCTGGAATGGAACCCTAATGTTATTTATAAAACCAGTGTTTCTTCTACTATTTCAAGCCAACAAATAGCTGCTGTGAAAAAGGTCTATTATACCTGGTTTACTCAAGACATGTTGGAGCATCACATACACATGTTGCACAAGTTCAACTCACTGACAAGTTGATTATATACTATAAGACTCTTTTCAATCTAACCCAACAAAACAGACATAAAAACAACAAAGCTGGTGGTGGCCTAAGTCTTATGCACAGTACTGTATATACGTAAGAGTGTCTGATATCAATATCACAACCGATATTAATATCAGAATGATTTTAATCCCTATTCAAGAAAACAAGTTGGTAGTATCACATTTGTGCAGATGTATTTATCACAGAGCAACCAGCCATTTCAAAAACACTATTCACAAAACACAGATATTCTATGCTAAAAAAGGAAGAAGAAGCATAAATCTCACTTTCTGTCTCATTATCAAAAAAATGTTAAGAAACAAAGTATTACCCTTTTATTTTTTTTCCTTTTATCTTAAAGTAAGCCCACCCAGCCGACCTGATGACTGCCATGTGACAGACACATGCAGGTCACATGACAGTGGAGGCACAGTAAAGACTTACACATTCAATTGGACTCTACTTTAGCACAGATACTGATAAAGACTATCGTGTCAGCTCATTCATACTTACAGCTGTAGCACATGAATTTCAAATGTAAACAAATGTGTGTTACTTTCAAACTTTTGTCAGATTATTTTACACAATTCTGATTAGGCCTATCAGCTCCACATCTCTCTCTTTCTCTGTGATTCCTTTTACATCTACATCAGAGGCTCTCAGACTTTTAATATTAAGAACCACCTAAAACACTGAGACTATATTAATGCACAATGTTTGACAAAAAAAGATGAAACTAAAATGTTTTGCATGAAATAAAAACTTAGATAAAATTTCTCTTTATTTTCGTCAACAACCTTCAAAATCTTCCAAATGAGTTCTTGTGCTGCAGCTTTATTTCAGGTATTTGCTGTTGCAGCAACACAAAATGAAGTGGAGATTTTAAATAAAATACTAAAGTCAGAACAAGTTCATCACTTGTTAATAATTTTCTTAAATTGGTAAACCACACACTTTTATCAAAGTGTATTTTTTTTCAGGTAATTATGACATTTATTCAATATTTGAGATGTGTGAAACACTATTTGACTGAAATGATAATGACAAATAATAAAATTATTAGTAAAAATTATTTCATGTTTTTTGTTATTAGGACTAAATTAAAAAACTAACATGGACCACAGTTTGAGAACCATGGCTCTTGAATAATGGAGGCAAGATGAGACTGTGAGACTATAAATGACTGAAAATGCCAAGTAATGATGTAATATTAACTTATTGCAACTATGTAGTGGGGGTGGGCTGTGAGATCACGTAAGTTTAGGTAATGTAGAGGTGCCGGCAGTGTTTTGGTAAATACTCAGACTTCCTCAGGGGGGCGACAGAAGCTACACACTGGAGCTTTGAGAGGACATAATGGTGGTTGTAGCCTGACTGTCTTTGAATATGATGAGTGTATACTGTGGTCCATTCAAACACACCATGAAAACACAGCAGGTATTCTTCCTTCTGCATGCCGCTGGCCACCTGCATGATGGCGATGGGGAAACTGTGAGACGAGGCTGCAAACACCGCCGAGGCCAGTGACATGTCGTTCTTATCCAAGAACTCTGCAGAGGATGAAAACAAAACACCTGGGTTAGAAAACAAGTCGGCTGTCAACATCATCATGCTGTCAGAGCGCTCATGCAACAGGACACATGATAAACACACAGTCAGGAGTCAGGAGTGACACCTGCTGCTGCAGACCATCTACTTCAAGGTTTGACATGAAACACTAAATAGTTGTGCATTTCTGAAATACTCAAACCAACAACCATGTCACATTCAATGTTACTTAAATGGCTTTTCCTCATTTTGATGCTCACTTTGAACTTCAGCAGGTTGTCTTGACCTTGTCTTACTCTAGATTGTCCTTTAGCGCCCCCTTCCTTTTTAGCTTTTATTTTCTGTTTTTTTCTTAAAATTCTACTTTTTCTTTTTTTTAAGACTTTTATCCAACTTCAGTGTTTCCATATTGAGTATAGTGTTTAATATAGTGTAATATTTTTCTGTTGCCGCCATGACTGTGACTCACAGAAGCAACAGATACATTAATAGAAGTGGAATAAAAACACCAAAATTACAGTTTGTAGGATTTAGGGAGGGATATATCAACACAAAATTATTATTATTATTATTTAAATTCAGTGTTACCTGAAAATTTAGAATTGTGGCTATTTACATTATTTTTCACAGGGAGTGAACCCTCTGTCACACATACTGCACATCTGTGTTTGTACAGTAGCCCGGGATGGACAAACCAAACACTGATGCAAGGCCCTTTCATGTTTTTAAGGCCACTGTATTTTCTCATGTACTACTACTACTAGACTACTAATACAACAAAGTACTAAGTAAATACTAAGTACTAATACTGCTAGAAGTGAAGCATGAAGCACAGAAGGTATTCAGTTGTAGTTTTTTCGTATGTCAGTTTTTTTTTGGGGGGGGGGTTTAATAAATTCAGCAGATTTTTGACATGTCTTCTTACCCTCAAGCACAAACTGCTTCATTTCAATCTCGTAGAACTTGTTGGTTCCGATGATGATGCTGTAGCTGGTCAGGTGGATGCAGCTGCACGGCTCCAGGGTTTCAATCTCCTGTCACGTCAAACATTTGGAGGTGAGTGTTTTCGTTTCTCTTCATGGTGTTAAAACAAGCAGGTGACAAACAGGTGCTACTATTTAACTGTTTTCTGGATTAACTATAGACAAACAACAATTTAAAAAAATGTGGACAGTGTTGGTATAGTGGTTAGCACTCTTGCCTTTGCAACAAGAGGTCCAGGGTTTGCGACCCGGTCGGAACAAGGGCCCTTCTGCATGGAGTTTGCATGTTCTCCCCATGTGTGCGTGGGTTTTCTCTTGGTACTCCAGTTTCCTCCCACAGTCCAAAAACATGCCAATTTGGGGATTAGGAAAATTGGACACTCTAAATTACTCATAGGTGTGAATGTGAGACTGAATGATTGTCCGTCTCTATGTGGCCCTGTGATGGACTGGCAACCTGTCCGGGGTGTACCCTGCCTCTCACCCTATGTCAGCTGGAGTTAGCCCCCCCTTCCCCCCCCCCCCCCCCCGCCCGCAACACTCAGTGGATAAAGTGGTAGAAAATGAGTGAGAGAACAGAAAGATTGAATGAAATGAAAAGATATATATCCAATGAATTATGACACCTTACTTGCTTTTTGTGACATTTTGATGATTATACTGTATGTAAGCAAAACATACATTTTCTCGTCTATGGCCATAATAGAAATCACAATTATTTTAACCAGTATTGAAATTATGAGTATTTATTGGTAATTTGGATGAAATATGTTCATTAAATTTAATGCTGCTGAACAAATCTGAATGTGATTCAGTAGATTCACATCCAAAAATGAACTCTTTCTTTTTAACGTAGCTGTGTATTTTTTTTAATAAAGTCAATGGTATGTATTTATACAGTGTTTTTCTAGTCTGAACTAAATGTGCATTCAAAGCAGTGCAGTGTAGACGTATAAAGTGGCTGCATGGAATGGCACCACCTCTATTAAACAACAAACAATCAATAAAGTGATTTCAGTTAAAGTGTCCTTTAAACAAACGGCCTTCAGTATATGTTCATTAATTAGAGGTAACATGTTTTAGAGCAGTTCACCGCTGTCATTCTGCAGGTAAGTTATTTGTACTTTAAAAATACTGAAATATACTGTTTAAAAAGGACAATGTGAAATACCAGGAAATGCAACCTACACTTCACTATATGGGAAATGCAAACTCTTCTTCCTATGGCTTTACTGTGTATGCGTGTCAGGTGTGTGTATTACTGTGTGTATTTGCATGTTTATCTGTCACATCCAGCTGTTTAGGGACTACATGTCAGCTGGAGTTAGGCACCAGCGCCCCCCCCCCACGACCCTCAGTGGATAAAGCGGTAGAAAATGAGTGAGAGTGAGATGGAGATTAGCCTATGGCTTTAATCTGGTGCATTTACATATGAGTGTTCTTTTAAGTGTACTGTCCCTATTTACAAAACCTGTCGGCACAGCCATCAGGAATAATTAGGGGTTAACTGTGTTTCCCAGGGACACATTGCATGAGCATATAGACTAGGGGATTGAACCACTGACCCTTTGGTTGGAAGATGACCCACTCATATATAATATTTGTCCTTGGTAACTTACTGTATTTCTTCATACAGTATAATGTAACCATGTTTCTTGTCTTTTTGTAGATCATGGTGTCGTCATGGTTAATAATTACAACTCTACATGGCACAGACAGGTCATACTCACCTTACGAATACAGTATTTGTTGAGATTTTCATTGTAGCGCAGGATGGTGATCTTGTTTGGCATCGCTGCACATATAGATGGACCATTGTCAACCTGCACAGAGAAAGCACGTCTCACTTAATATACTGTATATCCTGACAGCAAAGACATGGTGGCTTCTAGTTTTAAGCCTTGACTTTGGGACAAACACAAGGGCCCCAGTCAAATATCTATTTCTGTCTTTATCTTTATCTTTCTTTCCAGTGGACAACTTTCTCAGGTCTTGCAGAGAAGAACAAGAGGACGTACCCTCCCGGCAGCAAACAGGTGGCAGCCCTTCACTGTCTCAAAGATGTAAGGAGCCAGTTCAGACTGACTGGGCAGGTGAGACTGAGCCAGAGACTGCTTTACTCTCTTTATCTCCACCAGACACAGCGCTCTCTCATCCCCTGTAACACACACAAACACACACGCATGTGTTATGTTCAATGACAGAGTCATCATGCTGACTTGTGTAACATGTATCATATCCACCAAGTTAGTTGATCTGTAATATAGCCTTTCACAGTTAAACAACTGAGAAGCAGCTTGTTACTGCAGGTGATCACAATAAGATTAAAATATCTTACGCAAGTAAAGCCTAAAGAATTAAAGGTCAACACTCTGTTCAGTAAAGTGAAAAATAACAAGGTGGAAGATCTCACCAACAATCATCAGCAGTTTCTCCTGCTCTTTGATGATGTGGATCTGAAAAACGGACCCCAGACCAGGGATGTGAGTCAGCGAGTTCTTTATGACGTTCAGGGCATACAGACCTTCTTCAGAGCCGACCAGGACGATCTGCAGCACACAATTATTGTGGTGAACAGGGTGAAAGGTCAAACAGAGGCAGCATGTGGTCAGTCTTGGCAGTGAGCCCTGAGCATCTGCCCTGTGTCTCTGTGTTAAGTATGCACTGCTACTGTGGGAAAACAGCTACTTTTCTAAATGATCAAAATGCAGAAAAGCCTGGAGGTGAAAACAGCTGATGGATAATGTTTTACCTGATCTGTGAGAGGGAGAGTGCAGTTAATATCCAGCCTGTCGTCTCCTTCCAGCTTCAACAGAGAGTTTCCTAACAGCTTCTGGAAGAGCAGAGAGAAGGTCAAAGGTCAGCTGGATCATGACCTCAACACAACCACAGTGGGAGGAGCAGAGGATCAAGACAGAGGAGGAGGTCACATGACTGTGTGCAAGAGAGACAGAGGTGGGACTAAAGTCAGTCAGTTTCGTGTTTGACTTTAATTTTAACTGCGGCTTCTGACATAGAGACAGACAGTGGAGCACGTGGCTCGAACTGTTGCCTCGCAGCAATAAGGTGGGTGATTCAAATCCCAGTCTGGGCCTTTCTGTTTGTAGTTTGCATATTCTCCTTGCATGTATGGGTTTTTGCTGGGTTCTCTGGTTTCCTCCCACACGTCCAAAACCATGGAACTGAACACTCTAATTGCCCGTATGTTTGAATGAATGATTATTTGTCTCTATGTGTTTGCCCTGCATTGGGCCTGCGGCCTGCTTTTCACCCTACATCCGCTGGGATTGGCACCAGCAGCCCTGTGACCCTCGAAGGTTAAAGTGGTAGATGATGGATGGATGGCTTCTGACCTGTACATTCTCCTATGTTAAAAATTTTTCTTACTCGAAACTGATAGGAATAAAAAAAAAAAAGCTTATTCACGACGGACACATAAAATGTTTCTTGAAGGATTATTTGTTGAAAATATTACCATCAGTAGAAATATCTGATTTAGCAGGTTTGTGGAAAAAAAAAGAAAACACTTGGCTTTTTAATGGCATTTATTTCCATAATTCTGTCCATTAAATTCCCTAAAATATCTTCCTGCATACAGGAAGATATTTGTAAAAGTGACATAAGTAACATGTAAAAACAGACAGAGGCAGTTTTACTTTATCTTTACTCAAATCAGTACTTATTGCATTGGTTTATTTGTAAGCATTGCCATATGATTTATTTTTCTCACAGTTAAACTATTTTTTTTATGTTAAAGATGTGCAAATGGACCTTAATTCATTGGTTTTTTTTTCTTTGACACACAAACATGTTGCCAAAAGACACACCAAAAACATAATATTCTTCTCTCAGGCAGACATGATGCCAGTGTGTACAACATTGTATTTGAATAAAGGGCGAGTAAACCAGATCTGATTTACATAATTATATATAGAATATTAGTATGAGGGCAGTTGATGGGCTAACCTGAACAGCAGAGTTGACCCAAGGCATAAGCAAACTAAGCAGCAGCTTGGGTGTTTTGTATTTGAAGATTTGCTCATTTAGTGCACATTTTCAAATCTGTTCTAAGCTTTAAAATCCAATGTCACTGAACTAATTTACTTTTTTAATTCAAGGTCAGTATCATCAGACTTAGTGCTTCACTTTGAATACAAAAGTACAAATTAATACTAGGCCTCTAAGGTTAAAAAAAACAAGAGTGTCACTGGTGTAATTAACACAACTATGATTAATGCAATTTATAATATTACATTCAAGCATTGGCTACTCTGAGTTGGTGCTTCAGCTTAGGGCCCTAAAAATTCTTGGGCTGACCCTGCTGAACAATGTGGGGAAGATTTCAAGTAAGTTCTGTTCATCCACGTCCTGGTCATTTAGGTCAAGTTTGAGATGACTTGAGACCCAGTCTATGAAGAAGGTGCGGAAGGGCAGCAGGGTTTAAAAAAACCAACAAGATAAAACAGAAGAGAACATTAGCATGTCAAAAACAAACAGTGTGTGATCCCTAGTCCTCAGGACAGGACAAGTGAGGAGGATCAACCCAAAGATGATCAGACATCTTGGGAAGAACTGCACCAGTGTGGTGGTAAAACAGGAAACCAAAAAAAAGGGAAGAAAAGTACAGCAGCATCAAGGCGACTACATCAACACGGAGGACAGTGGGAGTGAGGAGTGTGTGACCACAGCAGGTGAGAGCAGAGCAGAGCAGATCACAAACACATGCACCACTGCCTACGTGCCTGGAGAAGAATATACAGGTGTGTCACTGACTCTTATGTCTATACAGTGTTGGGCAGTTATACAGTACTCACTTATATAAAACTCTAATAACATTATTTTACCCAGTAACGTGCCATGTATGTGGAATTACAATTTACAATGGTAATAATTAAGCAAAGTCACACTGATTTGTTGTAATGTCCTTTAGAGCAGAGGCCTTCAATGCTTTTCAGGCCAAGGATCCCAAGCTGATGGAAAGATGGAGCAGCAACCCCAAACTATCTACATGTATACTGTATAAAATAGTTTTTATATGAAACTGGGCCTAGTGCCATGTATAAATGTAACTTGTTAATGTGCATTCAATACGAAGCTGCTCAAAAAGTACACAGGTTCATGTATTCATGTTTTTATTTGAAATATGTACAAAGTATAGCCATTTATGAACATAACCTTGTTAACTGATACCAATGCCAGTATTGACAATTTCTGTCAATTGTCATTAAATTATGCATATAAGCTATTCAAATTAATGTTTTTATTTTAGACATAAATGTGGAAATGAAAATGAGCAATGGCCTAATAGTGCCACTGCCATGTATAAACATACATGCTGATGTGTATTTAAAGACAAACTTTGAAAAAGTATAAAAAGAAACTTAATTTTTGCAAGCTCCATGCACTACCTCTGCACCCCCTAGGGGTCGTGGACCCCATGTTGAAGACCTCAGCTGTAAAGGCTATCTGATGATGACATGCACATGTTCAACAAAACAAAAAAGTTGACATGACATGACTTCTGTCAGACCCTCTCTTTAAATGCAGGGTTAAAAATCTGCACTATGTTTTTGGAAACTACTAACTACTCCTTGTTCTTTTTGTAAGGAATATACAGAAAAATAGAATAAAGCTTTGGTAAAAATATTCAGGAAAAAAAAAGGCTGATATGAGTGCTTTGTATCTTTTATGTTTGGTAAAATCAATAATAGTCCTTGCTGTTGCAATGTAGAATATGACGAAAACAGTAAAAATTGTGATAAAGGTTAGGGGAGACTGACAGTCCTGCAGCTTAACTGCTATTTTTTGTTTCAACAAAGTGGATTCAGTTCCCAAAGAAATTTGCTGTGCATCACCTTCTGACTATTTTTACAAAACTAATATTTGCCTTATATGCCTTAAAGACCCAGGTTCACGACCCAGTCCAAACAAGGGACTTTCTGTGTGGAGTTTGCATGTTCTCTCTGTGCGTGGGGGGGGTTTTCTCCAGGTTCTCCAGCTTCCTCCCACAGTCCAAAAACATGCAGAGGTTAACTGAACACTCTAAATTGACCATATGTGTGAGTGTGGAGGGTTGCTTGTTTCTGTGTTGGCCATGTGATGGACTGGCGACCTGTCCAGGGTGTGACTCTGCCTTTCACTCTATCCTATGTCAGCTGGGATCCACATGACGACCCTCAGGATAAAGTGGTAGACAATGGAAGAATACTTTAATATAATGTAATATTATTACTATTTAAAGGACTAATTCTTGATAAGTAACTTATTACACTTCCTGAGTAACTTGCCCAACACTGTGTGTAAACCTTAACCGTAACTGTTTACCTGGACCAGAGGAGACAGAACCATTAGTCTTTTGGACACAGCGGCCTAAGTGTGCAATGAAACCCAATGGAATGAGCAGAATAAAGCAAATCAACAAAACATTGCCCATATATAGGGCACACATTATGGAATGATTATAAAGCAAGAAAGAAGAGGAGAGAAAGAGAAGAGGGGAGAAGAAGGGAACAATTTTTAGAACAATATTTGAAAACTGGGTGAAACTGGGGATTATTCATTAAAACAGCCTTAAAGGTATTATATGTAACATTTATATATTAAAATGTCTGTATTATCTGTATATATTAAAATATGTAATAATGTTACATATTTTATTTAACAGTGTGCTTACATTAGTTAAATTGTCTTTTACTTAATATTTCATTTTGGTCGTATTTTAATGACATTAAGGAAATACAGTATTACTAGTTAGTCAGTGTGTTGTCTTTTATGCAAGTAATTTAATGTGCATTGTGTATTTGTCACTAATGGTTCAATATACACACAGTGCACAGAAGAGTAGCTACAAAGAAAAGCCACACTTGTACATAAGCATGTCTGCTTTACAGAAACGATGCTCCCTTTCAAGAGTGATTTTATGCTCACAGATACCATTCATAATACATGCACCCATGGTTTTCATGTGCTGGAATTTTCTGACTAAATAAATGCCTAAATAGAAACTTGAATGCACAGGGGAACCACACCAGACAACAAGGGAAAATTATCACGATACCATGCTGTTTCCCAACCTCATCAAACTAGGTCTTCATGGTCTGTTTGACTTGATATCCATCACATAAACCTGCTGTATGTGTTAAATTGATATAGAGAGTCAATCTGCTCCTCATATTAAAAACCCCATACAATTAAAGAGTGACTTTAGGTCTGTGATTGTGGTTTAAATGTTTCCTCAATATTGATCAATATGTCAGAAATCAACATATTTTATTATATGTGTTTATTATTGCTTTCTTTTTTATTTATAGTTTTTTTTTTACCCTACTCTACAATGTCAATGTGTCAGAGATTTTTATGTGTCTGTTATTTTCACCTTGATTTTCATAGAGGCCTTTACAGGGGTCTCCTACTCCCTCACTCATACTTTTATTTGATGTGATTTTCTTATTTTTTTCCTATTTTTTGAAACAAATGAAATAACTCCGGAGACACTCACTGCGTCTGCCTCGGCCTTCTCCCGTGAAGCTCGCCCACTGGCCACCACAGACTCTATGACGGCCACCCAGCGCTGTTTGTCTGGGAAACTGGGAGCCATGAAGTAAATAGACTGTCCGGGCCAGCAGGGGGCATGACAGCGAGACTCAAGCTTCAGGACGTAAGGAACATCTGACACAAAGTGGACACATTTATGATGGTGATGACTTCAGGCACAAGATACAAAAAATATTGTCAAGGTTAAAACAGTGGTTTGGATCATGCAATGAAATTCTTACTAGAGATGCACTGTAATATCTGCATGGTATCAGTATTGGCAGATATTGGCTTTAAAATTGATTATTGGATATTGGCAAGCACAAACAGAACTCTCAAAATGACTAATGACTAAAACAGAGAATAGGCTGCTACCTCCTTGACTTCTAAAACTATTAGTAATATATACAACTATTATTATTAGAAGAGACTCAACATGACCTCTGCAGTTCAGTGCAGGGAAACACACAAACACATATTGTATATTGGTGTTATCACAATCCCTATAATTATCCCTATAACTGAATCTCTTTAAACAAAACAATAGAATTTATCACGATTGATAAAATATTGAAGGAAAATATTACAATATTTGAAAATTAGCTATGAATGCGCAAAGAAATCAAACTAATATATTTTCTGGAAAATCTTGCTCAATCAGAGCTAAAAGCCAACTCTTTTTCATATTGGTCGAGGACCTGGGCAGCTCTCACACAGAAAACACTCTACCACCACAGTCTTTTTAAATCAGTGCTTCTCTAGGTTCTATGGTCTGTCACTATTTAAAAAAAAAATCATAACATGCTTTTGTGACATATGACCAAAGTCTTATGATTGTTGTGCAGCTCAACTCGTTTTATACAGAACAAACTGTGTTGTTGTTTTCAGACAAACAGAGTTGTTTTTGTGGGGAAAATCAGTGTTACTTTTTTTGTGGGGGGAAAAACTTTTTAATTTAAGAAAATCGGGTCACAAATGTGAAATGACTTTCTTTTACATAAATTACTTTGTTAATTCTGAAAAACTGAGCTTTTTATATTGAATGTAACATGATTCTGTATGAGAAGGCCTGAACATGACAGATGCATTTGGAATCAAACAGTCAGGGAAGTGTTTCAGTTATTCAGAGTTATTGTATTCACCTGACTTGGCGGTGTTTGGAAGTTCAGATGCTCCTACAGCTCCATGAACCATCACCTCTCCATCTGACAGACACAAGTCAAACTCCTCCACTGGCTTCACTGAATCTGAGCCACACACACAGAAATAAACAAGTACATCTGAAACTGGTGGAAGTTCTGTTCTCTATATGATGTGTAAATGATGATGTTGTGTTAAATGTCCGGGGGAGACAAACCACCTTCTCTGGGCTCTATCTCATAGATGGACACTTTAGTCCCATCCAGGACCACGTATTTCCTCTCCCAGCCTTGACCTCGCTTCCCATTCCTGAAATGGTGAACACGAAAAGATTTTGCAGCAAAATCTACAAGTGCCCTTGTTTAAAAACTGTTTTAAACAGCTGAAGAGTTGAGTTTCCAGAGGGAACAAAACATTGAGTGGCTGAGTCTGTGTGTGATCAGAGGGAGGAGATGGCACATCCTCACCAGCAGAACGAACATGAGAAACATTATCACTTCCAGACTAATACACAGCATGAATAGGTGTGGAGTTTTTGGAATAAATGATGATATTTTCCTGATGCTCACTAGTGAATAATTGTGCTTTGCTTGGATATACTGTATCTGTTAAATTATTCTGCTCATTTAAAAAAAAAAAAACAACTCATGTTTTTTTGGACAAAAGTATCTTTAAACATCATTTGAATGTTAATAATGATAAGTAATGATAATATAACGTTTTAAAGGTCCAGTTTGTAACATTATGAGGGTTTAGTATAAAGTAGAAGATATGTAGAAGAGTCATCTGTACATACAACATGTTGTATTGCCTTACTGTGCCAAAAACAATAGAGAATGCAAAAACATACTTTTTCTACCATGTCTGTGCTCCTGTAATCTTAATGTAATGTTGCTTATCTTCAATCTGCTGATATAAAATACAGAGCAGCCATTATCAAACTATTTAAATTCAAAATATTTTATGTGGTTCACTCAAACCTTAAAATCACAACTGTGTTTGAAACACATGACGTTTGAATCTCCAGATAGGTCTCTAGAAATATTACATGGTAATTTGAGGCGTAATTACAAAGAAGAAAATTTAAAAAAATGTTACGACGTGCCCATCTGCAGTACCTTCACGGCCCACCGGGGGGCCACAGCCCACACTTTGGGAATCAGTAATATAGAGAGTAATATTTCAAAGATGACTGGTGTTTTGCAGCAATCTTTTCATTTTACAGCACGTTCATTTGAGTGATGTCTTTTGAGGGTTTAATAGTTGGACATGTAGACTCTTATCCATGATCTGCTCAACAGGAAGAGGAAGAGCAAGAGGGAAGACCGTGTCCATGTCTGACCTGGGCTGTTTCATCCAGCCTTCCAGATGCATGTGTCCACTGGCTTCTTTGAGCTGTTGTCCTGGAGAGCTGACTTTGTCCCGACACATGCCGTCGGACAGATGCAGTGAGCAGTCACTGGACATGCCACATGTGGCCACAAGGCAGGGGGAGCATTTTGGGTGACACAAGGCGTGACACTCTGAGGAGAAAAAAAAACACTGGAATGTCAGACAAGGTTTTGTTTCTTTCAGTCCCACACGGGTCTCTGAAGTCACAGTTTTTCGTCACACATTTGTTAAAGAATGGGACACATGTTCTGTTGAGTGACCAATTACACTTGAGTCTGGGTTTGGCAAATACCAGGAGAATGTTTCCTACTGGACTGTATTGTGCCAACTGTACAGTTTGGTGGAGGAGGGACAACGATATGGTGTCTATGTTTCTTGGTCTGGCCTGTCCCTTAATTCTAGTAAAAAACAATCTTAATGCTCCAGCTTCCCAAAATATTTTGGGCAATTCTATGCTTCCAACTTAGTAAAGGCAGCGTGGTTGGGCTGACTGACTGACCCAACCAATGACATGGTCTCACAAATTCTATTAATGCTCCTATTTTTCAAAAACGAGGAGAAACTAGAGAAAGCTAGAATGGAAATTGCACCCAAGGCTGCTCAATTTCCCAAAGAGTCAACGCACCTCTATCTGAATTTCCACCCAAACTCTATTCCCTTAAAATGTTATTAAAATTCATCCTTAACTTTTTTAATTATGCCGTTCACGAACTGACACACACAGGCAAAAACATGACCTCCTTGGCAAAGGTGAGAAAGGGTTGGTGTGAATTGTGATTTGAATTAATACTATAGGCTACTTCTTTCTGCTGTTTGAAAGATTAACTCGTGAGAAATATGGTCGAGGACATATTTTTGAAGTGTTATCGCAGCCATGGTTTTCCATCTTGAGGGTTTGTTTGAGGGTAATTAGTAGAAGAATTATAATAAAGGTATAAATCTTCTACTGTATTTTTTTTTCTGTTACATTAATCATTACCTGCTAACTACATGACTCAACAAAATATACAACACGAGTCTTCTTGTTATTGAGGTATTTGAATGGATAAAAGCCTTAAAGTTTTTAAGGCTTTCTTTAATAGATAATCTATACTGTACATATAGTGTTATGCATTTGAATAAACAGAAAAGAGAGAATAGATACAGACGACAGTGTTTCATTTAACATGCTGATAGAGCGTTTCACTGAACTTGGGAATACGTGTGTGACTCACCGAGGCAGGTAGCGGCTTGGCGACCAAAATGCACAGTGTCCAGGCACACGGTGCACTTGGCAGCTCTCATGTTGAGTCCCACTGTGAAGCGGTGAGGCGTGTTGTGGTGCACCACTCTCTCCCTCTCTCTGTCTCTGTCTCTCTGACTGTCCTTCAGTCTGCGGCTGTACTCTGATACAGTGAGGGGGTCACAGTGAGGGCAGCTCTTACTGTGGCAGCTACAATAATCAACCTTGGTGTGACATGCCATACCAGTTATGAAATCAGTTCAAAACAAGGAGGATTCTAAGGAACTTGAAGATGTTCAGCAAAATGCATAAGCAGTAAACTTTGAAGGCAAAGATGGCTGGAAAAGAATATTGGCTCAATATTCCCACTCACTACTGAATCTTAAAGGCATTATTCAGTCAATATTATGTTTTCTGTTATGTCACATTCTGTAAAACACTGTAGACTCCAGTCTATGTTTTAAAGGACCAGTGTGCAGAATTTAGGAGGCTATATCAATAAACAATGATTACAATGTTTATAACTGTAGATTTATCATCACTTTAAAATTGAGAAATGTTGTGTTTTCATTACCTTAGTTTATGGTATTTACTTTTTTTTTCCATTGCCTTCAAAATCTAAATATGTCCTTGCACTCATTCATGTCAAGTAAGTTACAATATAAGACACATGCAAACTTGACTTGTTTGTAAGATACAATGTACAAAGACTGAACAATACCTTTAATGTTTTTCAGAGTGTGGGTTCAAACAAACAGCATCTTGTGACTAGTAGCATTTATCTTATGATACATCTCTGTTAGTGTGTGATCATGTGACGTTCAGGGGTATCATAAGTGGTATAATAAGAGCACGCAGAGAGGACCTGCAAATCAGATTGACTACGGTAAGCCTCAGCAACCAAAAGAGAATGCTTCAGATTTCTAAAGCTGTGCACTCACGGGAGTAAATTTGCTGAAGCCTGACCACCAGCATGATGGAATCTGGCATTTTATAAAAGTGCATAGCTTTTAAAATCTGGACTTTAAGGATGTGAATGAGACAAAGAGAGAAGAGAGAGATAAGAGACCAAGCTGCAGAAACCACGAACTTGGACGACTTACTTTCAAAAGAGACCCTCCTTCTTTCTGAAAGGTGTGTGAAAGAAAAAGGAGAGTAAGAGCTCCACAGATCATCCTTTGTGAGAGAGTATGTCTGCATGGTTGTGTGTGTGTGAATATGTCGGGGCCAGTACATGGAAAATATGAAAAAAAGTGTAAAGCTATCAGCCTGCATGTCCACTGATCAGCCAAAACGGTAAAATCAGTAAATGGCTTTAATGTTGTGCTTGATCTCTTTATTTCAAGCCATAAAATAACTGTAAAATCAAATACCACATACTTCACAAATCAAAAACCACATTCATTCAACTTCAACAGGCCACAGATATTCACTGCTGAGCTAAAAGTGGTTTTGTATGTTTCTATTAGACAGAAGAAGTTTTACCTCAGTGAACATCTTCCCTCCACTCACCCTCAGGCGTCGCAGTCTCCTTCCTGCGGCCAGAGCTGGCGGGTGCCAGGTTGGTTGGGCCCTGCTGGTGCTCAGGAGGCTTTACCATGGCAGACATAATCATCTGCTGCCGAGATGTGGCTGGGTTTGAGGAGCTGCCATGGTCTTTGTACTGGAGCGCTGTTTAAAGTTTAAAGGGATACATCAGGTTTTTTGAATTGTGGTTGTACAGTATAAGGTATTGACACATTATTGACACTGCTTAAGCCAAACATGCTGCCATTTTAGGACCTGAGAACTTGCTCTCACTGATACCATGGCTGCCAGCAGGGACAGAGGAAAAAAACTGATTTCCCAGAAACTCAGGCCTACTTAATTCTATAATATTTTAAGAATATGTTTCAACCACCAACATCATAAGTTAAGACATTTAAACTTAGTGATGGTGGCAACAGTGGGTCAACAGCTCCAGTGTGCCATGATGTAAAATTGATGATTTTCTCTATTGGCTTTGGTGCAGGGAGACTGATTTATTTTAGTTTCCAAACAAAAAAAAAGCCGTAGAAGCGATGGCTGCTTTTTGTTTGGCAATGTTTCTGTCAGTTTCTCTTGTCACTCTTGGGAGCTGCAGAGGAGACACTGGAGCTGCAGAACTTGAGCTAAACTAAGAGAAAAGAAAAGGAAACATCATTACGGTCATTTGGGAATAACACAGATGAGCTGGCTATGCCGAGTAAGTCCCAGAGGAACTACTGTGAGTGCAGCATCAAAAACATCCCAGCTTTGGAATCAATAAAGTACCCGTATCTGTCCACTTCAATGGGCACAGGTGTTATTAGTTGAGCCTTTTGTTAAGTGGATAAAATCTGTTTTTCCTTCTGTCCCTTCTAGCAGCCATGTTTTCAGTGACAGTGAGTGTTTTTGGTGTGAGCATTTTCAAGGAAACGGCAGTCTACCATTCAAAACCTTTAAAATGATATATTAGCTACAGTGCATTACATCACACTAGTTCATTCATGTAGAATAAATAGTTTTGTAGTTTTGTTTACTGACGATAGTATTAATAGTAATATGGCCATAGCTACAGCTAACAATAAAATTGCTGTCAGTGATTTTTTTTTAATTTAAATCTATGTTAAAAATCTATATCTTGTAACTGCTGTCACTGATCTGGAGTGTTTGCTCAGTCTCTCAGTCTCAGTCTCAGTGAACCTTTTCCAGTATCCCTCAACACTTTACCCAATCAGGTTCAAATCTTCACAAAGAGGCAGTCCTCTCTGCATGAGGTAAGGCTGTTTGTCGGTGAATAAATACCCCATTCCATGACTAAACACTTTCATGAAGTAATGTAGGATAGAGGAAATGAAATGCTATACTAACAGCAACAAACAGAAAGTTAGTTGAAAGAGAACATCAGTGACAGAAGCTTTAACAGAGTGCAGAAAAACAGCATATAAAGAATGCAGTCTGACCTTCCTCTCTCAGAGTTCGCAGCTCTGCTCTCATTTTCTGCAGAGCATCTTCCAGCTCGGAGCAGCGTGAGCGTTCTTTGTCCAGAGCTGCCTTCATGTCGCTGTACTGCAGAGGAACCGGCTGGATGGGAGGCACGGGGGACACCTGTCCCTGACCCTGTCCCTGTCCCTGTCCCTGCCCCTGTCCCTGTCCCTGACCCTGACCCTGACCCTGACCCTGACCCTGACCCTGTCCCTGTCCCTGTCCCTGAGCCTGAGCAGCCATCGCAGCCAACAGGTCCTCACGACGACGGCCAAACAGGCCCTGAGACACACAGAGGAAAACACACAAAAATGTCTTTAAGAATGTATATGAAAATAAAATAAACACTTTACCACCAGTCACTTTTACATTTTGGTTCCATGGCCATTTGCAGCAATGCAAATTCATGGTTTGCATTGCTGCATCACATGTTTTATATTGTTTGTACTCTGTCTTTGTTCACTGAAACACAGCTTATACTGATTTTCCCTGATGTTGTTATTTTGTTATTTCTACCTGTCTATTTCCTTGGTTTCTTGTGTATTTACTTATTTATTTTAGTTGTATTCCACCAACCTGCATAAGGACAACAGATATAAATTAGCCAGTGGCTATAATTTGGCATATTTACATATTGATATTCATTAATGTGCGATATCCCCCAAACAATACTGACCTAGAATAAACTAAATTAAACAAAATCAAATTAACATAAGTAATAAATAGTAGTAATAAGTAATAAATTCATGTTTTTTATTTTTTCCTTGCCTCAATCATTTCAACTTAAATTAGTATAGTAATGAATGGATCAGAAATGCTTCACTTACTTCACTTACACATGATTTAAATCTATTGTGGTGGGTGGGCAAAAAAAAAAATATCCATCTCCAAAATACAAAAAAAAAATAAAAAAAAATAAATAAAACAACAACAAAAAACAAAAAATCCTGCGCCCTCTGACCTTCTTCTTCTTGGAGCCACCGTGAGCCTGGGCCTGGAGGAAGTCTATGAGCTTGGTCTGCTGCGTGATGGTCCCCTCCATTTTCACCTTCTCATGGGAGTACACAGCCTGCAGGTGGAGCTAAGTGAACATCACTACTGCCATGAATTTCTCCTCAAGTACTTCACTTTACACAGAGAGGGTGACAGAGAGACAGAGAGAAAGGGAGGTATGCTGAGGGGTCAAACACAGTATGGGATGCTGCTATGGGCTTGTTGCTTTAAAATGGAAAAACAGTGGGGGGAAAAACAAGACAGGCAAACAATAGAAAGATTTGCTCCAACTTTATCAAGTATACATGAGCATGTAGTAACTGGGAACTCAGAAATCCATTATCATCAGTGTTTTTTCTGCACAGGTCCACTACATTAATGGTAAATACAGTGTGTTTGTGTGTGTGTAGCAGCACCTGGATATTCTCCAACTGGTATTCCAGGTCAGTCCTCTCAGTTTTCAACAGGTCGGTCTGGTCCAGAGCATCCTGCAGTCCCTGGGTCAGATGGAAGATGTGGGTTTTCTGGGCATCCATCTGCTGCTGCAGCTTCTCTTGCTGTGTAGGTAAAAGAGCCTTTGCATCAGGGTCTGCACTCTAACCTGTGACTTTGCCACTCTTCTTTTAAAACTGGTAAAAGTGCTTCCCACAACAGCACTAGCTAGACGTTGCAGCATGGTTTGACACTAGGTACTCCGAAGATTTTGCACACAGTCAACAGAAAAACAAGTTTATTTTTCAGTGTGGGCTCAACTGCTCTTTGCAGAGACACACAGTAACAAGCACAAAACAGTGAAGTAGTGGACATGACAGCTTGTCAACGTAGCTGCTTTTTGCAGAGTTACTATTCTCTATTTAAAGGCCCAGGGTGTAAGAATTAGCAATATCTAATGGTTAGATTGTAAATGGCAACAAAGAAAGTCTTCCTCCGCTTGTCCTTCCTGGTCCCAAGTGCATCAGGAAACTACAATGGCCTTTGTACAGCAGAAAGAATGTAAAGACTTTTTTACAACTCTCTACACTCTTCCCATTTCATTCTTCTTCTATGGCTTATGCATGGATATAGGCAGAAAAGTTCATTTTGTAATAAGCTTCCACTTGAAAATGTGAAATGTAAATCCATTCAAACTGCTGTAGAAGTCATATAAAAAAGTCTTATCCCAAGGCTACAAAACTGAAGTTTTTTTTTAAGTGAATATACACTCATTAGTATATTTATGGCTATTATATTTAAGTTCTACCAATAAACCCTGCTAATGCTGCACATTGGACTTTAGCAATTTGAACATACTCTCAACAAAGTAAATCAAAATAAATAACAAGTCATAGTTAATGGCTGATGCTGAAGTCTGCTCAGGATCATTGTCAGCCTGCTTTTCTCTTTCTCTTTCTATCCCAACTAATTGCAGGACATTTGTGTTTTGTTGGATGATACAAAGCTCTGGCTTCAATCAGGGAGGCAATACTCTGTTATACGCTTCCTTTTTCATACTTCCTGCTTTCATCGCCTATCAGGCATATGCTCTATCACTTCCTAGCTGTTATTTCTGGATGTGGTCAATGTCATAACCACCAATATGTCCTTTCACATGTGACTGACAATAACCCCACGTTACTGATCGCTTTGTAGGTGGCGTGTGAATGGGTATGAAAAGATGTATGATAGAAAAAATGCTGAACATAGATGTGCTGTATGAATGTGTGAGTGAATGGGTGAAAACCTCTACCTCCCTGTCTCCACCAACTCATTACAGTCTCATCTGATCCATCACTCTTCATTCTTCATCCTTCTTTAATCCATAACCTTCAGTGTTTTTCTAGTTGCTGCTAAGAGGCAGATATCCTTGCCTTGAATAACTCCACCATTGTATTCAAGTTACATTAATGACCAGCACATTATTCTGTCCATTTTGTAAGGTCATGTTTTATTCATTAATTCATTGATATTTTGTGGAACACAGGCATCCGTCTGTCTGTGCGATGTTTCCGGTGCCAGGAGCTAGAAAGCACAATATTTCCATCTCCAGTCTAAACAGTTCATACAGTACGGTGCCTTATCTTTAATTTCTACGACAGTTTTTTCCTCTAAATGTACTCATGGTGATAGAGAACAAAGAGCACAATTTTTAAGTCCAAATAAATCAGCTCTGTCTCATCCAGATTTTAGACAGTGACGTCTGTTATGAGGTTATAACATCAGTTTCCTTCTGAGGATTTGTCCCTGTTGAACCGTGTTATGTGTGAGCTGGCGTAAATCATACTGCAGCTGCTTTGCTGTCATATGTGGGTCTGTCTTTGTCTTGCCATCTGGGACAGCAGAAATATTAGGCTGACAGCATTTTTAATGTTATGTAGGTTGACCTGCATTATACACACCAGTTAGTTTCATTTTAGCCGATGGTTGATGAATGTCAGCACAAACCTTTTAAGACTTACAGATATTTTTAAACTCTATTATTAAACATGATGACATTTAAACTTAAATGAATGGCCACATTTTACATATGCCACAATAACATTTTTTCAGAGTGGATGAAGTGCCTTAACATTTTAAGAAAGAAAAGGTCTGGTGCATAAGTATTAGTCACGTGAATGCAGATTGAAACAATGTTTGCTTGTGTTTCCAAGTGCCTCAGTGAACTATGGTGGCCTTTACATTTAAGAAAAGATGTTGCTCTTATTCATTTGGGTAAAACTGTGAAACACATACTCTCATTGATTTTGGTTGAAATCTCATTCAGGTAAAGGGCTAGGGTGTCCCTGGGCAAGGTACCCAATCCCCATTGCTCACTTTTGGACACTCTAAATTGACAGCCATGGAGGGCCACATCAGTGTACTCCTAGTGCCGGAATAAATGGGAGGATATTGTCAGGAAGGACATTTGGCATAAAATTCTCTGCCAAATAAAATATGTAGATCATCCACTGTAAAAATTATAAGATTATGAAAATACTAAAGAACAGGAAGTATTTCCTGTGTTTCACATTCACGGAGAGCTCAGAATTTCCACATAAACTAACAAGTCCAATGTTCCCTTAATACTTCTGTGTAAAGAGAAATAAGATCATGCCACCAACACAATTGTAAAATGTGGTGCTGCAGAGAGTAAGCACAGTTGACATGGAGTACGGTCCATGTGGAATCGAACTGGAGGTATATGTGGATTTGTCTGCACAGAGATCGTGTGGATCACTGCAGGAATAGGTGGATTTAAACACGTTGACCCAAGCAGACCTCTGTGCACGCACACACACACACACACACACACACACACACACACACACACACACACACACACGCATGCACGCACACACACACACACACACACACACACACCAGAAGTATGACCCAGCCTTTACACAGTGGACCTTTAATTTTCATTGTGTTTTTCCTCAAAAGTCTATAAATATCACCATTTTCCTGGGTGTACCATACATTTTCATACACACAGTGCATGTGTGAAAACACTGAATGTACCTCATCCAGCAGTCTCTGTTTCAGATCTCTCTCACTCTCCAGCTTTTGCTGCAAACTGCGGGCGTTCATCTCCAGCATGGCGTGCTTCTTCTCCAGATCATTCAGCTGAAAAAAACAGAAAGCAGGATAAATGTGTTGCAACATCTGCTAACCAGAGTAAGCACAGTAGTTGTTCAGCAGAGTGGAAGCACTTACAGTGTCTGCGAGGCTCTCGGCTTTGAGTTTCTGGTCTTTGAGGGCCTGCTGCAGGGCCAGGATCTCAGCTTTGTGCTCCTTCACTGCCTGGTCCACAGCCTGACGTGACTCAGAGCTGCGTTGCTCTGCACGAAGCCTAAAACAAACATCCAAACATGTTTACAATAGTTATTCTGCATCTTTATATTGATTGATTTTGCCAGTCATGATTTTACTGTCACCATCCTGGAATACAGTATAATGTGAATCAATTCGATTTAGTTTTACTAACAGTAGGTGTCTTCTTATGTTTCTAAACTGTTGGGAGTTGCTTGGTGCAGTTCTTTTAAAAAATTACCTTACCCAGTTTTCATCCCCTTGTTCTTCCTATGCCACCTATAATTAGTTTGTCATATTTCCCAGAATACATTTTGATAAACCCAAGAGAATACTGTGTGCAGGCAGAATGATCCAAATAAAAAATAAAAAAATAAATAATAATAAGGTGTATTTTTTTTGTTTTGTTTTGTTTTTTTAAATATAAAAATATTGTAATTGAATAGTTGATTGTTTAGTTTCATCCTCAGTTCATGTATGTCAAGAACTCATTAAACTCAGCTGGTGATGGGCCTTGACTGTCAGGGCATCTGAAGAATTCTGTACAGCATGCTCATTAACCTCATGTAAATGCCTTTTAAAGACACATTTTCAAAAGTATGCTTTTTTATTATTTTTTATTATTTTTTATACTCATTTATTAATTGTACCATTCCAATTGATTTGATCATGATTTTAAACTTTTTGATCAATATTTTGAGATTATTTCACACACATTTACCTGTTTTATTCAGTCCTGTGTTCCGATTACTGTCTGCATTAATTGCTTTTGTTTTCCTTTTTATTATGCATCCTGTAAAAAGTAAAAGATATTAGCCTGAGCTGGAGGTGGCAGAGCTGAAGATGCTGAGATGCAGATGAGTAGGGACAGACACACTCTTTCATATCTGACAGATGTGCAGTGGTTCTCAAACGGTTTTTTACCAAGTACCATCTGAGAAAGTACTGAGCTCTCAAAGTGACACCATTACCACCAATGTTAAAATACAGTGGTGTAAAAAGGCAGAGCAAAGTCAGCTTCAGACTTTTCACAGGAGGCAGATTTATTCCCAATAAGATAATCTGCTCTCTCGTCATCCTTCCTCACATATACTTCAGACACTGGTATAGTGAAATTAGAATAACATGAAAAGTTTCCTATCAAAACAAAGCAAAAGAGCATTTCAAGTGTCTACACAGTCATGCGGTTGTCACCTGTTTTGTTTCTCAGTGTCCAGCAGTCTCTGGATGTCCCTGGTCCTCCTCTCAGCCTGGTTCTTCTCGTCCTCCAGCGTCGCCCTCCAGGCATCCCACTGTCTCTCCTTCTCTAGCAGCTCGTCATTCAGGGTCTCCAGCTCTAGAACCTGCTCCTCAAGCATGGTGCACGTGGTCTTCAGCGTTTCAAGATTCTGGTAAGAAACAGGTTAACAATGTGTAAGATTGTTAGTGATTATGAAGAATTTTTTATGTTGATGATTTATATTCTCTTTGGTCTTAAGTGTGGGAGAAAAATCCTTGTTGGCCTGTCTTTCTCTTTAATTAAACTGGAAGCACAGATCTTTGGATATTTTGTACATAATCAATAAACGTGCAGACATATAATTAAGTGAGGAGCACCCATTTTGTTCTAAAATGCTACTCCAAGAATTGAGAGAAAGTGCCCTTGATTGAGTTATTGGCCCTTCAAGTTCAGCATATGTGGACAGATTTAGGAAAAACTGCTTTCTGTATTACTGCAACTATGCTTTGGAAACTGCAACAAATTGATCCAAAGATTAAATGTCATTTAATGAACATCCCATGGAATGGCCTGGAATTCATTTAAATGAGACTGTTTTGTATGATTGTGTTTTTGATTCCTGAGTCTTGAAGATGAAGTGCATAATTTTTGGTAATTTGTTTGTTGTTATTACTGTATCTCTCTTTGGTCTTGATGTAACATTATGTGTATGCAGCCTCCTTCATTTGAAAACAAGCTCTGCAAACCAATACTATCAGACTGAGGAGCAGTTGCGTTTATCCCTTCAAACTTTTTGTGGATGTTTCTTTGTGTTTCCAGTCATAGTCCAACCTGTTTGCAACCGTCTCACTTGAGTAGTGATGTTGCTGTTGCCTCTATCCATCTTGAAATAAAAAAATCACTTCCTGTGTGCAGCCTTGGAACGTCGCCGGGTGATTCAAATCTAAAGAGAGAGCCATGTGGAGCTGATAGGCTAAATCAAACTCATTTGACAATGATTTGAATGTAACAATTTGTTGAAAAATGTTGAAAAATGACACATTCTAACTTTTGTCTGACTGTGTATTTTTGGTATGGTTGGTTTCTTTGCAAGATTATGTTTCCATGTTGCATGATATTTTCCTCAATTAACTCTTAAATAAAGGGCTAAACTGAAGAAAATTAAACATTACTGTACATTTTAGTATTTTGATATCATTAGTGGCATATTATCCACTATGCACAAGGATCCGTGTTGTCTACTGAGAGGCTGCGATGAAGACACCATCACAGTCTCTTTTCTCAATTGTATTTTCACCTGCTGTATCAATGCAAGGATGTTTGATAGTGACAATAGCTTTACATCTGACTTAATTTAATGCATATAATATAAAGGTGCTCAGTGATGCTGCCTAAAAGATCATTACAGAAACATTAAATGTCAACTTGTCCCTTCAGAACCCACTGGTAGAAGATCATGATGAGAGTATTAGAAAGAACGGGGCTCAAAGCGATATTTTCATCACTGTGCTTGAAATAAATTTTAAACTGCTTTTAAAAAAAGGCAGAACCAAACCAGTATGTGAACTCCTGTGGGATTATTTACATGACATGATGGGACACATTAATGTTTTCTGTGTTATTCATGGAGCCGAAACAAAACACCGTGTATCATCACGGCTTTAGACAAAAGCACTGGGAGACTAAAATAGCCCGCGCTGGTGCTGCAGCCCTCTGAAGTCCAACACTTCCACAGCTGACACAACCTGGGAGTGATGGGGATGACACATCCCTCCCACACGCCACCCCATCCCTCGTCTATGACTTCCATTGCTGGTTACACAACCATCAGGACCGAGAGCGCTACTGGACACCCACACATGAGTCCTCCCACAGGGGCCGCACACAGCCTCCTCGCTCACACTCGCTCCCTCTGCATCCAGAACACAGCACATAACAACGATACTGAAATATTCCCGGTGTTCCTGCTGCCTGATTTACACTTAACACTGACAGAGCTGAGAGACATTTCTGGGTCATGTGACCTGTCCACCTGGTGTCTGACTGGCATTGAGTTGAAAGTGGGCAGAGGGACAGAGTCTAAAGAATTCTTTTCAACTTTTCTTCAGACATTCACTCATATTATGCAAGACATTAAGAGGATTTTCATCTTCCATATCCCCTTAATCAATACTCATTAAAATACAGAGGACCATCTCTTCAGAAGAATCAACATCTATATTATCATTGTTCAAAAAACATCTGACAAACAAATCATTGATTAAAACTTTTAAGCCTGGTTAATAATACTGCCATATTATTACTTTACCCAGAGCCAATTAGTGTAAGGATTAATTTTCTGTAATACTAATACAATTAATATTAAAATGACTAAGCAAATGACCCTCAGTCAATGTGTACTAGGTCACACTTTGTTTTGGTTTTGTTTTGTCCTTTATAGCAGAGACTCGGTCCCCAATCAAATTAGCAGACATTTCAGTCTTTTGGTTCAAATGTATGTGTATATGTTTTGAATTACATGCATACAATGATTCATTTGCCAAACATTTCTTGGAGATGATTTGTTTACCAATTCAAAATGACTTTATAGTTGTTACAGATTTAATGTAAATGTGTTGCTACATTATGCAAAAATGTGCTTTTGTCACCGTTTATACTGTATACTGGGTCTTTCAAGACAACCACACATTGTGGTCATGACTCTGAGTATAAAGTGGCTGCTGAGGACTGATGTAGACCTTTGCCTCTTAATGATGATTGATTATTGTGATCAGTCATTGAACATGTTCACAGTTTAATCTCATGTACCTTGCGGCTGTGATGATGCATTGTCGGGCACAGCAGAACTTATTTCAGACATCTGCATAATGAAGATGAGAAAAAAACGTCTGGACGTTTTAATGGTCAAACTGATTTTTACTGACAGGGACAGACAGATGTGTGTGTGTGTGTTCTTGTATTTGTCACCTCTTTAGGACCTTTTCTGGCATAAACACTGACCTTGTCAGGACCAGTAGTCATGGAGACCAAAACCTGGTCCTGGGAGGAACTGGTTAAGTTTAGGACTAAGATTCGCTAGGTTATGGTTAGGGATTAACTGGTTAGAGAGAGAGAGGTGATGAAGACATTTTCTGTTACAAACCTATGTTTGCCATAAAGAATATATAGAAAACAGTAAAGGTTAGGAGAGACTGGTTTGTTTTGAGAGGTTGTTTTGTTTGCAGTTCTGTTTGACTAATTGTTTTAAGTCATGTCAGGGTGCAAATTCTTCTTTCAAATAAATAGAGAAAGCACCCAGTTAGTGCAAAGCTCCATCAAGGCTATTCACTTTCTGTATCTAAATCACTTACAGATCAATGTGTTACCATTTTCTTGTTGAGATATAAAAAGAGAAACTATTTGCAAGAGGCCAGTATTAGCACATCCTATAATCATCCACAGCAGTCCATGCAGCAGGAAGCAGCCATACCTGTTTCTGGTTGTTAAGGTGCATCTCGCGGTCAGCCACCTCTCGACGCAGCCTGTCCACGTCCTGACTGAGCTGCAGCCGGTCCTCTCTCTCATCTGAGGCCTCGTCCAGCTGCTTGGACAAGTAGAAGTTCTGACGGTTCAGCTCGGCGTTTTCCTCCGTGAGTCTGGTCAACTGTTCCTCCAGATCTGTGATTACCTACAGAGAGAAAGTACCCAAATTTCAAATATCTGAAGAATAACACATTTGAGCATACAAAACACCGGTTCCCTTGAATTTTATTTCTTTATATACTTTCTTACTTTCTTTTATTTACATGGCTGACGTGTGATGTGCACACTATGCATTTAAATCTGCAGTGTGAAACATTAGGTGATTTTGTCGTATGTTATTATTCTGCCTCTGTTTGGTCTTTGTGGACAGAAAAAAATAACATTACAATAACAGTAACATTATTTGTTTGGGTCCTTCTTTTGAAAACAGGCCCTGTCAAGCAATACTATCAGACCTGACTGAGGGAGCGTTTGTGTGTTCAAAGTTTTCTGAAAGTTTTCATGTTGTTCAGTCGACCTGTTTACAGTCATCTTGCTTTACTAGAGCACTGTTGCTTTTGCCTCTGTCTGTCTTGACCTAAAATGAATCACTTCCTGTGTGCAGTGCAGGAATGTCACTGGGAGTGTGAACCCCTCCCTCTGTAACTCCCACCCCAAACACATCCATGATGCACCAAACTATCCATCTTCAAATCCTACCTTTTCAGAACTGCTTTTAATGTATGGCATGGTTCAAGACAGTGCAAAGTTTGGCAACCAGACTTGGGTTCAAAAATATAAAATATAATAATAATAATAATAATAATAAATAAAAGTATATTATCACTGTTTATGCTGATCTCTTTTTTGTGAGATATGAATGCTCCTTAAAACTATTATTTCGGAAATGTCATTTTCTTAATCTATGTGCAAAGCATACAGTAGATGTAAAAGCAGAGGAATGCTATATATATCACATTAATGGTGACTGATGGTTGCTATTCATTTGTCATTTTTGTAGACGGCAGCAATTAGCATTCCATTCTCATGAATATCTCAGGTTCTGATTGTTACTTGCACTTTAAAAGCTGATATGTAACGTCATGTTATTTAAGACTACATTATGTTTCAAATAAAAGGCCTCCAAGGGAAAAGGATTAGGTACCCTTGTTTTATCTTATATTTTTATATGTCTATTTTAACTTTATGGATTTATATGTGTATCGTGTTTATATTGCTTTTTTGTTATTGCTGTAAAGAGTCTGTAAAGCAAATGTTTAAAACACAATATAAATCAAAATGTATTATTATTCCCCCAAATCATTGCACAAATCCGCCACAGAATCAAACAACCTTTGCTTTATTATTAAATGACGCAGATAAATCTTGCTTTGGGATATCTTTGGGATCTATAGGCTACTTATTTATAATTCAGGCAGGATTCAGAGGAAGGAGAGAGTTAATCATTTCATCAGCAACAGCCTGTGCCTTTAATCAGCCTGAGTTGCTGTGGACTCTGCAGGGAGATGAGGGTTAGAGGCTGATAAGGCTGCCAGTAAGAGCCGCGATTCTCTGCTCTCATGAGAACAAGTGTACTACGCAGAACTTAAGCTGGATGAGGGAAAACATGCAAAGCTTTTGAGTACATAAATTAGCTCTCTGTTCTGTACTGACTCAGTGCTCCTGCTCCCTCAAGGCATCAGACGGACTGCAACAACTAAAAACCCACAAGGTCCAGTGTGTAAGAATTAGTGACATCTAATGGAGAGACTCCAGACTGTTTCGACTGCCAAATGTAAAACACACTGTAATATTTTTGGGGTCTGTGTTCATGGGTACAGTTAGCTGAGGATGTCACATAATCCAAACTCTCACAGCCACACTGGCACTGCGGTTTGTACGATACTCATAATTTAATAACATAAGCTACAACAGGAGCCGACCTGGTTATATGGCTGCTACTGTATCATGCAAGAACCAAAGAGAAGACACAGGGAATCCAAAGTGTCATCTCTGAAGTTGATGATATGAGCACAGCCGTGCAATTTTTGTCAACATGGCACTTGACAGAGCTGCTACTCATGTTACTAGGCAACTTATCCTACAGCTAAAAAAGCAAACAATTTTTATTTTATAAAGGATGATAGACATTTACAAACAGACCTATGGTTACTATATTTAATGTCACAGATTGTCACAGATTGAGGTGAGGCTATAGAAAGTCAGCAGTCGAATGGATGAAATGGTTAATCGGTTAGTTTTGGTGTTTATCTGCAGTTCATCACTTGGCATCTATATTTTTGCATTGCTGCCTCTCTCTTCCTTGGTAGTATTTTAGATGAAATGGTGATCTGGAGTGTTTGTATTTCTTCTTCTCATCTCTCATTCCACAAGCAAATCACTTCCAGAGCTTTTCACCCTCAACACTGCTGGATACAAATTGCACAGCACTATTTGTGAAGGTTGTGGGCGTACATTAAATATAAACTCTAGTTAAAGAGGCAGTAAATCAGTCCCACAGTTCCCTTGACTAAAACTAACACAACACTTACTGTACACTGATGGCACAAAAAGGTGAGGAAAATTATTAATTTTTTCTATGACACAAACAGAGCAGCCACCACTTTTTAGAAATACTTAGATACTGAGTGACTGGTGTTGATATGTGTAGACGATATACATTTGAAAGATTAAAATAAAAATATATTATATAAGTGAAATAACCACTGATTGCAATGGTCTAATACATCCAGAGATGTTACAAGAACACAAACCCGATGGGAAGCAGTAAAACCTCTGATGGCTGATTAGTACAGTTGATAAATGAATAATTTATTTCTCAAATCTACTGTTAATGAAGTGAAGATAGGACATAAAGCCTTGGAGACCAAGAGGCAGTGTTATTACACTCCCAAACAAACCTTGGACATTATATTAAATTCCAAACTAGTTTTATTTAAATATAACTTTAAACATTGTACTTTGGTGTAAGTAAAATTCTAATCGAAAGTGCTAAAAAAGACCAATAAAATGCAGTAGTCTACCCTGAAATAGTTAATTATGCTATGTTATGTTTTGGCTTGAAGGCAGCAGAGGAGGAAAGCTCTTGTCCAAAAAAGATAGAGTTGATCCTTCATGATCAAGACAGGGTCTCACTTTATTCTAAGGAAATGGTCTGCAGATGAGATATAAGGAGAAGACAAACATTATCAAGAATCATTTCCTGAGAGCTTCAACAAATTTTGCTTGTAATTGTCAAGACTTGATTGTCAATACTTGATTGAGTCTGTTTAAATGTTTAACAGACGGACAAACAGAGGAATCAAAATCCAAGTCTTAGCAGGACAAATCACAGAGTGGCATTTCAAGCGCTGCATGTAGCAGAATTTGGCCGTGTTTGCCTGGACAGAAGCCAGCTGAATCTATGGACACTGATCTACCAACAGTTTGCAAGTGGGAGGAATTCAAAAGTAGATCAAACAATATAAACAATGTACAAACTGTATCTTTTTGTGTTTCTATAAAAAAGAAGAAACACTGGAAAGTAAAATAACCCTCACATCACTGTCAGATATACAAAAGAAAAAAAACTGTAACATACTGTTATTATGGCAACATGGCAACAGGTGGGTTTCAAATAAAAGATGTAGCTGTATAAAGCACAAGGTATTTTATCTAATGAAATAATTGGCTTCACATAATGATGAATATGTGACACCATGAAGATATATCATATTCACAAAACATAGGACCGGAAGGTGAATATCATATTTAAAGCTATAGTGCATAACTTAAAAATATAAACAAATGTCAAATAAGGCAATTGTCAAAAAAGTTCACACGGTGCTGATTTAGCCTGTCAGCTCCACACGACTCTGTGTGACTCTCACTGTGTCTCTCTGTGATGTGGAGGAAGCACACAGTGCATATAAAGTCAGTCAGATTTTTATATTTGGACTAGGAAGCACCCACAAAAAAGTGCAAGAAGTGGGATTCTACTGCTGGAATAATTATCACAAAACCGTGGTTTTTAGCTTCTCACAAATGTGAATGTGTGATATTGAAAATATAAGGAACATAAAGCAAAGCAAATTCTCCCCGAACAGCTGATTATGTGCCTACGTGTTCAGTAACAGCTGCTGCTGTGTCCTTTACCACGCAGCCTCCTGGATGAAGATTCAATGAGTAACCCATCAGTGGATGGATGGATGGATGGATGGATGGATGGATGGATAGATAGATAGATAGATAGATAGATAGATAGATAGATAGATAGATAGATAGATAGATAGATAGATAGATAGATAGATAGATAGATAGATAGATAGATAGATAGCACCTTACCGCACAGCTGTCTCTCAAAGTATCAAACTTGCGTTGTATCTCATCTCTGTGGGCCTAAGGTAAATGACAAGAGAAAATTTAGGATGGATTTTACTAGTTCAATTATAAAACATCAAAAGAAAAACAATATTCTCTGTGTGTGTGTGTCTCACTCTGAGCACAGTAATCTCCTCCTCAGCTTCTGCAGTAGTCTCCTCCAGCTCAGTCTTGGCCTGCTGCAGTTGGCTCTCCAGAGCATGCCGAGCTGCCTGCAGGTTGCTGATCTGGGATTCACGCTCCTGCAGTGACAGGGTCAACTCTGTCACCTGACGCTTGATCTCCAGCTTCTGTTCCTCATGCTCCAGACCCATCTACACAGGCAGATCCAGGATCAGGGAGAAGGGGGAAGTCATTCATCACTCACATGGACATGAGGAGCATCAAACCTGACACCACACCTTAAATTCCTCTGCTAGCTCTTCTCTTACAACTGAAACTACCACCCATAGCCTAGGAGGTAACTCCGAGAGCTGCAAAATGAATTCTACAGGAAAATTACCTCTACTTCTCACTTGATTTAAAATGTCATTAACCATTTTGCTGAGGAGTTAATGGTCTCAATCACTAGTTTTAGCTTCTCTTCAATAGAAAATTATATATATTTATATATAAATTTTGCAAATTATTTTACGATTAAGAGGATAATAGGAAAATAGATTTTCCAATTTAGAGGAAAATAGATGTAGAAGCAGTGTGACTGACAGCTGGTATTGTCCAATAGGAGCCTGATTGCAGGTGCAATCTGTGAATGTCCAGGTCCAAAAACTGATGTGCAAGTCAATTTGCAAATCTCAAGGCTTTCCAAACGGGAGTGTGTTTTGCAACCAGTGTACCTCACCACCCAGCAGTTGTGCCAACTTTGAAAAGATTTGCTTGAGGCTTTCTTAAGAATTCATGCACATGTACGTAAACAGGTTTGGATGTAGCAGTGACCTTCTATGTTCAAAACGTTTTGGACAATTTTGAAAGGATTCCTTTCAGATAAGCTTGAGAAAATGCATTCCCAAAAATGGGACAGACCTGTATATTGACATAAAACAGGGATGACCTCAAAACATTATGTCTCCAGAAATTTTAATTTCTATTCCCTAAACCATACTAAATTACAATGACAAATCTGGGAATTAATAGGATTATCAGATTCCACTTTGAATGTTACCAGATTGGGCTGGTTCACATCCATTTGGACTGGTTTTGATTCTGATTGTGCAGGTAAAATCTGGTTTGGGTGGATACAATGTGGGCTGATTGATGATCAGTTTGGAGGTTTTCAAACATCCATCCATGCTAAATATATAAAGATATATATATTTAGAAAGTGCTCTTCTGGTAGAGCAGCACCCTGACAGTCGGATGTGAGGGTGAAATGCCACTGCAGGCAAAATACAAATATAGAAAAGAGTAATAAAGTAGTGGATTGTGTAAGTGACAGCTTGTGGGCCGAATCGAATGGGAAACCTTTTATTTACTAATCTGTCATCACATGAATCCTGCTTCACACCTCAGCTTTAAGCTCCTCCCCTTCTCCAATATCTCCTCACCTCTCTGAGCCTAGTTTCCAGCTCCAGCACACGGCTCTTATTGCTTTGCTCCTGCTGACTCATTTTCTCTAGATGCTCCTCCAGTTTGGCATTCTGGGCCTCCAGCTTCCCAGCCTGAGACTCCAAGTAGAACTTCTGCTGGCGAAGCTCGGAGATCATCTCCTCCTGGGCTTTCCTGAACAAAAATGTGCAAAATCTCAAACAGGAGGCTTTTTTTTTTCCATAACAACATACCTTCAAGATATTATTTTTTACAACAAAACCTTAACTAAAGTAAATTTTGTTAATATTTTGGCTGCAGTGTCCCTCTGCATCCAGGCTCGGTCAAGCAATACTATCAAACTTGACTGAGGGAGCATTTGTGTGTATACAGCAGCAACACAGGGGTAGGCAGGGACAAAAAGCATTTATCCCATCAAACTGCAGAGCGACAGAGTTTTCTAAACAGTAGAAATGGAATTTTACAACTTCTGACATCTTATAAGTTATCATTACGGGAAAAATTTTGCAATTAAAATATCCGATATAGATGTAAAACTTAAATTACAATGATTTCTCAGTAGTTAGCCCTGAGGGATTAAATTTAAATGTCATGAGGGCACAACAGTGGAGCACTGCTGGGTCAGCCTCTTCTAAATTCTATAATACCTCACCAAACGCTCTTGGTAACTGTTACCACTGACTGTCCAGACATAAAGCATATCACTTACAGTGAGCAGCACAGGAATATTGCTGGCAAATATGAGATCTAAATACCAATATACTGCAAGTAGCACCTTGAGAGTTCAGCACTAGCTGTAGTGCCTCAAGAATTTGCTGCTTGATTGATGTTTTTCTTCCTCTAAATGTGAACATAATGTGTATATATATATATATAGACTATATATATAGTGTATAAAGCAGTAGTCATGTGCTATTGAAGAAGACCTGAAATTGAAAATAAAATGAGAAGCAGGCAAATGTTTCAATACACTTTCATTCTAATTAACTTCTTTGCCACCACAGCTGTTACTTCCAGGCTGACCTCATCAGGCAAAATGTTTAAATTTACATTTTATATACGGTCCATGTTATATACTGCAATCCACACAGATCAATCATATGAAGCAATGTGTGTACTAATTTGACAATTGTTGGAATGTAACAGAGATTTGTTTATATTTAAAAGTACAGGCAGTACAGCCTGAATATTAACACTGTTATGGTTAAAACAGATATTGCACTTGGGATAACAACAAAAGCCCACAGTTTTTCCTTTTATTCACCACAGTGTTGATCATGGAAATATTAAAAACAATTACTTCAATCCCTGTTGTTGAAGAGAATAACACTGTTTTGTGCATCAGTACGTACATGTTTTTCTGTGTGTAGATGCTGCTGTTGGCTGCCAGTTTGTTGGCCTCAGACAGCTCAGCAATTCTCTGCTCCAGGCTGTTCATCTTGGAGTCCATAGCATTTATAGTCTGAATAGAAAATCACAGAACATCACACTTGTGCTTTAATTAAATATTCAGTTCCATTTTCTCATCACTCAACATTAGACAAGTGTGTGTGTGCCGTGCTCCACAATTACTGACTTAAGATTATTCAAAATAAGAAATCTATGTCATTGTGGTAAACAATCCTGAAATAGTGTCACTGCCAAGCTGGTCACTTCTTACCGCCTTCTGTTCACTGATGATGCTGCACTTTTCCCGCACCTCCTCCTCATACTTGCTCTGACTGGACTCCAGCATCTCCTTATCAGCCATGTCCGCCTTCATCTGAGCTTCCAGCACCTGCTCAAAGCCAGGCAGCCCACATTACCAACACCAGGATATTATTTACCGGGACAGAGAATGGTGCGAAGAGGACACAGCGTGCACCCACGGAGCATTTCCTGTCATTTAATCAGGCTATACCTGCCTGGTGTGAGTGGGTTTATGTGTTTTTACTGATATATTACCTTTATCTTGTCCTCATAGAGCTTCTCCTTCTGCTTTAGATGAGCCTCGAACCGCTGGGCTGTGGCCTGAGTCTCTCGAAGATTCTCCTCCAGCTCCTGCACAAAAACACTGTTAGGCTTAATATCAGACACATCTAAGAGTAGCCACAACTATGTCCTAAATAATGACGTATTAAAATATAACACATTTTATCTCAAAATGCTATCAATGAATGACCTAAATCTAATCAGAGTAAGCCTTGAGTCAGCTGTGATTGGCTCCAGTGCCCTCTGCGACCCTCATATGGGGGCTATAGCAGTAGACAATAAATAAATATTTCTAGTCAGTAAAGTCATTGTGATTCACTGTGTTTAATAACCCACTTATAATCATGTAGCTCAATTGTATGAATGCTGAACAGTGAATTTTAAATGTCCACTTTCTTTGAAATTCATCACTCAAATAAAGTTATTTATTTATTTAATTTATTTGTTTATTTTAAAACATGACATTTCATTATTTTTTATTTATTTATTTTATGTCAGATACAATATATTTGTCTTTGCCGTTATGGCTATAGTAAGTGAGGGTGTTCAAGAAACACAATAATATAACAATAACTTCAAAAGTGCCTTTTTTTGTTTCTCTGGAACACAAAATTGTACTTTTCTATTTGTTATATCCTAAAATAGTCAAGCCCTGGAACTGTCATACCTCAACACTACACAATTATTACCTGTGTAATTAGCAACGACTAATAATGATAATTTATTTAATACACTCTTTTCCATCGTAATTTCTCTCCAATTGAAAATAAAAGTGTCTCTGCAGCTTTTTGATCACACTTTAAGAGTCCTACTCCTCACTACAAACATTAGGAACAATTAAGGACTCCTAATGCTACAATTACAACTAATCAAGATGAAACACTGTTGTGGTGCCAAATGAAAAATGTTGCTACCCTTTTCCTGGTATAACCCTCAGTTGTTATTCCACTTACTGTAGCAGCACAATCAGGTTGAAGTTGGGTGAAAGGATTTAGTAGAGAAAGTGTCCACAAGCTTTATACTTATAATAATATAGTAATTATCAATAATAATATAGGTGTAACCTGCACCAAGCTAAACGGGTTCAACAAAAGCAACAGGACAATAAAGTAGAGATGTCAATCAAACGCCCACAGTAATTATAAAACTAAATGAAAGCACTTGTGTGGATGAATCATGGCCGTGTGTGGTTTTAATAAGAGAAAATATTAGGTATAACTAATCATTATTATATGGGATGATTTTTCAACTTCCTGGATGTAGAAACAACAGTTATGAAGATACAGTAAATATAGATAAGAAGCCTGAGGTTTAGCTTTAAATGTATCATAGAAGATAACACTTTCTCCGTAAAGAAGACAAAGAGCTTGATTATTTTAGCTCAGCACATGAGACGAAAAGCTGGGTTACCAGAATCTTCTCTGCCATCTGCTGAATCTGCTGGGCCTTGCTCTGGATTTCATCCTTTAGTTTAGTCTCCCGGCGCTCAACAATCTCCAGTCTTTTCACCTGGTTCTCAAGAGTCTTCCTGCCATCCTGCACACAACAACAACAACAACAACAAACAGGTGAAGGCTTTAATCGACCAACAGGAGATTTCTTTTTACCTCAGGTCAGAGGATCAGTAGTTCAGAACATTGCTTGCCGCTCCATGGATATCAAACTCATTTAGTAGGAAGTCTTATGTGGCTAGAGGGCATTTTCTCCTAGGAAGAATTGATGACATACTTAAGCAGACAATTTCATTTGGCTCATTAATGCTGCACCTTTGCAATGTTTACATCTCATTATTCAAAGTTACTGACAATGGATCCAAGCAGCCCATTTATATCCATGTGTTGTGGTTTGAGGGTTGTTCTGACTCTCGTTGACATTAAAGTGACACAATGTAGGATTTCGACCTTCAAATAATGTCTCCGAGATCATTTTGATGGTACATCAACTTATAACAGGGTGAATGGCAGCTCTGTCAAAGCTGGAGCTGGTCTGCATCACCTGCATTGGCACTATTACCTTTATGCTTGAATCAGGAAGAACACAAGGCAACAATGTCACACAGGTGGAACAATTCATTGAGTGGATGTTATGGCAGATGCATCACAAAAATTGAAGCGGGTTAAGGAGAGTGATAGAATAAGAGGCTGGACAAGGTCTTGTTGGCGTTTGCTTTTGCTCTGCTAGCACAGAGATACTCAAGCGAATGTCATCTATATCTAGAGTGTTGGAGTTTGGTGTGTGTCAGGCTGTGTTATTGAATTCATTTCATCTTCTCCTCCATCTCCTTCATTAATCAAGAGATTCAAACAATGTGCAAACATGTTATATAAGCCAGGCTGAAAACACAAGCCATGTAAAGTAAAGCTCTATTATTATAATTTTGTTGATTTTTCGGGGTTAGTCTTTGTTTCTAATGTCTTGAAAAATCAAACAATGTCATCATATTTGTATAAAATGCTATAACACAGGCTACTGGACCTGGTCTGAACGTCCTTCAGAGTTCACATATATTTTCCATGACATTTGACTGTTAAAAACAACACCGTTTAAAAAACTATGGGAGGAACACAAGCGCAAATCCTGCATTGTGTTACTTTAACCGATTGTAATGACCATATAATTGATGTAAGATGTTTTAAACCCCATTCAGACCTGATATTAACATCTGTCCTCAGTGATCTAGTCGCAAGTGGCTAGTACTATGTTGGTTTGTTCACACCTGGCATTAAAGTGTCTCCTGCATTTGTCTCCTGTGACCACATGAGGTCAGATCTGTCTTCTACACTCTACTCAAACACACTCTAACATCATATGTATTTAGGAAAACAAAATTATGTTGTTGTTTTTTCAGCCTGTTTGTGTGTGAGAGAGAAAGGAGCTTGGATGAATCAAAGCACTACTCACACTGCTGTCACAAAAAATAAGCATTAGGACAAAAAACTCAAATGGCTAACAGTGGTTAACCTTATCAACTTATGATCAATGAAATGGTGCAAAATCTACTGTAAAATTACAGAGGGTCAGATGTTGTCAGCTGAGGAAGACATCTAATACTTCCTGACTGAAGATGATTGCATTCATGGAGCTCAGGAATGTGGGCACGTGTCCTAAAACCACCCCTGAATGTAGTTTCTGTGATAGGATCTAAGGACACATTCAGGATGGAAGCATTCAGACCTGTACTTAGTGCAGTCTGCATGGGATTGGACATTTTCTGTAGCTGCTGCTGATGTGCATGCATGCCATTAGAGAGGGCAGTCATGTTCAGATGCAAGACAAGCATAGTTATGAATGTGAACCATCAAATCTAATTTACAATGAATGAGACTTGTATCAAATTTGAACAATGTGGCTGCTCAATGTCAATGTGAAACCAGCTCCCAGTAGCTATTAAATCTAATAAGACCTAAAAAAATAAGTTAAGCACTGAAAAATAAATGAATTAATGAATGAAATGAACCATTGTGAGCCAATTAGTTTTTTGCCTGTATATGTTTGATTAATGACTCATAATACTTGATACATTATTGTTGTTATTTAAAATGCAAACATATATGTAAATCTAAAATAAAAAGTGGGGATTTTTTAATCCTTTATACACAGACTTTGACCAGAACATTACAGGTACACAAAAGAGTTTGCTTTTCAAATTTTGATCAACATTCATGCGTTCCTGGCATCACACCACAAGTGTTTCACACAGAGTGGTAAAACAACTTGTTTGGAAACGAACATATGGGCTCTCTGTGCCAGATTTACTGATGCAACACACAAAGAGATTCGTGGTGGTGCAGAGGAACGAATGCAAAATGAAAGGCCAGGACACATGAACAGTATACAAAGCTGTGTGTTTGTGTGTATGTAAACAGTACCTCAGTTTCACGGAGGCGTCTGCGCAGGCTGTCACTAGAGTCTTCCTTGTTCTGTAGTCTCTCTAGGTCTCGCTCCATCCGCTCTTTAGCCACTCTCATACTCTGAAGCAGGTCTGTGGCCTCAGCATTCGCTTTTGACGCCTAAGTGATGGAGAAAAAAATTACTTCAACTTATGTACAGCACAGAAACTGGACAAGCAACCCTTGTCTGTCTGTGTAAGCAAGAACACGTATTATCTTTTGTTTGACCTTTCCTCCACCATAAAAGATTTGCGTAATTTAACAAATTACAGATTTTAATCGTATTAATTGTATTGGATGTTTTTTTAAGTGTGTGTGTACTTGTATTTATATCTTTATGAGGTCAAAAAAAACATAAAAAACATGTTTTTAAAACATGTTTTAAAAACCTATCTTTGCAGGGAAATTTTGTTTGGGTCTTTTTCAGGGTTAAGACCTGTTTTTAGGGTTAGGGTTAGAATTGGATTTAGGTAAGGGTTAGGCAATTTTTTTATGATGTTATGTTAAGGGGCTAGGAAATGCATTAATGCAATGATGTATCCTCACTACAAAAACATGCAGATTTGCCCAACACCCCCCCCCCCCCCATGTGGAAGATAAAGCGGTAGAAGATGAGTGAGTGTCAAGATATACAGCAAAAATATTTGTGTGTGTGTGTGTAAATAAGTCCTTGGCCATAATCTGGCATATATGTTGATGTTCATTAACGTATAATGATCCTATTTAAAGAAAATACATTATTAAAATGCTAAAACTGAGACCACAGTCATTTAAAAACAGGACAACTGCTCCTATTATTACATGAACTAGTGTGCACTGATTGAGAAGTAGACCCATCCTAACTGTGGGCTCAGTCAGTCCTGATTATCACCAAATCCCCCTGTGCTTCTGGAAGAATAGATGGAACATCTGAATATTAATGTCAAATTATCTTCACTAATGAGTGCTTGATTGCCAAGAAATGAACTAAAGGTCTAGTTTTAAAAGACAGCTTAATTGTTCATGGGTTAAAGTCTGACAGGGCTTCAATAGAGAGTTAAAGGAGTTCACATATTCATCATGAAGTGTAAAAAGCTGTTAAATCTCTGGCTTTTAGCTGCTATAAATTATTCATGAATTTTTTTATGCAAAACATATTCTACCTTGGTGAGCTTCTCTTGGAGTTCATGAATCTTTGTCTGCTGCTCAGCATTGGTCTGTAGGAGACAAGGAACGGTCAAGATCACAGGCGTCACGATATGTGAAGCTTATATAAGTAACATTCCATGTTATCATTATTTATTAATGTCACTCTTATCCCAGAAATACAGTCATTTTGCAATTTTCATCAAGTAAAACGATTTTCATAAACTACCTTCTCCAGTCTGGTTATCACCTCCTCTAATTCAGCTTTGCCCTGCTCTCTGGCCTGTGAAGATGTTCGAAAATAAACAAGACTTCTTCCAGAAATGGTCATGTCAATCAGAAAAAGTAGTGTATGAGAGTGAGGCAAGTATTAATATTATATCACAATTTACCAGAATATTTACAGAACAGTGATAATTAATGAGAAGTGTTAGAATGAAGACCTTCTGCATCCTGTGCTGGTAGTCTGCAGCCTTCCTCTTCAGTTCCTCATTGGTCTGACGAGACTCTTTCAGCTCAGCCTCATAAAGGTCGCTACGGCGACGGGCAGCAGACAGGTCCTCCTCCAGTTGTCTGATGGTAACTCTCATCTCTTCCAGCTGGGCGTGATATTCCTATGCAAAGACCACAGTGACCCATGGATGAGAGTGGAGAGGAGAGCAAAGGAAAGGAAAGTAATAGGTCAAAATAGGTAATAAACTTTCAGTTATGACAGACTAATCAGTAGGGCCATTCAGAAGATTCCACAATTTAGAAAAAAATGACAAATAGCAAATAACAGAGCAAATACTGTGTCTGAAGTGGAAATGACTCTCAGGCATCTTTAGTGCAGTTTGACCTGATCCAGGTTGACAAATGAAAAGCCCCTGCGTCATTCAAAAGAGCAAACACTTCTATAAGAGATCTACTTCAAATTTGCTGCATTCAAACTTTCCAGGAATTAAGAGTGCCTGAGTGCCATTACATATCAAAATAATTAAAAATAAGTGAGAAGCTCTTCGAATATTGTACTAAGTATAAGTACATTTCTGTGCAAAAGTCTTGGGCCACCATTAGATTTGTTGTTTTGGCAATGTTATAATGACCATATATGATTATTTCTCAATCTGTTCATCAGAAAACAACAGGGATATAGAGGAAATGTGTATTTAAAGTATTTAAAACATTGAACACACAACACAAGAGAACAGCTTCTGCAGGCGGAATTGTTAATTATTTAGTGTAAACTTCATCTTACACTTGAACAATAAAAGGACTCTGGCTCTTTTAAACCTAAATGGAGTGGAACTAATGCCATTTGAAACACCTGTGTTTATTTAAGCTGCAAATGGCTACTGTCTATTATTGTCTATTATCAGGTTTGGGCATTACATACTTAGCTTTTGCATGTTGTACAAAGCATGTTGTATGAGTCTGACTCACTGGAGACTTGTTAATATTACAACATTACATTCAAAATGCCAAAGATCACAGAATGACAGCCTTAAAACCATCATTTTGCATCAGCATGAGCACTCAGAGGAAAATCAGCAAACAAACCAGAGACTCAAGAAATAGTAGTCATGCTTTTATAAAAACATTTCTGCCATTCAGTCAATTAGGAATGATTGTATTTCACAGCATGACAATGATTCCAAGCTCCAAGCTTAAATCAGCTGATGAAACACAGTCATGGACTGTATGTTGTATTTTGTTGTATTTAGTCTAAAGAAATGTGTTCTGAAAATTATTACAATTATTATCATTATTATTAGCTTTAAACATATGTTTGAGTATTATTAGCCAGAAATCAACCAGATCTTTTACGCCAGTGGAATTCATTTTATACTACATGTGTTTGATAAAATTGATCATATTTACAAACGATGCCTAATTTTTGATATGCTGGGATTCAGTCTATCCTCTCTTCACTGAGTGCTGTGGCATACAGACACACAGACACACAGACACACCAACACACGCTGGTTTCCATGACTTACCCCTTACCCTAACCCTAACCCTAACCCCTAAACCAAAGGACATTGTATTGACTTGCTTTTATTTCCTGGAGACTTACTCTAACATGTTTGCGCTTCATTCAGTGAGGACCCTCATAGACACAAAGGATTCCTTAACCCCTTACCCTAACCTTAACCATCACAACTAGAAGCCTAACCCTAACCCTAAACTAAACCAAATTCTAACCCTAACCCTAAAACCAGTTCTTAATGCTAAAAATCACTTTAAATATGTGAGCCAGCCAAAATGTCCTCACTTTGTATGGTTTATATGTTTTTTGGTCTTTTAAAAGCCACAAATACAAGAATACACACACAAATAGGGGACGCAGTGGGTTAACGTCAATGTAACTCACAGCAGCAGTGCAGACATAAGACACAATCTCTTTATTCTCTCTAAACTTGAGTCAAGAATGTTTATTTTACTGACAGTGAAATGGTGTACTGTGCAGCTCTGTTATTTAGCAAATATACATATATATATATATATATATACTGTATATATATATATATATATATATATATATAGAGAGAGAGAGAGAGAGAGAAAGAGAGAGTGTATATACTGTATATGGATGTGCAGAAAAACTAGACTTTTGCACAGGCCTAGAGTTAAAAAAAGAACACAAGAAGGAATATGAAGTGAGAATATTGCTAAGCCAGTCATTTAATGTGGAGGCAATTAGTCACAGCCTATCAATCTACTGTAATTTCAACCTTCAATTCAGTTTACGTGGCACATCAGCCTGTCAGTCACACTGATAAAAAGCAGCATCCTGCTGAGAGACCGTGCAACAGACTGGGACAAGTAAAATAGACTGAATCAGACATGGTGAAAACAAAGTGGACTGGGTGATTACATGTGTACCTATGAGAGAAAACACTGTCTCTCTGACCAGTTAGCCCATGTTGACCTTTAACCTGTATGTATACCTGTGTGAGCTAGTGAATAATAAAAATAAGCAAATCTAAAATAATAATTATCATATAATAAGGACATAAAAGAGTACATCACACTTAAGTAAGAGGGTTTTCAGAAGTGATATAAACACTTGACTAAATCAGCCTTAGGAACCAAACACACAAACAAGCATTAACCGCATCCTCGGTTCCTCCTGTTCCACGTGTGAAGCATTCACTAAAGCTCTTATCCAAATCCCAATTATTCAGTCAGAGATATGGAACCATAACGATGCACAGCCTGTCAGGCGTTGCATTTCTCCACATGCCAAAGCAGTAAATACTGGGCTGAATGAGGTAAATACCCTGTATCTTATGTTTCATTGAGAAGGGTTGTGTCTTTTTTTTTGCAGTATTTCCACAAATAAAAGGGCTTAAGTGATTAAGCTGGGCAGCCATAAAGGTTTATGTCCAAATAAAATGAGTAAAATGTGTCAAACCAATCGATTATTAAGCAATAATCTGGTGTACTTACCGTTTTACAAAGAGTCAGCTGGGAATATTAAAAAGTCAGCCAGAGACATATATGTCCAACCACTATTAGCTTAATTAGCTAACGGGCTTCAGCTGACAACATCTAACATGTGTCATTTCAGCTGGTCGGACAGGAAGCCTGCATGTGTCCTCTTCTGTTTTTGAAATCAAAGACTCAATGTTTGAAACATGACGAGGGCCTGTGAGTGTTAAAGCTGTAGTGTGTAATTTTTAATTCGATTCGGAAGATTGTCAAACGAGGTCACACAGTACCGATTAAACCTAACTCAACCAGACAGAAAGACAGATAGAATGCTTTACATGGAGAATTGACAAGGGTGCATGTTGTATATCATCAGCATAGCATAAGTGCCTACAGTCACAAATAGCATATTTAGTAGCTCGATTCAATTACGTGACATTTATAGGATCAATAAAATTAGTGCATGCATGTGTTAGAAAGAGGAATAAAACACATTACTGGTGTTGTTTTGTTAACATATATATTGGCATATATATATATATATTTATAATATATATTTATATTGGTACAGCTCATGAGTCATGATAAATTTCCCTAGGGGGACAATACAGTAGGGCTGCAACTATTAATCAATTAATAGTTGATTACTTAACTAATCATTAACTGTTTTGATAATCGATTCAATTTGTTTCAATGTTTTTTTTTTAATAATTAAAACAAGCTCCTTGAATTTTCAGCTGAATATTTAAGATTCAGCTGAAACTTTCAAGATTTTCTGACATTTTGTGGACCGAACAAGTACTTGATTAGTAAATAAGATTAATCAATTATGAAAATAATCGTTACAGCTCTACAATATAGTATATTGTACTGCATCATAATTCCGATCTGGAATCAAAGGAAGGTCAGAGGGATGGGTGATTGAAATGTCAATTTTAATGAAACTTTAATAAAAATGAATAAGCCGACTTCAGATGAGTCAAAACTACTTTTTTCAATAGTTTGTGATTACAAGGAACAAACACATCTAAGTTGAGAGGTAAACAGCTGGAACAGAAGTGAGGACCGTGTGTGATGAGGAAAGAGGTCTGGAGGAGAGGAAAATAGAGCTGCTAACTTCATCCATGACAGTAAGGCCTACTCTACATGTAGGTGGGTCTTTTTAAAAACTGATGTGTTCCTCCTCCAGATTTAAAAATATCCCGTACACATACACACTGAGTTCTCAAAAGCATCACATGAAAACAGAAAAACCCACTGCTGACTGCTATAAATAGCATGTCGGGTCAACAGGTGTTGATATAACCATAACTGTAACTGTTGGCCATTGTAAGTTGTGTATGTGAAAGCAGTTTAAGTCCAGTTACAACGCTAACACGAGCACAAGTAAGACTTAGAATTAGCGTTATTTGCACACACCCCTAGTTAGTGACAGTCAATTCGACCCCTGCATTGAACCCATCTTGTTTACACACCAGTCATTAACACACACAAACCGGGCACAGGAGCATTTGGGCAGCACTTATCTGCACCCGTGGAGCAATGGTGGTTGGGTGCCTTGCTCAGGGTCGCCCCTGCCCTTGACCTTATCTAGGATTTGAGCTGGCGTTATTTTGGTTACAAGCTCAATTCCCTTCCATGTAGTTTGACTACATCTGATGCCATGACACAAGTCGTCTCGTGTAAAGAAACGTGATGACATCACGTCACGTCAAACAGAGGAGACGCACTGGTCAACAGTGTGACATTACAACACATAAAGACTGTGAACGGAGACTGTGAAACTGCATCCTGGCAAGAGTTTTCCAAAACGTGTTTTCTGTGTATACAAAAGGTAAAAATACATAGAAAAAGCAGCTTTACCCAAAACACCATTCTGTGACAGTGTGATCCACAGACTGTATATAAAAATGGATATCGTCTCCTGTTGTGAATTAAGTCCTGTTGTGAATCCTCGACCTTTGCAACAGGAAATTCACAGACATTACTTGCAACGAGCCTCCTACTGGAAGATAATACCTGTCAATCACACAGGTGTCCACTCATATGTGTGGTGTTTTATCAGCTACTTTTCTTTAAGTGTAAATATTATTTACAAAACTGGCATCAGGTTCTAGACCTGAAACTAGTGATTAAGACCAGGAAAATGTTTACCGATGTTATAAAGTGATAAGTAGAAGCTAATTTTCCTATAAACTTCCATTCAGATTTCTTCTTGTAACCAGCAGGGCCACATCTACTTCTGAATGTAATGTAAACACGTTAGTATAAGTAAAATCAAACTATTCTTAGTTGTAATGCAAAGGCTGATGTAGATTGTCCACCTACTACTGGCTGGACCACACCAAAAGGAAGATGAATATAATATATTGAAAAGTCACAGGTGGTAGTTCCTTTGAACATGGAACACAGTGAAAAGTAGGTTATTTCAGTGCTTCACTCCATTAGCCCTAAAAGCTCAGTGCTTGTTGGACAAGCAGCCAACTAATCATGAGTTGTAGTATATTATCATTAAGAAATGAAACCTGTGTCTTTTGTTGGACCAGACCGGAACGTTGGCCGTTGTCCCTTCCCATGTCTTTTCCGGCCTTAATAGCTTTTGCACAGATTGTTTTTCCTCCAAAAATGTATCCATCCATCTCTACTGTTTGTTGATCCAACACTGCATGACTTCTGCATGAAAATGATAAACACTGCAGTCATGTGACAGTGCGTGGGAGACAGATGCTTTTCAAGATGAAATACTGGATTTAACTGGCACAAATAACCTGCTGAAAGGCACCACTGGGAACAGAGGTCAGATAAATTGCATAAGCTATCCTCTTAAATTTAAACACAGGTTGTACTTTTTAATTATTATTAATCATGGGTTTTGAAAGCTATTACAAATCCTTCACTTGCACTGTTTCCAGTACAAATGTGGTACTAAATGAACATTTTCGATCACCTGTACTGTTGATTAACAGCAAACTAATCTTGACATGAATTTGAAGTTGAAGCTGTAAACAGAAGTATCAGGTTGAATGAAAAATCACTAGGCTTGTCACGTTCAGTTAAAGCAACACAATGTAGAATTTCAACTAATGTCTTTTTAATTTTAAATTATATATTAACTTACAACAGGGTGAATGGCACCTCTGCCAAAGCCTGAGCAGGTCTATGTCACCTCCTTTGGCACTGCATAGCTTCTGGTATTGATGATGTGTATGATGTGACGATTAACTGTAGCATTTATTAATTTTGGCTCTCAAACATCACACAGATGCTCGCTCCCGATCACCATGTAATTGTATTCACACCCAAATGTAAGGAAGGTACGAAAGAAGGTTCACACTATATTATGCCTATAATGCCTGTATGCACTGCACATATGAGCCATTATGTGGGTGTGTGTGCGCTCTTGTTTGACATGACATTTACTTGCTGTGTCATTTCCGGGTCTCGGAATCAGTCACAAAGCAATCGGTAGGACTCCTGTCAACAGCAACTAGGGTCGTTGACCTAGTTGCACCTCCCCACCAAGGGCTGTGGACATTTAGTGCCTGACGGTTGACCATCAGAGTGATGTTGCTTTAAATATGACTGTTCACACCTGGCATTAAAATGTGTCCTGAATGCTCCTCCACTGATCACATGTGATCACGTCTCCCTTCCCTGTCATTTCAGTCCATGTGAACAAAAAGTATATTTTCATCAACTGACTGACTGAACAAGACTTAAACTGTTTTGGTTGATCCCGAAGGATCCTCAAGGGACAAAAAAGTATGTCGGATAGAGCAAAAGAACATGGTCTGATCGAACCATCAAAAGCCTTATTCACATTACAGGCTGAAATTATTCATATCTGATTTTTTTCACATTCATGTGACAAAGATCAGATTCTCTTTCAGAGCTGTTTTAATACAAAAATCTGATTGCCAGTTCTGATTTTCAAATCTGATTTGTGTCACTTCATGTGTTCCTAGATCCCCCTCCGGTCTACATGTTGATGTGCCCTTGGGCAAGACACTTAACCCCATTTTGCTCCTGACAGCTGTGCTGGCAGCGTGTGAATGGGTATGAAAGATGAGTGAAAGAAAATATGCTGCACATGGATATATATATATATAATATATCTGATATGTGGCATGCAACTTAAATGAGAATGGTGTATATATACTGTATGTACTGAGTGATGTTCTCTTTGACCTGTCACATCTGATCTGTGATGAATCAGATTTGACTCAACGTAGCTTGGAATCTAAACGTAGCCTAAAACTTTTACAGCTTTAAGTACACAGTGTAATCTTCATCAGCATGTTTGGGGCAGTATATCCAGTGATTGTCAAAAATTCAGTCTCTCAAACACTATTGAGCACTGGCCCCAGCACCTTATCACGACAGCCTGCCCACTGCATCAGTGCACTCTTCACTTGTAGGTATATGGCTCTCATCACCATAGCAACCGTTCCACAATGTATTCACTGCTTGGTAACCAGAGCTAGTGTAGGCTGAGAAAAATAGGTTGCTTTTCTATTACCTTTTTAAGAAAAAGAATGGTGCATAATGCCAGCGAGTTGATTCTTCATGCTGTTGATCTGTAATCTGTCAGTCTTGGAACAGCTTAATTCTCACAGCTGGCAGCATGGTGTCATGTGATGCTGCCACACATGCAGGGATGACTGCACATGCACAAACACCCATGCGTGTCACACACTCATCGCATTTGATTTTACTTATTAAGATCTACACGTGAAGACATCGTGCTTTTTTTCAGTCAATAATATCCTCATATCCGCAGGAAAAAGGACACGGTATATACACTCTTTTTGGTTTAAACTACAGATTGCATGATAATTGTGAAAAAATGTTCTTTTCAATGAATTTAAAATAATTATTTTAAATTTGAATTTCTGAACAAACTGCTCAAACTGTTTCTTTATTGGTGCAAACATGTTTCAACATTAAAACAGTAATTTGAGTTAATAAGTGTTCTGTTATAATCATTTCTTGGCATGCATTAACGCTATACTGACTACACTGTAGAGTAGTAGAGTTAGACAGTATATGTCTGTCTGTCTAACCAACACTTATCTGCACACCCGCTCAAAAAAGTTTTTTTTTTTGGAAATTCCTGTCTTATGGACAAAATTATATATGTACAGTGCCCAGCACAGCAAATATTTCCATGTCAAACCAAACTATGTGAAGAAAAATATGATAAGCAAAACTTAATTAATAGAGTTGATCACTCTTGCAGTTTTTGTGCCATGATTCAGTTTTGATCCCACCACTTTTAGGAGTAAACAGCATGTACTGTATCTCAACACAGTGACAATAAAAATGCAACAGCCAGGCCGCCTTCCTACCTGCTCTTTGATTTCTTGGAGCTTGTTGCTCTGTTCTCGGATGTCATGGAGGAGCTGCAGCGCTTTGTCATCCTCCTGTGACACTTCCATACGGGCCTGTTCCAAACTGCGCTTTAGACTCTGCAACAAGTAAATAAAGTAAATATGTTGAGTTTGTCAGCAATAAGAATTAATGCCGCTCAATATAGAATTCCTACAAAAAGCTATTCACAGTGTTTTTGTATAAACTGCTGTGGATCTGAATGATGCTGATTTCCAATTTTGCGGTTTGTACCACCTTCTGTCAATCTGGCAATTGGTATGACTGTGAAGTGGAAATGATGAGTTCCTGTCTAATTTAATGCCTTAATGTTTAGGAAGACCCAACATCAATGCTATGTTCTCCTTCACCATACAGCACTAGATCTGTAAAGGCAGTGAGCGGAATACAAAGATTGATGGGCACACATGGGACGATGGTCTCTGGAGTTCTCACTTCCCCCCACTCTGCTCCACTGGGATGGAAACGAACCACAGTTTTTGCACAGAATACCTAAATTCCCATACAATCATCGGTCCATGACAGCATTGTTATAGCAATATTGTAAAAATGTGATGCAGTGGCTTGCATTGTTGCCTCATGAAACATCCTAAATGACTGAAGGAGTGGTATCATCCCTCCCTCCTGCTGTTAAGCAACAAGCACTGCTGTCAGTAGACCACACGTAACATGTTACACGTCCATGTGGAATATAACATTGTTGTTTCACATAAGTGAAATATTTCATGTGCAATCTTGGTTTACACTGTAAATATCAAACTCAAAATATCAAAATATAAATCAATCCAAAAAAAATCAAAATACCAAATACAGTATATATTCTGATCATGTACTGAAATGTATAGTTTACTCGATTTTTTTATAATGTTAATAGCTTATTTTTTTTATATTCTACAATCATAGATATAGAATATAGAAATTACTATTGCCTTTACTGTCTTTGCTGCTGTGACACTAAATTTCTCCATTGTAGAGCTAATATGGGATTATCTTGTCTTGTCTTGTCTCACAGCCACAAGGTCACTGGTTTGAATCCAGTTCTGACCCAGGCCCTTTCTGTGGGTTTTCTCTGGGTGCTCTTTTTGCCTTCCACAGTCCAAAAACATGCAGATGAACAGAGCAGAGGTGTCAGTGTGGGAGTGAGCCATTGTTTGTCTCTGTGTGTTTGCCACATGATGGACTGGTGACTTATCCAGGGTGTGACCCCGCCTTTTGCCCTATGTCAGCTGAGATTCTATTTCAGAGAATAGAGCGGTAGACAATGAATGAATGCACCACTAAAAATCACATGCACCGGACACCTATTAACTAAAGAGCTACTCACACTGCACTCTGTGATATAGGTGGCCAGGTCCTGTTCCAGGATTGTCCTCTGGGTCTCTGAGGCCTTCAGCTCTATATCCTTCTGCTGCAGCACTGACTCAAGGTCCGACATTTTCCTCTGGACAAGTGAGATCTCCTGCTCAACCTAGAAACAGAGACAAGAGAGTACAAAAAAACATTTCCATCCATCTATTTAATGTACCACTTTCTCTTTGATGGTCATGGGGAAAGCTGTTAATTAATTAATCTCTGGGACCCATAGATCCGGGTAGATATATACTTATCAACAATTAAATGTATGTCTGCATATGTGAGTTTGTAATTCTACAAAACTGCACTTGTACTCAAGGCACAAAGCACTGGCAGTGATTGATGATATAATTAGATATACCATCACACAGCCAGTAGAGCATTTTAAAGCAGACAAACAGCAGAGCACTCACAATGAGTGTGTAAGGATGCACTCACATACAGTTAGAATGCAGTCACATGATCACAACATGGTGCCACAGCATGGGGCTGCAGCCAGTCAAACTACAAGTTTGACACTTTTGAATCCAATCTTGCTTCATAATAGTGGCCATTACTATCATTACATACTTACTTATTACATATTAATTTAATTATTAGTATTACTATTATTATTTGTCATTCAACACGTAAGGAACATGAAGAACGAAGTGTGGTACCCCGGACTCAGTCTCCAATACTAACAAGTAAAAGAAATGTAATAAAAATAAGTAAAAGGGAACTTACAATAAATAAGTAAAAAAAAAAACAAATCAATGAAAAACAGCAACATTGTTAAAACACAGTAGTATAATAATTAAAAAAGTGCAACTGTCAACAGAGGAGCAAAGTTAAACAAAGGAACAGAAGCAGTGGAACAGTTCAACAGTTCACCAGTCTTACAGCATCTGGGAGGAAGCTTTGTAGCTTCATTCATTATCATTCATTTATTATCACACTTGTGTAAGTACTCTATATGGATATATTGTTATTGATATAATGATAAAGCTACGTATGGCAGTTTCACATCACAAAGGATGTGAATTATTACTCATATGGAGGACATATAATCATACTGTACATGACTCCTCAGTGTTGCCTGATTGCAAGTTCCTCACCAAAACAATAAACTGGATTTTAATTATTAATGGATATAAAGGGTTATAATTAGCTTTACTTTTTTCAGACTGCCAAGAATCACCACACAGATGAAAAATAAAAATAACTTCCAGTTATAGTTTACAATAGTTTAACATCTTGATGGATAGAAAATTCAGAGCAGTGATTGTCCGTTCAGCTGGAACAGGTTCATGGCACAAGGATGACTCCATCCCACAAGACAGTCAGGAATATACAAAACAAAACACACACACGAACAGATACAACCACAAACACATACACATACTTCTAACTCAGCTATAGTGTGAAGGCAAACTGACAACAGATGGCTGAATTTCTCAGGAAACACACCATGAGAAGAGTAATACCTGTGACATGTGTTCGGCAATTCTGGCTCTGACGTGTTTTTAAATGAATGTTTTTCTTCCAAATGAGTCTGGTCTTATCCGGACAGTTGATGGATGCAGTCTCTAATGTGTAGGAGAGGAGAGTAGGAAGAGGAGATGGGGAGAATCAGGAGATAAAAATCAAATTTAACAGGCTTAATGCACAAGTTCTCACTGAAGGGTTGACTCAGTGCTCATATGTAAAACACTTTCACATAAGCTTTCATAATCATACTATAAAGATGAGTATTTACACTCATTTAAAATCCCTGACTGACATCATAAACAAAGACCATCATTTCATCATGAGACAAGTAAGCAAAGACAGCAGCCCTAGATCACATTTATTATTCATGCAATCAAAAATATACATATTAATGTTCATTATAAATAGCTAATCAAGCAAATGTGACTACATTCAATACACAACCAAACTGTCACAGTGGTTCAAACATAAGGAACATGAATTTCAAAATGAGCTGAACAACTTGGGTAAAATATCTGCGCGTAGGTTTTTTGACATACAGTATAATGCAACAGCAATTTGAGATATACATGTACTGTACATGTGATTTTATTTATAATTTAAGTCAAGCTTCGGTAAAGCTGTAGAGCATACGTTTATGTAAAGGTCAGTTACATTCAAACCATTGTTAAATGAATTCACACAATACTGATTAAGCCTCAGTTTTGCATGACTCTCTCCGTGTTTACCGGTATAGCAGTGTTTCGATTTGTCGTCCCAACAACATTCATGCACTGCATACAGGAAGTTAATTGGCCTTGTCAAGACAGATGTAGACAATAGTAATAACATGCTATTAAAGGTGAGGTTAAAGTATGACAGAAAAAAACTGGTTTAAAGGTGACCTCTACTGCCAAAAAAACCTGGTCAGCAGTTCCACAAGATAACTGTTCATTGACCACACCCGCCTCTGTGCTGCTTCTGTATACACACTAACGCTCCCTCAGTCAGGTCTGATGGTATTGCTCGACAGAGCAAACAATTAATGTTACATCTTTTATAATAATAACATCATCAACAACAAAAAATCACCAAAGGTTACACACTGCAGCTTTAGGTATTCACTTTGTTATAAAACAGAGTAATAATTTACCACATGACACCATCAAAATACTAACTACTATACTCTAATGCAGGGATGAGAACTTGAACATGTACATATGTGTTTGGTTTTTAGGTGGCTTAAACATGGATTAATCAGAGTTAATTTGTGATTTGTTGATTGCACTGTTACAACGTGCTATTTTGATATGAAAAGGACCAAATATTTGATCATTTTGCAATCAATCATCATCGCACTTCACTTATACCTTTCATACGACCATACACACCAACAGTAGCATGGTGTTACTGTAGGTATGTAGTGAGTGTAACACACACACTACGTCCATACTCTGCTGACCAAATATGTAATACATTCTAGCTTAGCAGAGGCTATAAATAACTTCCTTGTGTTCACACAACAGCCTCTTTTACCACCACTGGATATATTTGGAGTTTTTGTGATGGGGAGGGAGGCACAAGGATGAGCGACAGAGGGAGAATGTCTATTAAAAGCAGAGGCTCGCCTCCCACTCCTCTCTACAGTAAGATGCTCAAGCTGAACTAACATGTGGAAGGCTGGAAAAATGCTTTGTTTTTCAATTGTCCAGCAGGACAGAATGGCCATTATCACGATACTTGCCCAGAAATGTGACTGGTAATCATTATGCTTCAGGGATCACTGGGGGCTTCAGCTGCACAACGGGTCACGCAGACTGTGTTCAAGCTGCATCATAACTGGTATTTTAGTCTGATTGGCAGCACATGATGCAGAGCAGGTGGCTTATGATGAATGATGACGCCATGAGCGGAGTGGTTGCTGAGGTGAGCTTTCTCTAACACCTGCTGATCCTCAGCCTCTGAGCAAATTATATCAGTGTCACAGCAACATATTCCTGCTGACTGGAGGAGATGAGATGTTTAAAAAGTTCCTGTTTTGGTAGTAGTTGCACTGAGAGCAGATGCAAGGTGGTTATGGAGAAACTGATTTAACCTTAGTGAGGTTTGATCACCCAAATCATGCATGTGATTGTGAAGTGCATGTTGATCATGGCATGGTTGTTGTTGCATCTCTAGTGTTTACAGAGAAGAGAAAATATCCTATGAGCCGCAGTTCTTTGGACCAAAATGCCTTATTGATGCCAAAGGACAGAGGTGAATGGCCAGAGTTGTTCAGAAATAATAGAAAGGTAACAGTAACTCAACTAATCACTTGTTACAACCAAGGTATGATAAGTCCATATCTGAATGCATGGCAAGACAAACCTTGAAGAGGACGGACTACAACAGCTGAAGACCACATGAGGTGCCACTCCTGTCACTTTATTCAGTGCCCTCTGTACCTAATAATTTATTTTCATTATGAGAAAGCAAAGATGAGTATAAAAATGCATTTAATGGTGGCCTTTGGGTCACAGGCAGCCTAAAAACAACATCTGAGCGGCCAAGCCTGTGGTCTAAAAACTAGAAAAACACATGAATGCAGTACTCTGTATAGCCTGATGAGTTTGATAGCATTGATTGCCCTTTGTATTCTGTTAAATGTACTTTCAGATCTGCCTAGGTCAAATATGACATACTGCATATTTATTTTATTTCAAAGAGAAGCAAATGCCTTTTCAAATTGTGTTCGCCTTTGTGATTTAAAGCGCTTTTATACCTGGGTCAAATATGACCAACACATTTATTTTTCATTTGAAATTGGTACAGCTATTACTGTTCTTTTTTATTCTTTAATAGACTTTTTTGATATACCTTTAGAATTTGTCATCATCAAATGTTTACTCGCTGCAGAAAATGTCTGACCCAAGGTATAAAACAAAGATGTGTTTCTACTGTTGGGGTTATACAATGGAATGGTGCAAATGTGAAGTTAATTATACTTTGTGGCACTTTACTTTGAGGTATATAAGTTGATTTAAAGTACTTTATGTGGACGTGCATAATATGTAAGTGTATATAAGTATGTGCATACATGGGTATGGAGAGTATATACTTTTTCCCTTCAGAAGGGAAGCATATTTTTTGGGATAATGTAGGACAGGCATGTTTACACACTTTGCTTTTGTCTGTGCTAATTCAGTCACTGCTGTGTGTAATTGTTTGACTTTGCTCTGTTTTTATCTGTGTGACTAAATCAATTCAGACGACTACTACTACTATTACTACTACTACTACTACTACTCCTACTACTCCTACTACTACTACTACTACTACTACAAATAATAATAATAATAATAATACTGCTAATATTGCATCTTAACAATGTAGAGAATTTTATCACAACCATCCAGTATTAAATCTGGTGGTTACACTGTGCCATTCCATCATGAGGCAGCAGATGGGACTCAGATCTGTCTTCCTCTCAGACTTTAGAACTAACTGACTGCCCATAATGAGCTGAGCTAACATACTGTGCAGCTGGGCTCCTCCTCTGCAATAATTAGCTCCCTAAAAACAATTACTTATAACTATACTTTAAAAAGCTACAAGAAATACACTTTGACCACTAAGTGAGTCCTTGTTACTCAGAACCTAACATGAAGCCTGTTCTAGCCCAGTGGACCAACTCGTTTGAGTTGACCATTGAGTGATCATACACAACCATTGCTTGTGTATGATCACTCAAATCAACAACAGGACAGTACACTGAGGAACATTGGCCTCCAACCCAATAGAATAATTCTTTCTCGTGGGTTGAATACAGTGCACTGGGCTGTGAGTCAGAGTTGTTGAAGAGGAGGAGAGTTGAGAGAGGTTGCATCCCAGTCATAGTGTTGCTCTACATTCAGTCTGTAGGGTAACCAGGAGACAACAGTGAGGAACAGACCTGTTGCAACAGTGTAGTGCCCCAGATCCTGTTTCTTAGTATATTTGTATTATATTTTTAAGCCCATCATCTCTACATATACAAACAGACATTTATGCCAATTGTAATGACAACAAAAAATTGGTAATTGAGTGCTTCTGGCTTCTGCCACTGCAGCAGTTCTCTGATCCAAATACAATCTCCAACTCAGTAGTTTACCGATTCACACCACAGGCCTGAATGATCAAGTAAAATTAAAGGTCCATTTAGGAGGGTTCATTGACAGAAACCCTTTAATTTGGGCCTAAAATACTCTGTAAAGCATTGCGAATTTTACATGTCTTTGGCTCTGATAAGCATTAGCAAGACCCTGGTGAACATGTTACATTCCTCCTCATCTACAACATTTTCTGGTACTAAGATACACATCTTCGTGGCATTAGCATTGCTGCTAGCTAAACCGGGCAGAGTGTGCATTTTGTAGAGGAACATTGCAGTGCAAAACATTGCAATGCAAATTGAAGAATTCAATTCAATTCAAAAAAACTATTCTTTTTGGTACGCAAAGGCCACCGTAGTTCCACTGACAAGCATGGGGAAAGGGAGGGATAAGCAGAAGAGTTTGTTGCAATTTGCAGTCTCACCATTAGATGTCACTAATGTTAACCGAGAACTATGAATGCATAAATTATGTTCTCGATATTACAACATACCATTTTGGAGATGCATTGCAGCACAAGTGTCTCTGCACTGATTGAGTAAATTTTGATTAATGTCTGTAATTGTAACCTAGGTGCAATTTGTTTGTTATAAATTGTATTATTTTTCAGTGATTTTCTGATTGTGTGGTGTTAAGTAGATATATTATTATTTTAATTAATTAATTAATTAAGTATAAAATAATTATGTCAAATAAAACATTAGTAAAAAGTATTGTGTATAGAGTGGGGCTATATTTTTATTTGGTCTGCCTTGCACATTTGGTTAAATATATTTATTAATACACATATTTCCTTACCTTATTTCTTTTTCTTCTACTTCTAAATTGTTATGATTTTTGGCTGCTTTAACACTGCAAATATCCTCCTGTGGTATAAAAGACATAATTTTTATTAGTAGTTTATGATTTCACTGTCACTGGACTCAGTACCTTCTATACTCTATACAGATTTCAAAACATCCCCCTCCCCCTCAGATTTTTTTCACAAATCTCACACTGATTGTAACTAAAGCAGTTAGAGGCACAGTTGGCACATACACTAGATAAAATTGTCAGCAGATTCTTATCCTTGTGGCCTGATGAAAAATACAATTGAACACTTCATCACTGGTCAGAAATAACTCATTTTGAGTCATTTCAGTGTTGAAGTGTGTACAGCCAAAGGCTTCTCTAGGCCTTCAGTTCTGAATCAACTGCCAGCAGGAGGCTGTGTTGGATATTAAAGCATCCAGTGAAATGTGTTAAAATAAATGGTGAAACTTGATCAACTACAGCTACAATTAAAAATTAATTACTAATGCTCCAAACACAAATCTGCTGCATGGGGACTGACCTACATAACAGGTCTAATTAAATCTGCCACTAAAAACACTCATCACTGTGGCAACTAACTTTGTACACCTGTGAGTACAATGGTACCGTATGTGAATGCCAGCATTTATGGTGGTTGAGATGACTGGATATTACAATCTATTAAAGTGTTGTGAGCACTCAGGAGAGACAGCGCTTCAAAAAAAACAGTCCATCATTACATCACAAATCCAAATGACAGAGAGGATCAGTGTGGGCTTCTGAAAGTGGCTCTTGGGAAAATGACACTTGAGGATGTGGAGCATCGCAACTCACATCAGCACCAACAGATCTGCTCTGCATTCCTCCTGTATCATTCACCTTCATGTTGGTCTGCCTCCGCAAAAAGGTAACAATAGATTTAAATAAACACCAAAAGATATGACTGCACAGTCCTTCAAACTTTTAGCCATTTTTCCACAAAATATATGGTGTGTTTTGGGCTGAGGGTTGTCGGAGGAGGCCATTGAACATTGCTGGGTTCTATTAGACTTGAATGACAAAAGATACGCACTTGTATCAAAATCTGAAAAACACAGCATTAACAGTTAAGCGTATAAGATTTATGCTGGACTCATACGGTGGAGTTGGTTCTCATTCACTTTGAATGTGAGTGTCGCCAAACTGCATTGTGGGTCCATTGATTCCTTTTGCTCTCATTGCATGTGGTAGAAGTTGAGAAATCAGAAATCGAACCACATTTAATGTTATGCTCAAACTCTGCACAGGGTAAACTGATCTCTTGGACAAGCATGTTGTCCAGATGTTACTGGTGTTTATTGTCAGTCAAAGTGCATCTGACACTAACAGTGGCAGACATCTCATCACCATCACTTTGGTCTCATTAGCAACTTTTGCTTTGTGGTTAGCCATGACACACATTGCTCTGATACCCTCCAACAGCCACTGTACCTCCAACATCAAGCATCAGACCTGCCCACAGTCAAGCATGAACACCATGCATACATGTTAATCCAGCGTTAGTGACGTCTAATGGGGAGACTTAGACTTAGACGTCACTAAAGCCAATCACTACCACTACTGTGGCCTCCACCAGAAAACACTGACAACTTTCTTCACTCTCTGTTGTTTTTCTCTCCTTCTTCATCGGTTTTTGCATTATGTTTTAACAAAACACATACTCTGGCTAGTTTGTCTGTCTGGCTGGTGTAGAAGCATGGCAGCACATGACTCTATAAAGCAAGGCTTGTCGGGATCCGGTTTTATGCTACTTTCTGTCCCTTATTTTGTCTTGTGGTTACTCCAGCTAACATAGGGCGAGAGGCAGGGTACACCCTGGACAGGTCGCCAGTCCATCACAGGGCCACATAGAGACAGACAACCATTCACTCTCACATTCATACCTACAGGCAATTTTGAGTGTCCAATTAACCTAATCCCCAAATCTGCATGTTTTTTGTGGGAGGAAGCCGGAGTACCCGGTGAGAACCCACGCACCATGCAAACTCCTTGCAGAAGGCCCCTTGCCTCAGTCCATTTTTTAGGTCCGTATATGTCCTTCCATAAATTATAACAAGGCTCTTGCCTAAATAACATGTAAAAAGCTATAAAAATCATTTTATTTTACTGCAATGAACTTGTATGGTTATGGACAGATTACTCAACTTCTGCCAATATACCTCCTACAGTGTTACACACTGGGCCTTTAAAAGAGGTTACAGGCTGGAAGAATAATAAAATAACAATGGGACACAGGCAAGGATTGCTCACAAAGTAAAGATAATTTGAAAGAAAGTGAAATAATCCTAATGGAATGTTTCATTTATTTACTTTATATGTGATTACACTTTGTTTCATATTTTGCATCCAAAGATGGAACCATAATACAGTTGAAAAATTATTGATTTATAATTTACAGTATTCAGTTGCTGGACTATACTTAATAGAGTATTTATTGTCATTGTCTGTCCATCTAATTAGTACATCTTAAATTTTCTTTCTACATTAACATCCTGTTGTGCTTCGTCCAAAAAGCCCCATCACTAATTTGTACTCAAGCTGAATAAACACATCAGCTTCACATCAGATCTCCTCTCCTCTCTGCTGTTACCATAGAGATCCATTCTTCTACAGTCTTCTGTTTGTCATACTTTTCCCCTCCAACTTTGTAATTTCATCCTTGTTCCTGGCTAGCCTGAATCACATTCCCAATGACTGTCACACCTTTTCCTACTGGAAGTTCAAAGTGAGGTGAGATCATTGGGAAAATCCTTGTGTGACACTGACATAGTCTGTATAGGCACAGATGAATTGCACACATGCAGTGCTCTCATTAAGACCACGAGTAAGCGGTGGGGAGTTTGAACACCTCTACAGGGAGTGATAGCCATCTGTACAAGTGCATGCTTCTGTAAGCACGCCAGTGAAGAGAGATGTGCAAATAGAGGCAGTATTTCAGTGTCGTGACCGAAGAATAGCGCTCAACCCCTGACAGACAGGATACAGCTGCTGCATAAGCCCACTGCTACAATGCGATCTCATCACTTCATGAATCCTCAGCTGAGGTGTCAGAGAATCTGATCATTATTAGGCAGTAGTCCAACCATGCCGAGACAGCAAGGCAACTTTATTTATAGAGCACATTTACATGGACGAGAAAAAAAGCAGACACAACACATTTTTAAAAACAAAAACACAGCAATAAAAGCTGTAAAAAGTATCAAGTACACTCATACTGAGATCACACAATAAATGTTATTACCACCGCCCAAACACCCACACACACACACACAGCTCAGCTAGGGAAATAAATCGTTGTCGAGGTTCAGAGGCTTGAAGCAGAGACACAGTTTTAAGTATTCACCCTCAGCCCCTTCCTTATTTTTGATGGACTAAGTAAAACAGTGATGCACTTACAGAGAGACTGCTACAGCTGACAGGTCCTCTACTTGGTCTTCTTTACATGCGGCACCTCCTCGTCCAGTAAAAGCGTTCATGTGGGGTTTCCCTCGGAAGCAACCAGCCAGGATGTGTGCTGCGCTGCTTCATCAAATTCAGGGATGTCATCCTCAGCAGGGAGAAAGTGAAGCTGAGAGAGAGAGAGAGAGAGAGAGAGAGAGAGAGAGAGAGAGAGAGGGAGGGAGGGAGGGAGAGAGAGAGAGAAAGAGTGATGTGCTGTGGCAGGGCAGAAATCTGTAAGACAGTAAATGCGACTACAGGTTACTGCTTATAGAGAGGAACAGAGCGGAGGAGAGAGGGAGGGAGAGAGAGTAGAGGAATACAGAGAGAAGAACATTGTAGAGTAATGCAGCATATCAGCGAACACATACTCACTCAGTCTCTTCTGTCACCTGCTCACCCTCTGCAACCCTAACTATCCCTCCCTCTTCACATCTTGCAGCAGCTGTCACTAATAATACTAATTTTAATCATATAACACATTTCATAAATAAAAGCAGCTCAAAAATTTGAAAAGATAATAAAAAAAAATTAAGAAAAGAATAATCAAATAAATAAAGCATACATTTAAAAATAAACCAATGTAAAATGAAGAAAAAGATCCTCCCGTGTCACTGAAATGACTGTTTGGATGGCTTATTGCATCAGTGGATAAATAAGAAAACAGTAATGAAGGTGCTTCAGACTGATTTTAAAAACATGCAGAAGGAAAAAGGAAATAAAATTAAAACCCCTGTTAATAAGCGGACACTTTCTAAATTGGATTTATATTCAAAGATTTTTAAAAAGTATTCCAAATAAATTCAGTGGAAGTAAAAGGCAAAAAACTGGCAAATTCACCTTGTATCACTGAAATATACTCACTCATTCATTTTCTACCACTTTATCCACTAAGGGTCAGGGGGCGCTGGTGCATAACTCCAGCTGACATAGGGCGAGAGACAGGGTACACCCTGGACAGGTCGCCAGTCCATCACAGCACTGAAGTACATGTAAGCACAATTTGGTGCACAGAAGCCATAAGACACATAAAAGCAGTTTCCCTACTGATTTTGTGGGCGACTATGGCAACTGCTGGAAAACCAGAGTCAGCAGACCTAGGGGTTCTCGCTGGGTGATGTGAGATGGTGCTTTATTATTATTTATAAATTATGTTACGGCTGCCAAGACACGGATTTGATTATAGTATACTCTGATGTCATGTTTCAATTGAACATGACAAAACAACAAAATGAGGCAGTGAAACGACCCTTCACTGTTCCTTAGGGTTTACAATAAAGACATTTTCTAGTCTCATCCCTCACCTCCTTTATTTTTGGTTTCATCTGTAAATACAGGTTAAAGGTCAAGTGTGTAAGATTTTGTGATAAAATGTCAATAATACACATCCAACTGAATAATGGAGTGGCATTCCTGTCATCAACTTCAAAAATATTTATTCGTAAAAGAGCATAAACAACATATCAGATGTTGAAACTAAGGCATCTTACCATTTCATGAAAAATATTAGCTTAGTTTGAATTTGATGGTGGCAACACATAAAAGTTGGAACAGAGGCAACAAAAGACTCAGGAATTAGGTGAATTGGCAACAGGTCAGTTGCATGACTGGGTATAAAAGGAGCCTTTCAAAGGCAAAGCCTGTCAGATGTAAAGATGGGCAGAGGTTCACCAATCTGTGACTAACTGCACCTAAAAATTGTGGAACAATTTCAGAAAAATGTTCCTTAGACGATCCCATTGTACATCCCATTCTACAGTGTATTCATATCATCAAAAGATCAGAAAAACAGGAGGAATCGCTGTGTGCAAGGGACAAGGTCAAAGGTCAAAATTGAATGCTGGTGATCTTCAGGCGGCACTACATTAAAAACAGACATGATTCTCTACTGGAAATCACTGTCTGTGAACACAGTTCACCGGGTAATCCACAAATGTAAGTTAAAGCTGTATCATGCAAAGAAGAAGCAATCTGTGAACATGATCCCAAAACGGACCAAAGCTCGTTTAAAATGGTCTGAGGCAAAACAGAAAACTGTTCTCTGGTCAGATGAATCAAAAGTTGAAATTCTTTTTGAAAAATATGGACACCCTGTCCTGTGGACTAAAGAGGAGAGGGACCATCCAGCTTGTTATCAGTGGGCAGTTCAAATGCATGCATCTCCGATGGTATGGAGTTGCATTAGTGCCTATGGTGTGGGCAGCTTACACATCTGGAAAGGCACCATCAATGCTGAAAAGTACAGTGACATACAGGATTCTCTGGAAAAAAAGTGGTTTGGCTGTTTCAAGATGCACAATAAGGTGGCTGTTGAAGGAAAAATGGGCTACATGGTCAAGTTACCAGCAGAAAGCCATTGTCACAAGTGTCACAAAGCAGCCTTTTTTGAGGAATGTTTTGTTAAGTTGACCTCTTCTGTTGGGCCCAGATTTCTACTAATAAGCAATTTTGATTTGTAACTTCAAGACGTACAGACAATAAAATTATTTGTCCAACATCCTGTGTTCTTTTGCACTTTGACTGCTTGGTGACTGCCATGACAGAGACGTACTTGGATGTTGCAACATGACAATGAATTTAAAAAGAGAAACCACAATTGTTTGATAAAAAGGTCCGAGTACTACAGGACATATGGTTAATATGTAAAAAAGAATAATATTATGAAATAATATTAAATCAGAGAAATATATAAAAAACATTAGAAATAAAATATTGAGTTATGTCACAACTTAACAAGGTCCCCAGTGGGTAACATAGCAGTTAAGGCTCCTGTAAGCCAAGTGACACATCACTGTGATACTGACACACTCTCACACACAGAGAGAGAGAGTAACAGATGGCAGAAGCTGACCTACACTGCAGCAGGGACAACCATGTACTGTACATGTTACTGTTGATCAGTAACAGTTTCAGTAATGACTGGCAGATAAAGAACAAACGAGTGGTTAATTACTTTTTGTGTGTGACTGTGATGGTAAACAAAGACATGTGAAATCCTTTGTCCGCATTGTGTTACAAAAGAACATAATTGTATCTCGGTGCAGGTCAGCGTCCTTCCATATGCTGGCCTGCTCAGATCACACCTCCACACACTCACCTCCATCCCCACACATCCTCCCTGTTGTCAGGAGCTGATTAAATTCATTGACTCAGTGACATTTCTCAGTTACTGTAAACTCATGGGGGGGAAATCAGTGTCCGCACAAACAAACAATAACTTAATAACTTGCTCAGAATGAGGTCAGCACCTGCCACGAGCAGTGTTTGTGCTTGACGTATCTGCAGAAGCTTTTTTCTTCTTTTCCATCCTTAAATATACTTAAGGAGAAATGTGCAATAATAATTTAGAAATAGAACTTCCTCCTTCTGGCTTATGCCATTACCTAATAGAGCATGTTTTTAGAGATATGGGACGACTTTCATAACTGAGCATTTACAGTAAAGGTAATGGTAAAAATAGACCTGCCTGGTTACTCCTCCATAGTATATTATGATAATGTTTCAAAGGCCTGTATCTATTATCCTCTGCTGCAGTTGATTTTATTAATATTGAAATGTTTCAAGTGAATTTGCAGCAACACATTTGATTTAAAAATGCTTGTTATAGCTTAAAGAATGTTATTTATTCATATCAGTATGAAAAAGGTTGCATTTCCACTGTTGGGCTGAGGCAGAGGCTTCATACTGATGTTACCTAGCAACAACGTGCCATATGTGTTGAAGGCCGATTACAGCTTAGTTCTGAAGTGAAGATGGAAAATACCAATCCCTTTTTTAATGGGGGTTTTCACTCAGATGATAGAGTTTTGTTACGTCTAATTACTTCTGTATCACTTTAAACTGTGTTGAAATGCTGGCTCCTCTTTGTTGTCCATTTTTTCCACAGGTTTTTTCACAGCAAAAATAAATAAATAAATCAAAATTAACAGCTCACAAAAAATGGTGGATATTCCATATGGTATGACAGTAGCAGACACTGGGGGAACAATGGGGAAAAAATAACCACAGGGGCAACTTCAGCTGAGTCCCATCATTTACAGCATAGAAATGCTGCCACCCACTGGCAAAACATTGAAATTCCTTTCTCTGTCCTGTTTGTTATGTTATGTTGCTATAAGGTTAGAGCTATTGCAGAGAAACACTGCAAACCAGAGGTCTGCATTTGTTACATAATAGGCAGCCAAACCTCGGACTGGTTGAAAAAAAGGCAGAGTCAGGCCTCTATGACTAAGAGATGATGTTACATAAGGAGAGAACACACAGTACCAGGAACCAGGCTGCTCTAGTTATTCAGTGTGGCCGAGATGTGTCACTATGTTTCTGAGGAAACTTTAATTATTACTGATTAAGTAAACAATATGCAAAGGGCACAAAGACATTTACAAATACACTGTAAAAACAATGCTTTTAATATGGCTGAAAATCACACTCGAAACAATAATTCTATAAAATGCTGAAAGCTTTTACTCTACATCATCTCCACTTTACAAAACACACTCTATCCCTATGATAATTGTGATCTCATCAAATCAGTAAGAGGTATTTCAATGGCACTGATCACGATAACAGAGCAACCTTGAACTATTTTTCTTTTCATGTCTTTTCATTACTGATCAATCTGTCTGTTATTGTTCTTTTTTCATTGTGTTTCTATTGTTCTTATTGCTGTTTTATTGTTTCTTTTTAAATGTATCTCCTTTGCTGTTCTTTTTAACTATTTTAGCTTATTTTAATATTATATGGATTTTTTTTAAACTGTTTTATTTTGTGTACATCACTTGTCTACTGTTTTTTTAAAAGGTCCTATAAAAATAAACCTGGAGTGGATTGGATTATTGTTTGAATGAATTCATTTGTTGTTAGGTTCATTAAATGTCAGGAAACCTTCACACATCTTGTTCTGACCATATAGATATTCTCACATTTTGGTAATTAAGTGAATGAGATATCAAAATTAAGTGAATGAGATAACAAAATGAGATATCAAAAACTCACATTCTTGTGAGTGATAAACCAGTCAAACAGATATACAGTATGTGGGTGTAATATCCTATGTTTTCTACAGAGGGTGCCACAGTCTATAAAGTTGAATCAGCTAAAGATGATTTGTGTTTTGCAATTTAAAGATTCTTTACCTATGATTAAAAAAAATGAATATAAGGTAAAATTTTGTTGTTTTGGGAGTAATTCTTATAACAGATATTGATTGTAATAAATGTCACAACAGCAGACTGTATTGACTGGTCTGGCTGTGATACAGTGCACAGCTTTTGTTTTGGTTCAATCTGCTTCAAACAAACACTTCCAGTATTGAATTATTTAAGGGTTGCACTAATAAACTCCACTAAAACGTGAGGTTTGACATGTTCTGAGGAAATCACTCATTATCTACGACGTGTCTCCCTCAGTCACGGACACAGTTGTTGGCAGCAGTGGAACAGCAAGCTGTGACCCACTTCCTTTGTGCCTCCACTTCATCAGCTCCAGAGGATTTGTTAATAATCATTCGTCACTAGAGGCTCTGCCCCTTGCTTCATCCCCTCCCCTTCAACCCCCACACATACACACAAATATTTTCAAATACCCGTGAGGACCTCAATGTGGTGTATCACTTTAATACACACAAACTCCTACTAATGTAAAGCAATTGTTCATTTAAAGCTGTTATCTGTAACCTTTAATAACATTATTTGTATGCTGCGACCTCCATCTGAAAACTGTCCGACCTGAGTGAGGGTGCATTTGTATGTATACAGCAGCAGCTCAGGGACGCGCGGAGACAAGACACATCCTGTCCAAATGCCGAACATATTTTTAGGAGTAGAATTCACTTTTGAAACTTTTCATGGTTGCTTCTTTGTGTTTTCACTCCACAACCTGTTTGCAGCCATCTTTGTTTACAAGTGCAGTGTTGCTGTTGCCTTCATCTGTCTTGACATAAACCAACTCACTTTCTGTCTGCAGTGAGGGAACATCGCCAGGTGACAAGAGATCCAAACACTGCTATACGAAACAGAGAGAGAGTCGTGGGAGCTGAGAGGCCTAATAAGCAAAGGAAAAAAAGATAGCAATAGACCTTTTTCATAGCAGCCATTTTGACATGTTTTACCAAGTAAAGCAGAGGAGTCACTGATAAAACTAAGGATGGCTCCGTTTAATCCATGAACTACGTTGAATCATTCATTTGATTATTTACACCTGTGATTTTCACACTGTGACTTGTCAAACAGTACTTCCATCATTAAAAAGTCCCACACACACACGACTGAAAGGATTTTAATCTGTTTGATTTAAATAGAATTAGCAAGGATGTACACATCTATATATTTGGATCAGAGTTAATCTAATAACTGGAGTTTGAAAGTGAAAGTGTTTCAGCTTTAGAGCGACAGCAGAGAATAATGACACTTTTCTACTATTCAGTTCTAGCACTACTTGGCTTGATTCGACTCTACTCGATTTTTTTGCTTTACCTTTAAGGATAGTACCTGGTACCAGTGGCGTAGCCAGTAATGGGCCTGGATGGACCAGTGCCATCCACATTATTCACTGGCCCACCCAGCCATGTCAAGTCAACGAATTGCTCATTTTTTTTGCAAAAATATGTTACTGTATGTGTGATTCGTTATTCGGGAATGTGTTCTTTCTTAATTCAAATATTCCTCTGCTGGGTGCTTTCTTTCTATAATTTCCTTTTATTGCTAAATTGTGCAAGCAGCTGCGTGCTGTTATTCATGAGCTGTCCGATGATACTGAAGTTGCAATGACACAGGAACATTGTCTGATGTTTCTTATGCAGCATGTTATTTAACGCATTATCTGCTGTTCTGGGGTTATGTTTATGTTTTCCATGTTGTGCAATGAAATGATTCATTTCCGTGCACTGTACAGCCAATGCACTGCTGCCAGCCTGAAGATTGTATACAACTTTAATAGACAGCTTTGTTTGTTAAGCATATATTATATATGTAGTCAATGTGTTGCTGTTATTGCCTTTGCACTGCATGATATGACAAATTAAAATTATGGCTGTTTTTTCAGCCTGTTTATGTTTGCCTTTTTCTACATCTATGTTTACTTTTTCTGCGACAATGGTCGCCACCTCACACTTTTGTACTGGCACATCCAAAAAAAATTCTGCCTACACCGCTGCCTGGTACCTGGTACTTTTTTAGTTCCAAGCGAGGTGAGCCAAAACTTAAACGTGAAGTGGACAGACTGCCGGATGTCTACTTAGATAAACTAAATAATATGTATGGTCAAAAACCTCATAGTCTCTTCAGATTAAGCCAGTTTATTGCTGCTCTCTGACAGCATTTGAACAGGGGCTCTGTTTCTGAGCTAATGCCTGCCCGAGAACAATTGGCTCTTGCAATTGGCCACCTACCATGCGCATTCACACTCGCTTGTGATTGCCCCCCCCCCCCACACTGCAGGAGCCATGAGGGTCCTCACTATGATAGAAGCACAAACATGAGTGTGTGTGTGTGTGTCAGCTCAAACACTTCACAATACTTGAACTATCCTGTTAGAGTGGAGATTATTTCAGAGCTGCTGTTGCTTTCAATTATAATAATGTGTGTGTGTGTGTGTGTGCGTGCGTGTGTGTGTGTGTGTGTGCATGTGTGTGTGCGTGTGTGTGTGTTTTAAAGCACAGCTGTTCCTGCTGTCAAACTATAATTAGAAGAAGAAGAAGAAGCTGTAATGACACGTGATTATTTGAACTGTAAACATGTTCGGCCTCGATCGCCGTGGCTACTAGCTGACTAACTACTGCCCCCCCCCCCCCCCCNNNCTGCCTAACCCCCGCCCCCCCCCCCCCCCCCCCCACACACACACACACACCGCAGGAGCCAGTTTGAGTATAAGTTGTTGCCTATGCACATGGTTTCTCACAGCTCAAGTAGAGACAAACAGAAAGCACACATGCGACGCGAGCACACACAACCTCTGCTTTCTGCAGTCGGTAGTTAGCATACGTGCTAACCCGAGACACTCACGAGCTGACATGAAAATACACACATTTGCACACAAGTCGTGCAGCGGTTCGCTTGTAGACAGCATCATATGGAGCTGAGACAAACACTCACTTATTTTCTACAGCTGCTGAGACAAACAAAAAAAGGCGAACACACACGCTGCCTTTCAAATGAGGCTGCAATTAGCCGTCGTTATAGCTATTGCTATACAAGACAAGAAGCAGTCAAGCTCACTAAGACATTATTACTTCATTTGGAAATACTTACATTGCCTTTAGAAAATCCATTACGGGTTGTTGGAGCTGCTCACTACATGAAGTTTTGAGCTGAGTCCCGCGTTGTATTGCCCAAAGTTTGTATAACTTTCACTTCAAAGTGACTGCTACAAACAAACAGAATTTCAGGAAGCTTAGCGGGGATATTACTATCAAAAATGAAAGATATCCACTCTGCTCTTTTTTCCTCATTAAAAGGGAGTCTATGAAGCGTCTGGTGTTGTTTTTGACAACCAGCAACAATAAACTGAACCTTTCTTCTGAGACATGTTGCTCTCAACAGATACAAAAGTTGTAATGGCGGAAGTGACTTAGCTTCTTCTTCAGGTTGAATGTTTACGCCCATGACCAGGAGTAGCTGTTGGAGGAGGGTTCGTTGCACGTCAAATGTGCTAGTTACATAACTAAACTTAACCTTTCAAAACCGCTTGCTTGAGCACAGGTAAACAGAGATGCCCTTCTTTCTCAGAAGTGGCTGAAGTGTTTATTGTGACACTTTAGTGATGTTTAGATAAGGGAAGGACACATTAGCTTAGCAGCTAACTGTTCTCTGCTCACTCTGCTAGCATGCCATATGTTGAAATGCTACTAGCTGTGTTTCTGGGTGGGTAGTGGTGTGTGGTACAACAGACCAAAACACCAAACCAAAACATATGCATTATGAAGTATGACTATACTGGCTGCAGTTTTGTTAACAGAAAAGCCAGTGTTTTCAGTGTAACCTGTTGACATTAATATTATTATTACTGGGTGGTACCTTTAATTCTCTTTTTTTTAAATTGTGTAATAATGCCCCCAAATGGCATTTAACTTTAACATTTTTTCCACATAATACTTATTTTAAAATGTGTTGAGAAGGCAGAATGAACATAATTGAAATAGATACTTACTTGTGTAAGTAAGTACAGGAATTGCCTCTGTCATTTATTTTCTTCCATTAATAGTAGTGATGGGGGACATTTTTTCCCTGCCTCCTGAAAGGTCTGTGCACACCACAATATTTATAAAAAAAATTGGAGAATATTCATAATTTGGGTCCCACTAATGCCCCAGCCCCATTAATACGTACAATTTATATAAAGAAAAAAAAACAACAAATTAGTAATAACCACATAACTGGATGAGCAACAAAAATGCTATGTTAATAAATAAATAAATACCTACAATCAACTACAGCTAACTTTTTATGGCTAGGAAAAGACCTACATGTAAGAAGTTACCGTCTCATCAATTCAATATGTTTCAGTTACACTTTATTTCTGCGTTATTTTCTCAAATGTGATAAGCACATGGTGAACCAATTTCAAATTAGAGCACAATGAAAGTAAACTGCGTTCATCATTAGAGTCATGCAGGTTTAATATGAAACAATCTACATCATGTTATATCCAACTAATACATTAGCTCTGATGGCTGTGTTACATACATTTAAGTGTGGATGGTATGACAGTGACCCAGATAAGCACCCTGAAAATTATGACACAAAATAGAACTCAGATATCATTAGATTGATAAAGTACACCTGTGAATCAAACCAACAAAAAAAGTCACATAGAAAACTCGGCTGTTGATGGCACATATAGTGGTTACATATAGTGAAAACAAATGTGTAATGTTAAAGTAAATTTATTTGTTGTCTATGAAAATTTGTTTTCTATGAAAACATACAATTTACTTGATCAAATCATCTTAGATTGATCACTTAACACTAATGTAAATTAATCTTTTTCTTGTTGTGTAGTCTCTAACGATGACTGCAGTGTTTGCCAAACGTTCTATATGCAGACACAACTTAAGAATGATAATGGTATATGTCCATTTTACAACTCACATTAGAATAACACCTGCATTGTGTAAGACAAGATTAAGTATATAAGCATAGGAACTTTATAAGACCAAAGAAATAATCTATTTACTTAAATAAATAGATGAGTGAATTAATAAATTAATTAACGTTCCAAACACAATTAGACATATAACTGGATTTATTTATCATTTATAATTTCTATAGGATTCTTAAAAACATAACTATTTCTCTTACAACAGCAGAAATCGTAATTTGACAAGGTTTTTGAATTTTATTTAGTTTGATACATCAGTAGTTTGCAGGGAAATCAATATACAGTTGTATTTTTGAAAGACTGTCACGGATATGTGTGTGTTTGAGAGAGAGAGAGAGAGAGAGAGAGAGAGAAGCACTAAAATATGGCGCTATCGTTTTCAGCCAATGAGCTGGTCGATTGTAACAGGTTGCAAGCTGTCGTCACTACACCGTAGCGGGAGCGCGCGCTCAAGAAGGAAAAGAGGTTGAGAAGAAGGCATCGGGATCGCGCTCATCTGTTTGACTGGCAAATGCCACCGTGTAAAAGGCCAGTCATTATGGGGGACCCGGGTCTCCAAAACGGCGTGGATCCTGACCGACCTACCGAGCTGAGCTCATCCAGGCGGTTCATACCAGGATAGGAGAATAGATTATACATATTTATACAGTGTGTGTCCAGTATTTGAGTCAGCCGCAGAAGAGGCGGTGTTTGCTGCGATTCAATCAGAGTCAGAGTCTGGGAGGTTGAACCAGGAGAGAGGAACAGTTGCAATCTAACAGGATCCAACTCTGAATTTACAGAATGATGGATGGATTGTCGGTAAGAAGCCGGTCTGGTCAGCCCGTCCCAGTCAGAGCAGGGTGGGTTCACCCGGAGTAAAACCCGTCTGCTCTTATCTGTCGGCTGTATGTCCGCCTCCTGCCTCGACCTGCAGACGTCTGCCGCGGTTTCAGCACCACTGGAGCTGGACAGCGACTGCATGGAGCCGCGGCCCAGTCCCGGCGCTCACGAGCCCGGCGGCGGTTTCCTGGCTCACCCGCTGCGGCACGCCGGATCTGGAGGCCTCGGTATGGCCTTGGAGGAGGAACTGGCCATGCTTACCGGCGAGAGGTGCGACGATCAGGGGGAGCTGTCGCCGGACATAGAGACGCCTGTCGCGGGGCATAACGCAGACTTGCTGTCGCTCTTCCGTCAGAAGGAACGAGACTTGGTTTTGGCTGCTAAACTCGGCAAAGCGCTGCTGGAGAGAAACCAAGACTTGACCAAGCAATATGAGAAAATGCACAAGGACCTCAACGAGAAATTAGAGGTAAAGTGAGCAAATATAATATAATGTGCTCAACTTTTAATGATGCTATAATCCTCTGTTTGATTCGGCCTCAAAATGCCATAATCCAACTGCCAAGTCTGGGTCATGGCAAAGTAAACAAACTTAAGGATCATAACAACTGTTGGCCGAGGAGCCTCACATTCAAACAACCAGATACAGTGCTATGCAAAAGTCTCAGAGCACTAAAAGCTTTGTTGTGTTTATGTCAGATTCTATGATGGACGATGTGACAGACAATTGGTTTCCATATAAGAAAGATGTCAGTGAGTTTAACTCATACAACATGATGTTTAAAAAGCCTTTTTCAAAATTAAATAATAGGACAAACACAGGTTTTACCAATAACATGATTAGGGTTTCTCTCCAGGTTTAAGAGAACCAGAGTCTGCTATTGATCAAGTGTAAGTGTAGGTCACACTACATACTTGACACTTAAATCTTGAGAGGCTGTTTGTTCCTCTCAATATAATATTTGAAATTACATCCATGTTTCCCATATATTTTGAATGTGTACCAATAAAGTAATTGAGAACTAATCACACATTTAGGTCATCATAGTGTTACTAAAACAACAAATCTAGTGGTGATCGAAGATTTTCCCACAGCACTGTATAACTGGGGTTTCATTATGATTCCTCTTTTTATGTGTGCTTGTTATGGCACCCATTGTGTCATGAGCTGGGAACTATAGCTGTGAGTCAATTTGATCCAAAAAAAGAAAATGTATCTCAGTGTCAAACAATACTCAGTATCAGTATTGTTTTCAAAACTAGCTAAAATTGGATATGGGGGTGGGGGGGGGGTCAAATCGGATATAATCTATGAACCCTTAATATGCTTCACTAAACATAGAAGACAAGTTGTAAGAAGAAATGTCTGCCACCACTGACATGTGACAACAGTGTGAGTGGCTGTCATAACCAGGCTGTAAATGCATCAGAACAATTATCATATTAAAAGCTGAGCTGTTTACAAATGGTAGAAAAATCTATTGGACTGATATCAGTATTGATAGAAATTAAAGGTTGTGATTTTGGCAAGTAACAGACACAAATAGGTGATATTCATCCATATTTGCAACTCAGAAGTCGAGGAGAAAAACATAGCTCGCTTGGTGTAAAAACTCCAGCTGAGGCTCTGGAGCCACAGACCATCAAAATGATGAATGACTGGTCAAAGACCTTCTTGGAATAAAAAGGCAGTGAGAGGTTGCTGTAGTAAAGAGGTTAAAGTGCCTCATTTGATTAGCTCTAATGCGCCAGTGTGGCTGAACATCTCAAGAGAAAAGTTATTATAAAAATGCATATTAAAGAGACGGTGTCTGTAGAGATAGTGAGGAAACACTGGTATGTAGAATGTGCAGTTTGCAACATACACAATATTTGGACTGCAGAATTTATTAAATTACTAAATTAACTGTTCTGATAATTGATTAATCAACTTGCATGCACTTATTTTATTTATTTATTTATTTTTTTTGCTCCACATGACAAAGAAAATAAACAAGACATTTGAAAACATAGGGAAATTAATTAATTATGAAAATAATCCTTAGTTGCAGCCTTAGAGTAGAGATTATTGCAATGAAAATACCAGCCATGAACTATCATATCCTACAAGACCGAACCTGCAATTCATTCTTGTTATTCAAAACAAGATGCTTGTGTTAAAATCCTCATTGTTCCCTAAAGTTTTTCAGAGTGAAACATATTTACAATCAAGATGAGAAGAAAATTTTCATTGCGACGAAACTCACAGACTGACCAGCAGCAATAAACAAATGTATATATTGTACAAAATAAAATGGCCATAAACAATATTGCATTTTTTTTTCTAAATGAGTTGACATTGATAGTTATCATAATAATCGTCAGATATTTACAGACTAGAAGAAAACAGAGATGGAACAGTTCACGAATCTAGGTTCACGAGGTAAAACAGTAAAAATGAATCTATTTGTTTTCTCCTAAACGCAAGATTGTTCAATGCATAAACATATCAACATACTCTAATATTTGCCTGTGTTATGATCTGGAGTTACGTAAATGACCAGATTTCATAAAAATGAGGTTAAGGGAGCATGAATCATCATTTTCACACATGGATCAGCCACCACAGAGCCAAGACCTTAACCACAGTGAGAATCTTTGGGATGTGGTGCAGAAGACTTTGGGCAGTGTCCCAACTGTCCCATCAAAAATGTAAGACCCTGGGGACAAATGAATGCAACTGTGGATGGAAAAAAAAATGCTCTCACATTGCATACGTTTATCAGTGTGACTCTACACGTTGCAGTCAAACTTAAAGGCAGTCCAAGAAAAATTTGAATGTACATATTGTTATCCAGCAAGGCAACACATGGCCTGAGAGAGATGAAAACTAATCCTGTGGCTGTCCAGGGCCATTACTGTATCAGCTGTACATCTGTTCAACACTTTGATCCATATTCATCCTGGTGTTGCAGCTCAGAGGAATAAGCTGCCTCGTGTCATTATTGATGTTGTCACAGTTCCTCTTATCTGGTTGTATAATCGCGGCTCATTTTGTTTAGTGGTCTTGTTTTGAATCTCTTTGATCCCTCCCTTTTGTCTGAGCATGAAAACACTGGACACACAGATGTCAGCTGCTTCAACCCTGGACTTAACCATAATAATAATCATATCTCACGTCCAAAACTGACAGCTGCTGGCTGTGTGGTTCATCTTATCACTGTTGACTGCCACTGAGAACACAGAAGGTATTTAATACTGTCCTTTTGACCAGCAATATTCATGCACTGCTCGTAGGAAGTGATTTGCTTCACATCAATACAGACAGAGGCAACTGTGTTGTAGTAAAGTAACAGCTTCAAGTGTCTACAAAAAATTTTACTGCTCAAAACACCTGGTCATTCAACAGTTTGACAGGTTAAATCCTTATTATCTGCCCCTTACTCTGCTGCTATATACACAAATGCACCCTAAGACAGGTCTTAAAGTATCTCATGACAGAGCCTGTTTTGAGTTGAAGGACGCAGCAAACAAATAATGCTGCGTTATTTCTGTTCCTGAAGACCAAGCAGAGGCAGAACAATAAAAACAAATCACCAAAAGTTGCAAACTGCAGCTTCAAGCTACATTTATATCTATAGCGGATTTTAAAACAACCTAATTTTACCAAACATGCTGTATAAATAATACAAATCCAAACATAAACAGCCAATAATAGAACTGTCATAGTGTCAAAAGAAAGAGACACAGGAGTTGGTCCATTCTTAGAATACTTTAACTCTACCCAATATGTCCAGATTAGATTTTTGTGGTCCCTGTCAGGTCAGGGGCTGGGCTAACTCTGACCAAGGTACCCAATCCCCATTGCTCACTGTTAATTAGACATTCTACCCCAGTATGAAGAGCCACATCCAGTGTATCCTGCAGTCCTGGATAAATAGGAGGGTTGAGTCAGGAAGGTCATCTGGTGTAAAAAATTCTGCCAAATTAAATATACGTGGATCATCCACTGGGAGAAGCAGAAAGGCAAAAAATGTACATATAAGTAGCGACTTCATTTTCATATGTATGGTATAGAGGTACAAGCTTTCTCAGACCTCAGTATTTGTCATGCTAATGCTTGTATGCATGTACCAGTACCACAATAGAATTGTTGTAAATTGTTGTACATTAACATTTCCAGTAGTTGGGAATTAAGTAAAAGGAAAACTTTTTCATTTCTAGTAAAAAAAACTCTAAGGATTCAGCACAAATCTATCTACTACTGTGTGAATTCTCTGACTTTTGCATAACCTCAGTCATTTGGGTCTTATATTCTGTAAAACTAGGACAACACTGGGAAAAAAAAATCAAATCCAAGTAAACCAGGGTTTAACTTGACTTCCCCCTCTCTGTCTCTGTCTCCCTGCAGCACTTGGAGCAGGAGAAGCACGAGCTGCGCCGGCGTCTGGAAAGTCGAGAGGGGGAGTGGGAGGGTCGTGTGGCCGAGCTGGAGACAGATGTCCAGCAGCTGCAGGGTGAGCTGGAGCGTCACCAGGTCCAGCTGAGAGAGGCTGACCGGGACAAGAGCAAGGCCATCAGTGAGCTCTCTGAACAGAACCATAGACTGCTGGAGCAACTCAATAGGGTGAGCAGCGTGTGTGTCTTACATCCTATTTTCAAAGTCTAGAGGGGACATACTTATTGCAGACATGTCAGGTGACATTTGATGAGCCTTTTATCAACAATAATAGAAAAATGTTTCAAACTAATAAGCCAAACTAATAAAGCTGCAGGAAAAAAAACAAGCATAAAAAAAACACCTGGGTCACCAAAGACAAAAAACAAAGTTGAAAATGTCAACTGAACTAATCAACCAAAAACAAACTAATTTAAAACACTAACTAATTTAAATTCCTTGGCAGAGAGCTCCTACCAGGCTTCAAAATAAAATACTAATTTAGTGAGCAACACCAGGCTTTAATATGCAGGAGGTGCTGTTCCTGGTGCTTGGACTGGGTATAGTTTACCTGAAAGAGAGAAATAGTGACCAGTCCCAAAGTCCCCACTAAACCCTTAAGCCCTAAATCCTCACAAACTCTGATGACCTCACCTGCTTAGTGACTAAGTGCCGAAGAAGCTGCACTCGAACGAATATTAACAGGAATGAGACAACACTTCATGCTTAATGTTATATATTATATATTATTCCGTTTCCTTTTCTTTTCCATCACAGTTGTTACAAATATTGAGGACTCAAATGTAGATTGAAAACAAATAAAACATTTAATAAAAACACAGACTGGCAAAAAGTATCACAAGTAGGAGAGAAAGACACAAAAAAGTCAAACAAAAAATATTTCCAATGCTGGGAACAGGAATTAAGGAGCCACAGGGACACCATGAACATCAGGGAACTGATGCAAGTGCACTGAAACAAACAAAATGAACCAGCATAGACACTGCGGAGCACACGGGCTAAATACACTCGGGGATAATCAGACACAGGTGAGACAAATAGGACACAGGTGAATCACATAAGGGCAGGGCAGACTATCAAGAGGAAAGACAGGACAGGAAATCAAACTGAACAAGGTAGACTCACAAAGACGAAGTACAAAATACAACTGGAAACAAGGAAAACAGGAAGCCAGAAATAGAACTAAAAACCAAAGTAAATAAAAACCAGAACAACAAAAAGTCCAAACAGAATAATTATCCAAAGAAAAGTGCCTGGATAATCCATGGGTCATGACACATCCATTCACACACATTTATACACTGCATATATAGTATATGCAGCACTTTTGCTATCACATATCTCTCATACCCAGCCTGTGGATAAGAGGAAGGGAATATGGCTTGTTACTGGAGTGTTGCTGGTTGGATTCTCAGCTGTGGTGCCCCTGAGCAAATGTCCATTTCTGCCCAGGTGCGAATGTGTGCTGCCTCTTGCTCCTGTTTCTGTGTTCACTGCTAGTGCGTAACAATTAAGGGTTAAATGCAGAAGTTAATTCATTACGACTGGCTGATAAAGATTTAAGAAATTCTTCCATTATCTTACTCTGCCACAGCTGCGGAAGCAGTCTTAAACTGTTTCTTAAAAAGTTTCTTACATCAGGATTTAGTGGACCAAACTCCGACTTTCTAGTTGGAATTTGACCCGCTTTGATGTTTTTATGACATTGTCTTAACGCTGTTTCAAACATCATTCCACCATATATTATATTTCATGGGCATTCCTCTCTATCTCTCTCTATCTCCCTCACTTTCCCCTTAGTCCACTTTATGTTTGCCTGACTGACTTTATATAAGGTGCTCAGCCAAGTGTAGATCCATCATCCTCAGGGGGGATTTCAGGGGTTTCTATCTCTATTCAGCCTTTCTCTCTATCTAACTTCACCTGATTTGTGCTAACTCATATATAAAGGTGCTTTTGGGTTCTATATTGCATAATTTATGTTACCAGGTAAATTTTATTGCAGCCTATTTTGTGTGTCAGGGTTTAAACTGTCAATATGAGATAGGTAGAAAAACAGGATGATAGCTAGAGAGAGAGAGAGAGAGAGAGAGAGAGAGAGAGAGAGAGAGAGAGACACTCACTGGTCACTTTTGGAGGCACATAAAAAGTGTCACCCATTGTGATCTGCTGTATCTCATCTATTTAGGTTTGTAGGTTAGTTACTCTTGCCTTTTTATCATTCTGAACCAGTCTGGTCATTCTTCTCTGCATCTGGTATCCACAAGGCATTCCTCCCAGAGAACTGGTATTCACTGGATATTTTCTATTTTTTATTTTTTTTTTTTTTTGGACCATTCTTTGTCAACCCTAAAAGATCAGCAGTTGGTAAAATCCCTATTCCTCTGCATTCCGATGCTCAGTTTGAATATCACCCAGTCATCTTGATCTTCATGACTGAATGCATTACATTGCTGCCATGTGATTGGCTGATTAGATATTTGCATTAACAACAAGGAGTTCCTGGCCACATGGTTGGTGTAGTGGTTAGCACTCTTGCATTTGCAGCTGGAAGACCCGGGTTTATGACCTGGTCAGAACAAGGGCCTTTCTGCATGGAGTTTGCATGTTTGCAAGGGTTTTCTCCAGTTTCCTCCCACAGTCAAAAAAATAGGCCAACTGGACACTAAATTGCCCATAGGCGTGAATGTAAGACTGAATGGTTATCTGTCTCTATGTGGCCCTGAGATGGACTGGCGATGTGTCCAGGGTGTACCTTACAAAGTGGAGGGCAAGTGTATCAATATACAGTATTTACTGCACATATAGCAGTGCCCAGGTCTGACCCAAAGAACTGAAGCTAGACTCTGAATTGACATTCTGCATTCACATCAGGGTGAACTGTGGCTGACAGTCAGTGCAGATTGACGGAGCAGAGAGCGCTCGTGTTTGAAACTCTAACTGATTAAAGCCTCGCTAAGGAGATCAAGAAGGATTTATCCTGTCAGACTACTGAAAGAGTAGCTGTTTTCAGCAGTAGAATTCACCTCTGAAACTTTTTTGTGGCTGCTTCTCTGTGTTCTCAGTCTGACTGTTTTACGAACTCAGTGTTGCCGTTGATATGAAAATGAACAAATAAATCACTTCCTGTGCGCAGTGAGGGAATGTCGCCTCAAGATCTAAACGCTACTGTACTGAGCCGATATATTTAATCATCATTGTGTGAACTCATTTTACAGTGGTTTAAATCTGACATTTGCTTGTATTTAAAAGTTATGTGCAGCAGCTTTAGGGAGCTGAAATGACAGAATTTGCTTTTAATTTAACGAATAAACACTCAAAAAGATAAATCTACTGTACTTCCCAGTTGGCCGTTAATATAATATAGTTGATTACTGATCAAAAGACTAGTTAAAAGTTGCAGCCCACCAACAGCAGAAATACAGCCGTACTGTACAGAATTATACATTTACTAACTTTGAAGCTGCAGTGACATGCAGCATTTATCAGGTGCCAGGTAGAATAGCTGTAGGTGCTAAAACTACATATGCGCAGAGCTGCTGTGTACACAGAAGCTGACAAGCCCGAGCAGGTGCTGTGTGACCTCCGTCAGCATCGCAGTCCATGGTTACACTTACGGCTGTGCGTGTTGTTTTTCCTCCTGGGGGAAGACATGATCTGCTGCCGGGCACATGCTGCTCAGGGAGGAGGAGGAGGAGGAGGAGGAGGAGGCGGATCTGATTTTAAGCCCCAGTTCACCCACTGTGCACGGCAGCTCCCCTCATTGTCCTGCTCGGACAAAAACAGCGCTCTGCTCTGTCTTGCTCCAACACCATCATCACATTGCAATCAGGATTTGTGCTGGACGCGTCAGTCGCTTTGGACCATGTAGCAGGAAACCGACACTTAGTATAATTAAAGTGCATTTAATCTAAGTGAAACCTGGATGTGGGAATCTATAAAGATGAAAGTTGTCTATATTGTGTTTTGTGGGGGAGAGCACATCTTGTGGCCCCGGTGACTCAATAAAAACCTAATTGACTCCATCGATCCAGATTAATGACAAGGGGTGTTGGGCAGACAGAGGGAAGCCTGTTGTGTAATAAAATAGATGAGGTCGGTACCAGTCCTCTTTCTCTCTCTCTGTGTTTCTGTGTTGTCAATGGACAGTTACTGGTTAAGTAATGTAAACCCTTTAGAGCTTTAAGTGAATACATGAAATGTAAAGGTGTTTTGAAGGAACCCTACACTAGGCTCAAAGGTTCACTCTGTAACATTTAGTGTTATTTAGCTGGAAAATGTTTAGGTTTTCGTCACATTTAAGTTATAATATGTAACATTTATGCATTACAATATCTAAAAATGGGTTCGCATGACGGAGCAGTGGCTAGCAGTCTTACATAAAGTACCTCAAAGTGATATTGGAGTAAAAGCATCAGAAAATACATTTGTACAAAAGTATGTCAACTTTTATAATACCATTTGAGCAAAAGTATCAAAAGTATATGACATTTATTGTATTTAAGTATTAAAAAATAATTTTTTTTATATAAAATCTATTTAAGTTTTATAAGTAAAATTTTTTTATGTGATTGGTTCGAATTTTGATCCTGAACTTAATTTTGGAATCCTTACAGTTAAAACAGAATATCCAGACACAAGAGAAATAGAAGTGAACTTGTTCCACATTAAAAACTAAACTTCGGTGATTTTATTTTGTGGTAGCGAGTAATGAAGATGGTTAGGGGAAATGTACTGGAGTTTAAGTATATACAGTATTTTATTTAGGAAATGTAGTGGAGTAAATGTGAAATTTTCCAGAAACGAAAATGACCAAGTACAAATAATAATTCTACATAACTACAGCAAAGAAGTATAAACTTTGTTTTTTGCAACTATGTCACTCAGACATTATGTGATAAAACTATGGAATAAATCCATGTCCCTCTCTCCATCAAGGATTATGAGAGCACCACAGTCCCATGGCATACTAAGTAACACGTTGTGACTAGACAATACACACATCTGTTGACATCCAGACGTCATTATAGCAGTGAAGAACAAAAAAGTGTAATTGTCCAATATATTCATTTATATATACATTAAATATGAAATAAAAATGCACTTTGAAAACAAAGAAATAAATAATCAAGTCTAGAACTTGATAAATAAATATTTTTGTAGGATTTAACCAGAGCATATTCTAAGTAATTACCTGCAGGGTTTAAAGGCTCCATATGAAACAGAAACAAACCAAAGCATGAAGAAAAGAAGCAGTAGGAAATAAGTGCGGGTAAATTAAAAGTACAGATGAATAAAAGTTTTTATAATTCCAGGTTATTTTTTATTCAAGGAAAATACTTCTTCATTTTATGATTGTATTTTTACGTATATGTATCAAGTCATTGAGGATAATATAATATATGCATCCTTATTTAGAGCAATCAAATTAAAAAAAAAATGAGTACAAAATATTAGTTAGTACATCATTAATTTCATTTATTTATGTACTATGTTTGTTTTTGATTTCTTTTTTTAACCACACATCTCAGTGTGATGTCTAAAACTAACCTTTCGGCCAAAGATAATTTTTATATTAAAAAACAAAAACCTGGCCCTCCCACCCTCAACAATTCATGAATCGCCTCAGGTTTGCTGCAGTAGGTTGACCTTGAAAGGGGAGGGGACTCCTGAGGAAGGAAGTGGTGGGTTAAAATGCAGCGTTGAGGGGATTAGACCATAATCTGGACTAATAGTCTTGCCATATGCATTCAGTCCTGAACCAAAACAACTCCAGTCTATGCTCTTAATTAAAACTTCATGCTTACTTAATTAATAACAGCAGGTAACTCAGACATGTGGGCTAAGACAAACTAACAAGAAAATAATAATAATGATAATAATAATAATAATAATAATAATAATAATAATAATAATAATAATAATAATAATAATAATAATAATCTCCTGGTCAGTCATCATATTTTTTCCCTGACTGCCAAGCAAACCACCCGTGGTTATTCATCTCTGTGTGTGTTTTTATATAGTTTTTGTTTCACTGATGTAAGGAGAGAGCGAAGCAGCAGAAAAAGGGTTCTTCCTCTAATTACATCAGCACACATGGAGTTGAGATGTACTCACTCCAGTTTATGTGTCTACATGCTTTATGGACATGGTCATTTCTACTTTTCCCCAACCTTTAACTAATTAAAAAGTACCAGCAGCCTCCGGCGACTCAGTAGAGTTGTTTATGTAATTCCGTGGAGGAGCAATAAACAAAGCAAGGCCTAAAGAGAACATGTTTAAAAACAGTAGTAGAAATCTGGTTACTGATGTTGTGTCTGACGTGATAATAATGAATAACTTTGAATGAATTAATGGATGTTATTAAAAGAAAAAACATTTGGAAAAAACATTATAAATAAAGGTAGCAATAATTAGTGAAACAGAAAATAAATTATAAAGGTGATACTACTACCACTAATAATAATAATACAATTAAGAAGAAGAAGAAGAAGAAGAAGAAAAAGAAGAAGAAGAAGAAGAAGAATCTTTATTTATATAACACTTACCAAAGTTTTGCTTTCTATGATCTGGTTCATGTATTTAATTTTGCATGTATTTCAAGCAGTACAGATGCAAAATACATGTAATGCAATACATGTTTATTTATGTTAAGCAATTATATATATGATTTGTTGATTTGTTACTATTAAATTAAAATATATTCTTAAATTGTATTAATTATTTATTAGCCGAATATATTGGATGAAAAAATTTGGCATCATATAACGGCTATTAGTTGCAGAAAACCCACATTTAATCAAAACAATGAACAAAGTGCTTACATTTAGAACAATAAGGTCCCTGACAGATGACAGAAACAATAAAATAACAACATTCAACATAAAGCATCAGTAAAGTGTATCCAGATCACACTTTGTTCATATTCAATGAATTACTCCCTTTTTCTGCAGCTTCCAGTCACTGGTGGACATTTTTCTTGGACTTGTGTCCAGTTATTGTCTTGTACCTCTGATCAGCCTCGGGTATAGCTGTCACTCTCGGCATCTGCTCTGTGATTGGTTCACTCTGTCACTCATAAGGATTTGTTATGTAACTGCCTGACAGTGGGAATGTCCCTCCTTCGTGCGTCTGGAGGAGACAGCGCTCAGTGAAAGGAAATTACCAGAAGCACCGAGACCCTCAAGTCGCAGTTCCACCAATCCCACTTCTTCCTGGTTGCTATGACAACCAGGGTGACATGCAAATGGAAAGTCTGTGTGTTTTTTTTCCATGGGAATGTGCTGTACAGAATGGCACAAGGGTGAAGATTGCGATAATAGGCTGAGTCACCCAAAGACACATGATTCACCTGCAGTCATATCAGTCACCTCTATCTGTTTTTCATACTTGGCCTTCTCTCCTCCTCCTCCTGCTGCGGCTCCTGGACACAGAGTGAGCTATACTTTCTCAGGGAAATGTCAGAGTAAGACTGGGCGATAACTTAATAACAATATATAATGTAATACTTTTCTTTAATATCAAGAAACTTTCACAATACATCAACCAGTCCAAAAAAAAGTCGCATACATAGATAATATTAAGTTTTGTTCTTTTGTATAAGCCTGTGGGTGCAGTGCTGTGATCTAAGGTTTCTTCAGTTGGTCAGTCAAGGTTCAACAATGATATTTGGTCTTTGGGTTGTGCTGGAGAAGACTTGACACAAAGGTCCAACTCTCCTATTATCATTACAGGATCTTGGCAAAAAACAAACCAAAAAATCCATGCAACGTTTGGTGAAATCAATCTGACATTTCATAAACTTATCAAAACTGTGCTGTATATGTGTGTGTCATAATCAAGCTGAAGGAGGTCCAAGAAAATATTTTATATAAGAAAGTATTTTGGGTCAGCAGTGTTTTTCACTGTGCACCCATTTATCACTTTAGTTTTATATTTCTCCTTTTAGGGAACATTTGTTATTTTCTGTCCATAAATGAGTTTTAGTCAAGAACACTCTCATAATAATGACACATTTTATAGCAACAAATGTAAATACAGATAGACTTGGTGTTAATGGCTCTGCTCTTTCGATGCTCCCTGGATTTTTTAAGCAGCATAAACCAAACAGGGAGAACAATGGAGCAAATCGAAAGACTTTGTGTTACATTTTAAACTTTTGATGTAGAAAGGTGAAGGTGGCAAAGCCTTGCCAGTGTGAGGTGATTGGAACATGGCTAAAAGCCGGCTGTCAGCTACTGCTGGGGCGTATGACAACCATGTCGTACATGAGCTAATGCAGCCAATCCCAGTGTCAATCCCTGTGTCAGCTGGGACTGGAGCCAATCCCAGCTGACACAGGGCAAAAGGTGGGGTACACCCTGGACAGGTTACCGGTTCATCACAGGTCGAGAGTCGAGAAGCCTGGTCTTAACTGATGTTATATCAAGATAACTTTCAATATTGTCTGAATACGATATGAAAATATGTTTGGACATACGGTATGTCTCAGCCCCATATCAGAGAAAAGAGACAAAGAAGAATCTGTTTGCTCAGGATTGTTTGGCAGCAATCGGTCGGATTTACTGTAACCCTGTTGCTTAATCTTCATATCTGAGGAATTTATGTGCAGATTAAGTTACTATCTGCATATCAGGCAGCCTGCAGTCCACTCTGTTGGTTGATATACGTCAGCTTATTAGGTCAGTGGGTCATTTGTCACATGACTGGCTTTGAACTGATGCTGCCTCCACTGACTGCACATCTGTTTTCCTACTCCCGAGATACAGCACTGTGCAGCTGTCACCAAAAAAAAAAAAAAAAAAAAAAAAAAACACACACATCTGGAGACTGTAGCTAAACACATGCTGGTTCCAGCTCGCAGTAATGCAACATGTGGCAGAAGCAAAGTACAGCAGTGGTACAGTGGTCGTCATATAACATTGACAATGTGCAACAACATGCGCTACATGCTGCAACAACAAGCTACAGCCACCTTTTTCCATCAAATCATTTTTCATATTTCCTTATTATAACATAATACCAGTGCTTCCCTCCTTAAGGTTAACCTATTTCATCTGCCTCAGTATTTTTTTTATTTTTTAGCTCAACTGTGGGTGTTTTAAATGCAAACAGGGTTGAAATGTATCAGTTGAGCTGATTATTTGTGCCTTTTTCTTTGCCATTTTTAATAATCGTAACATAATAAAAAAGATTATTATGTAGTTAATCCATTGTGCCTCGTGTAAGTTTACACATTTTTCTCCATCAGACATTTAATGTGTGCTGCCATGTGCACTTAATCCTTTGTTTTATCCAAAAAAAAAATATAAATTTAATAAAACGTAATATTAAACACACACAAAAAACGCAAAAAAAATTATTAAAAATAAATGCTAAATACTGAAGGAACATGAGGAGCAGGAACGGGGAACCAAACACAACAGGGGGTCCAACATCTGTGTAAATACAGCATTCAAAAGTCAAAGTAAAAAGAAATACAGAACGTCAAAAAAATAAATCAACACTACAAACTAGTTTAAAGTTTACAAGTTTAAAGAGTGTAGGTATGCAGACACAGTTGTACAATTTTATAATAAAACCTGCAAATTACTCATTATGTTTGTGATTGGAAATTTAAATTACACTTTTTGTCTTGTTCAGTGTTTGAAAACTAATAGAAGTTACTTGCAGTCTGGTGTAATGGGTGTTTAGGGAGGAGTTTTCATTTCCAAACCTGAATAGAATATAGAATATGGACTTTACACAATATGTTATTTCTTCATTATGCTGTAGTGTGATTATGGGATTGTCTCCATGCAGTGCACCTTAACAACCCATAATAATTTAATCTCAGCCTTTTTATTAATAACATTGAACTGAAGTGGAAAATCAATGGGTTCACTATGAGAAGTGTGCACTTGGCAAAAAAGTAAATTAATTAATAATCAGATACAAATCCATTCTAAAAAAAAAAAAAAGAGAGAGAGAGAGAGAGATTAGATTCAAATTTGTAAGAGAATATTGACACCAACAGTGTGATTTTTCCATAATGTTATCAGACAGTGTTATTTAACACTGGGAGAACACAATTATTTGTGTCTGAAAGTTTATGTTTTTTCTTAAAATCCCAAATAGAACCTGAGAAAAGTCCAGCAACAAGATAAACAACAGCAGCATTTGATCAGCAAGGAAAACGTGGTGGGAAGTCCCACAGTTAAAGGATGCTGTATATCTTTGTTTATATCTAACCTATTGTGCTACCATTTATGTCATAGATTCATTTGTTCTAAATTTTTAGTATTTATTTCATTATTTTATTTTTTTTTTAAATGGCATCCAGTTTGACATTTTTGCATCGTGACAACCCCGGCGTGCAGAAAACTTCTATGACACACACAAACACACACTACTGCCCTAAAGACACTGGTGACTGAAATAAGCTAATGTACTGTACACGTTGAGCATCAACAAATCCCCCCGTAAGTGTCTTTGAAGAGCTACTGCAGTGTCTGCTGCCACCTAGAGGCTGCAATTCATACTGATGCCCATAGTGATTGAAAGACAAAACTGAAAAAAACTATTTGAACTCAAAACAACCACAAGCTTAAAGTTTGTTTTTTGTTTTTTTTCTTGCATGCTGAATCTACTCTGTGCGTGTAGTTTCCTCAGTGAGCTGTAGTGAGTCAGGCTGTTGTGGTTGTTGCCATGGCGATGTTGACGTTGGAGTGAAAAGTAGCCTCCTGAGTACAGCTCAGTGCTAATGAAGCTTGTACAGGCCCTGCGTATAGTCTGTTCCCACCTGTCCAATGAGTCTGCTGCTGCTACTTATGATGATGCTGCTGCTGCTTATGATGCTGCTGCTGCTGCTGCTGCTGTGGTGGAGCTCACGAAGCCTGAGCACTGGACAGTTGAGAGCCCTCTGTCTGTATGTGTGTGTTTATCAACTGAGCTGAGATTGTGCTTGTTAACATTGTACAGTTAAATCGAAATGAACTATATAACGGAACACTTTAACACACACACCTGTATGATCTGATATTGTGTTGTTGGTAAGGTCTCCGTCAGGATTTCGCAAACAAACATGTGGAACAAAAAATGTCTGCTGTGTAGCTGAGAGTGTGAAATGCTGAATTAGTAGAGGGCTCTTAAAATAAGAGCAGTGTGTCTCCTGTGTGTGTGCGCAGGCTGCAGAGGTGGAGAAGCAGCTGTCCACTCAGGTCCATTCATTACGGGACGATTTCAGGGAGAAGAGTTTGTCTACGAGCCAGCACATGACACGACTAGAGACTCTACAGGCTGAGGTGAGACACAATCAGTGGCATTTTTTCCTTTTAAACATCAAGCACACTCGACCAGAGCTGCACAATTTATTGCAAAATCGTTAAAATTGCAATATGAGTGTACGTGCACTATCCAAATCAGTGTCCACACATGGTATTATCTTATAGGAATTTAATTGAAGGTTGTTCAGGGAAGGAGGCTGGTTTGAATCCCCACCATCAAGCACTGGGCTCCCCCTGAGCAAGGTACCCAGCCCCAATTGCTTCCCAGGTGCTGCTCAGTGGCTGCCCGCTGCTCCTGATTCTAGGAAGGTTCTTAGTAGAGGATGGGGAAAATGCAGAGAGGAATTTATCTACGGGAATAATAAAGTAACACAAAAAAAGTAAAACATGTCAATTTCCAGGTGCAAAAACTGGTCAAATCCTGAATCTTGAAGCTTCACAATGGGTGTTTGTTAAGCATCTGGAAGACCATGTCTACTTTTTAAAATGCAGTCTATGCACAAGAGCAGAGTTTAGGGTGACAAAAGAAATTGCCCCGGTTGTTTCCCATTGGTATCTTCTTGTCTGGAACAGAAAAACTTTTTTTGTGTTCTGTGTACTTTTTACCAAATAAAATTTCGTTATGTGTCTGCATAAAGACAATAAAGACTTAACCGCACATATACAGGTGATGTTTATGTAACTATACACATGACATATTTACCCACATGAAATTTAACTGTATGTAAATGTGGAGCAGCCTATGGTCTAATGGAAAGGGAACTTAGCTTTTAATTGGAGGGTTGCCGGTTCAAATCAAAGACAGAGAGCCATGAGCCCAAAACATCAACTATTCTTGTAGAAACAGCAGCTTCTTTAAACAATTGACTGTCTGTGCCATGATGGTGAAATCACCCACCAGTCACTGGTCAAAAAAAGGCTTCTGTTTTGGGTTTAGAATCAGTGGAAGTGGTTCTTTTGGTCAGGGAACTTTCTCTTACATGTGATTTTTTTCATCTGTTTTCTGTATCTCTCTCCTCACTCTTTCCTTTTCCTCTCCTCCCTCCCTCCACTTGTTTGGAGCAGCAAGGGCTAGAAGTGAGTGGCTACTGGGCTGCATGTTGCATGCAGTGTCTTGTAAAATATCAGAAACAAGGATTGCACTGCTAATTTACCGTGTCATTACAAATGCTTGTACTTTGTCTAATTAAATGCATTTAAAATGGGATCTAATGAGACTCGTGTAAAGATAAATGGGAATGAAGGCAATAAAGGAATGGCAATCTCAATGGCAATCCCTGTTTCCTGGCACTGTGCATGAAACTGTGATATCACTTGTGCTCATGCATGTCATCAGTCAGTTATGTTTTGAACAAAGGCACAGTTGGAGCGCAAACACAGACGAGACTTCCTCCGTTTGCTTCTTTTCAAAGCTGACCAGAAAACACCCAGACTGCAGAGCCTGCGCTATAATTGGAAGAAACGGATTCTGCTCTATATTTGGCTGAGATGCTGCAATGTCTGGGTGCTCCCACTAACACTTTACCTCATGTGACATGTGCTGAGGCCTCGCAGCTTCTTACTCTGTTTCTGCAGACAGAGACTACAGAAGAATTACACAAAAAGAAAGAAAAAAAACATTTGGAACCAGGCAACATAGATGCTCATATGATCTGGGAAACAGCGGATCTGCATGTGATCTCCTGTTCTGTGAACTAGGTTAACAGATGTAGGTCGAATACGAGAGGGTTCAGAATGAGCAAGAAGTGACGTTTGTTTAATGGAGAAAGCTGCTTAAGAGAAAACAGTTCATGAGTTAGACGTCACGCTGCTATCACTAAAGCATTCCTAAAGACGAGGGTGGCAACGAACGCCTACGCCCGTGCTTGGCAACAAACATTCTTTAGAGCAGTGGGAGTACTTTTTAATCTTGTGTAAGAGCCCAGCTCGCCTCAGAATCAGAAAAACAACGAAGTGTTGCCTTTAATCTGGCCCATAGATCCCCCCCCCATCTGTATGCGATCGACCAGAACGTCTAGACAATCCTGAGCTTTGCCAATTAATGCATACTTCCTGAGGCGTCATAAATAACCATTGCTGTTCGACGCGTTAGATTAAGATGCTGTCGGAGAGGAAGATGGAGCTGGAGCGCCGAGTGCACGCCATGCTGGAGGAGAACGAGCTGCTGCAGAGCACGGTGGTGGACCTCAGAGAGAGGACACTGGTGTTGGAGAAGCAGTGCCATGAGAAGGACTTGCAGGTATGGAGACATTACAGAAGGACTGTTAGATCTTTAACATTAGCTATTACCTCTGCAGAGACTAAACCTTAAATTCAACGTAGCCATTTTTTGTGTCCAAATTAGTCAGTACTCCTGTCAGATCTCTACAGGTGTTTGACTTTACACTGTTAAAAAGTACGTCATGTAAGAAATGTATTAATTTATAATGATAATAATGATGAAATGTCATCAGAGGTTAAGGAAAGTGAGGAAGGAAACTTCGCAGATGACAAAATTGAATTCATAAGTTAAAAGTTTATTTAGTTTTGAGTTGGTGTTTGGTCTGCTGGGCCACCCACCACTGCCCACCCAATAATGCAGTTTGCCAGCAGAGAGAGTCAAGCACAGCCAGCTGCAGCTATAGGTCAGAAATGCCAAACGTTACTCAACCTCAAAGCATCTTGATTAGATTTGAAGGAAAAATGATGGTCAATTATGGAAATGTGCTTGAAAAATGTAGATGGCTAAAAGTGAAGAAGAATTCCAATGCCAATTAGTTGATGTGGCTAATCTGTGCTGGAGAAGTAAGCAATTGATTATAAGTCTTTTGCTGCATTTCAATTACATTGGAACTCAGAACTGGGAATGACTTCACCCCCAGGTTCACCAAATTCCAGTTGAGATGTCAGAAACTCAAACGCAATGCCAGCCCAAGCCGGATAAGATCAATTTGATTTCGGGCCCCAGAGTAGAGTAGCAGAGTAGCTTTACTGCCCTTAGAGGGCAGTAGAATTACAAAAGTGGCCTAGTATTAATTTGTATTTTGGTATTCAAAGTGAAGCACTAAGTGTGGTGATACTGATCTAGAATTAAACAACGAAACCAGTTTCATTTTTTTCAGTTATCAGTAAGAAAGAAAAAAAAAACTTTTGCTCCAGAAGAAAATTCAAGAAAGCTGTTCTTTGTGGTTTTAAACTTCTTCATGGACAGAAAACACCAAATACTTGTTAAAGAGAGAACAAAATCTAAGGAAAAATGTGTGCTTTTAGTCACATCTTTTCAATCTAAACGCCAACGATCCCAAAATTGACATAAAAACAACAAAGCTGGTGGCGGCCTAAGACTTATGCACAGTACTGTGTATATAACAGTGGTTATGAGTGCAGCTCCTAGTTTTGGGATTGCAGTACCCATGTTAAACACTAATGGCTGCTGTTTCACATACAGTATATTACCTTAAGCCACTTTGAGGTTTCCCTCCTCTGTTCTGTCCAGTTACGACAGAGCCAGCTGGAGCTCCATGAGGTTCAGCTGTCGCACAGGCAGCTGACTGCTCGGCTGGAGGAGCTGACAGATGAGCACAGCCTGCACAGCTTCACCCCGCACCCATCCAGTCTGCTGTGTGAGATAGAACAGAGCATGGAGCAGGAAGAGCAGGAGCAGGAGCGGGAGCAGGTAAATACTATCCTCACTGCAGGGTTGCGTTTCACCGAGCTCAATCTTTGCTTTGTTCTCTTGTGTAACTAAATTCGAACCCTCCGCCCCAGCTGCGTCTTCAGCTGTGGGAAGCTTTCTGTGAAGTCCGCTCACTTTGCTCCCATCTGCGGGGAAACGACGTCACGGACTCTGCCCTGTCCACCGACTCTTCCATGGACGAGTCCTCAGAGACGTCCTCAGCCAAGGATGTGCCTACTGGCAGCCTCCACACCAGCCTTCTGGAGCTGCGGAGACTGACGCAGAACCTGCTGGATGGCAACGAGTCCACGGTAATGAACAACATACTGTCAGCTGATCAGCTGTGGACAGGGGTGTTGCAACAAGGTGGGCAAAGCATGCAGTCATTTGAAAATGACTTGTTGCTATCAGCCATTTTCCTGAATTGGTCTGTATGTGACAATGTGAAAGTCTGTAAAAGTCACATCTTACTTAAGACAGAACACAGGAAAGCAAAATACAAATGAAAAAGTGTGGGAGCCCACAAAATGAAACAGACCCGAACACCAAACTCAACAGTTGATCCAACACCATGACACTGGCGAAATTCATCAGGAAAGGACAGAACATCACAGGAGTGGGACATCGGGACAATGACAGGAAGTAAATCAAACCAAAGACACAAGACAACTAACCTCAAAAATGAAACAGGAAATAGATCAAAGAGAACCAAATCCAAGTGTCCATACAAACACTCTGTCAACAGGCTGATCATGAAAAACAACAGTTAAATGTAAAAGAAGAGACCTAACCCAGTTCCATCAATCTTCTCTTCAGTCTTCTCTTCCATCACCACACAGTTTAGCCTGGATTTAAACCTTCCCAAAAGGGATTTTATGTTCAAGCTTGTTTTTAAGGGTTTTAAGTCACATTGTCATGTTTCAATGTGGTGTAGAGTTAACAAGAGATTTGTACTTTCTTTAACATACTTTAATCGACTCTCTGATTAATATTAAACATGTATATTATTCCAAAGTGCTTTATTTAACCTCTGAATTTGTTGGTTTGTTACATTTATCCAACATAAGTTTGTTATCAAGTTTTTGATACTACATAATAAACATATAATCCTACAGAAAAGTGACTTGAAATTCACAGTTCTTTGTGGAAAATGGACAGGGAACTGTAGAATCAACAAAATAAAGTGTTTCCAAGAGTATACCACTTGGTATCATACTTATTATGTTCTAAATCGTGACTTTCAGTGAACTTGATTGTGGGTGTGTGTTGTGTGTTGAAAGGGCTCGCGGCGCAGCGATGAGGAGGCTCTGGAGGAGCAGGTGAGGAAACTCGGAGAGGAGCTGAGAGACACCAGAGAGCTGTACGAGGCTGAGCTGGACAAAACGCGCAGCAGTGAACGAGAGCTGCTGCAGCTGCACAACCAGGTACCATCCATCCATCCATCCATCCATACTGGTACCTATTTGCCTACCTATGTAATATGTACTCCATGTGCTTTTTTTTACTGTACAGTGTGAAAAATTAGGACTCGCCAATATACCAATGTAGGACTCGCCAATACATCAATTTATATATTATTTATAACACACTTGGGTTAAATTCATTAGTGCACTCATTTTAAGTACAGTGGAGCACCAAAAATTGAGAAATATACAAAATATTAATGCATTTATAAGAGGTTTTTGTGCACTTAAATGTAGTATCATCAAGAATATGAACTCAATAACGTAATAGAAATGTACAATATTGGCAATATTAAGTATAATTTGATTCTATATTAAAGCAGCGATTGTTTTTTTTTTATTTTGCAAGAAAATAGAATGAAATATAATGCATATGTTTTAGTTGAAGTAGTCACTTAAGAAAAAAGGCTGGAAACAACCAAACTAAATGCCTCACAAATGTGCACTGCTTTGGACAAATTTGCCATCAAAGGCCTGTGCCTCACGGATCTGTCCTCCTCCACATGACCCGCAGATGGCGCTGCTCTCCGTGGAGGTGTGCTCTCTGCAGGAGGACAACAAGCGCATGAGGACGATGGCTGAAGTGCGAGAACCGAGCGAGCAGCTCCAGAGTGCGATCAGAGACCGAGATGAAGCCATAGCCAAGTGAGATCACATCACATCTGTATCATTCAGTAAAGTCTGCATCGCACTGACTCTGTTTACAAGGGCAGCAGTTTTTTTGTTTTGTTTTTTCTTGATTTTAACATGAATAATAGTGTGAATAAGACGCTAAAGTCTGGGTGTCACTTCTGTTTTCCTAAACTGCGTCACAAGGTCCTGAATTAATACGATTCATTTTGAGATATTTCAGTTTCCACATTGATTTTGCTTGGTTACACAAATAATGCTGCGAATCGTACCAGGTGCATCATGAAGAATGTTTATATTTAAAACTGACCACAAAGTAGTTCCATGAATGCACTTTTTATTCAATATGACCACACAATGCAAGAGTCGTAGGTGATAATTCAAGCCTTAAAAGTTACAAATGCAGCCTAGAAGCACAGTAGACTTTTTGAAGTCTTTACTAGTTGTCCAGCAGAGGGCACTTTGAGCACAGCTTGGTCTGCATCCAGGCCCTTTTCAGTCATCTTAAGAAGATGACAACAGCGAAGTTGTTTTGAACAAACAAAATTGTCCTCCTAAACAAAACACGTTAAGCTGTTAGCTCCGACAGCTCACGGTTACATTAGACTGTCCCACTCAAGTCGTATGTAGCTGTGATTTGTGCAGAGAAAACAGGGAATGGCATGTATTAAAAGGTTGATTGAAGGATTTTATCAAGAAATATCAGATCTTTCAAATGAAGATCATTATTGAAGACAAAATCTTTTTTTTTTTAAACAGCCCTTTAAGACAATGCCATATAAACAGCTGACTATCTTAATCAGAATAGGGTCAAATTCAGAATAAGCAATTATCAGATTAAGACATATGGAATATTCTGATAAGTCACATTATGGAGACCTTAATCTATTTGGGTTTTCACAGCAAGGGAGGGTTTAGAGTCATATATATTAGAGTATATTAGCAACAAGCGTAAACATAATAATCTGAATTATTTTTATTCAGATTAAGGTACTTAGAGAATTGATGTCTATATAAACATAGACACAGACGCAATATTGATCCCAAAACTGGGAAAATTGTTGTGTTACAGCATCAGGATCAGGCACTCGACAACTATGAAATATAAGAAATAGACGATGAGATTAAACGGCTGTACAATAGGAAGTGAAGGTCAGTGTGTAAAAATATAAACAGTCTTACTGCACGCTCCTTCATCTTCATCGGTTTATCTATCACGTTTAATGCACTAAGCCATTATTCTTCATTTTAAAACATGACAGGCACGACATCATTTTTTAATGTATTGTACACTTATACAAACATACTTAGTAGTATATTTAATTTCTGCCAGTAACACAGCTAAATGTTACACACTGAAGCTTTAAATGGGCTATATGTAAGATTGTGTGTAGAACTGGGGCCATGAGAGAAATGGGTATTGCAATCCAAATTCAAAATATTTGAGAGAATACATGCCTATGCAGATGTGTAAGTGGTGTCATAATTATATGTCTTCAGGACAGTCTAATGAATATTATTGTGTCTTGCAGAAAAAAAGCAGTGGAAATGGAGTTGGCCAAATGTAAAATAGACATCATGTCTCTGAACAACCAGCTCTTAGACGCCATCCAGCAGAAGCTCAACCTGTCGCAGCAGCTGGAGGCCTGGCAGGTAGGTCAAGCTCCACAAGCCATTCAGTATAATTCATTTTGTAGTATTTGGGTCTGGTTGTTTTTAAGGTTATTCTGTAATTCTACGCCCTGGTTGTTATTTGAAAGAATTTCGTTAATCTACTGCAATTGTCTGAAAGTAGACTCTGTTGTATCGTACACAGTATGAGAATGAGATGACTCTAACTGTTGGTTCTTCCTTCCCACTCACTCACTCGTGTTTAGTGTCAGTAGATTGTAACACAATCACTCAGTACGTTTACATGACGTGTGGAAAATTTGATTATTCAGTCAGTCCAACTATAACCGGACTGACACATGTCAGTCCGACTGAAATTGGACAAAGTTCAATTTCTCATCGCCGGACTCACACACCCAGATAATGTGATTGTGAGTTGGATTACTAATGGATTATTATTGGATGTATTCAGGTATTCACCCACACTAGACTAAGTGCTCTGCACACATTCCACAGTTCCCCCCCTGAGCTTTGACCTGCACAGTAATTAAAGAATCCTGTACACATAAGAAGACAGAGAGAAAAATATGGCAAAATCCAGACCAGTGTATATTTGGACTGATGAGTAGACTGATTTTATGCTCCGACTGCTTACAGAAAGCAGTTTTTAGTATGTTCGTGGATGGCAGAAAGACACAGAACCGTAATCCAGTAAGTTATTTTGGTCACATAATATGCAGACTGAAAATGCCCAATACTAACAAGCTGAAAAGGGGCAAATCGCCAGCTAGTGTAGCAGATTTGGAAGCACTTCATTCAATAAAGCAAATACCTTGCTAGTAATTGTATATTTGGTCAAGAAGAGTCGACCAATTGCATGGCACATCGAAGCCACAACCTTACCTTCAGGGTGTGCAAACATTAGGACCCACAGGGTGTGATTTGTGGAAAAATCAGAAGGGGGAATGTTTTGAAACTCTGGATTGCTCCAAATATACACAGTAAAAGTACTTGATATTAATTGCCTATAGAGTATAGGAGGTACTGAATCCAATGACAGTGAAATCATCAACTACTAATAAAAATTCTGTATTTTACACCACATAGGGATATTTGCAATGTTACAGCAGCCAAAAATCCTAACAATTTAGAAGTAGAAGAAAAATAGAAACAAGGAAAAGAAATACACTATGTGTATTAATAAATCTATGTAACCAAATGTGCAAGACAGACAAAATAAAAACATAGCTCGACTATATACACAATACATTTTACAAATGTTTTATGTGACATCATTATTTTACATTTAATCAATATATAATTGTTTTCACATATAATTTAACATTTTTTTGTGTTACATTTTTTGTGTTTGTTTTAGATAGGATTTTATTTTGAAAACCGGAAATAGGACTGCTAGGTTCGGACAGTTTCGGTAGGTGTACCGTAAATGACGGGTGGCTCGACCGCTGTCAAGCTCGACAGGTGTCACCTCCGAGCGCAGGTGTGTGCAAGCACTGGCGGAGAAGTCCATTTTTTTGTCCCCCAGCAAATCGCACCCAAAGGACCCATATTTAGACTGAAATATTGAACTAAAAACTCACGCAAAAGGCATAAAATAATATAAATCAGGAGGACATAGAATATTCTCTGCACTATAGAATATAGAATACAGTACAAGGAAATAACTAGGCAGCAGGATAAAATTGAACAAAGGGAAATGAAACAAATGAACTAACAAAGACACTAGGGGAGGCGGGGATAATCAAACACAGGTGAAACACATTAGTGCAGGCAAGACAATCAGGAGGAAAGACAGGACAGGAAGTGAAAGTTAAAGTGCACGCAAGCAGAAAATGTAAACAAGAAACAAGAAGCAGAAAACCAGAACAACATAAATAACTAAAAACCCAAGGAAAAAATAGAATAATCCAGAAGAAGTCACCTGGAGAACCATGACAGTAACTGTTAAATATAAACAATTGTCATTCAAACCACCATTGGCTCCATGTGATTCTCTCTTTGTTTGGATCACATGTTGTCTATTTAATTCCTTTGCTGCACACAGGAAGTGATGTGGTTCATGTCAAGACAGACCAATTCAATGGCAACATTAAGCTAGTGAAATGAGATGAGTGAAAACACAAAGAAGCATCCAAAAAAAAAAAAAGGTTTCAGGTGTGAATTTTTCTGTTTAAAAAACAAATTGCTCTTTAGTTTGACTGTCTCTTGTCTCTGTGCACCTGCTGTGTACACACAGATGCGCCTTCAGTCAGGTCTGGTAGTTTTGCTTGACAGAGCTTGACAGAGCCCACATGAAGGGTGCAGTATACAGATGATATTACGACGTTTCAGTTCATGAAGATCATACAGATGCAGAATAATAACATCAAGGAAAATAAAATCACCAAAAAAGTTACATACTGCATCTTCAACTACGCATGGAAACGTACTGATTGCAGATACACTAAACCACTCTATTAACCGCTCAGAGTGTATGTCAGCGTGTTGGCTGTGATGTGCATCAGTAAGAAAACCCTTTAAGAATGTCCACTGAGCACACTGTCCCTCCCTCCCCCTCCTCACCCCTAACTGGCAGCTCTTTCCTCTCTCTTGTCCCTGCCCACAGTTTGCCTCCTCAGGGCTCTTTACTGTTTGGCTCTTGTGGTTTCTGATCTAGTGGCCTTTCTCAGCTTCCGTACCACCCTCTCTCCCCCTGTGGTGCCCCCCCTCCTGCCTTAGAGGTGAGCCCGAGCTGCGCCATCTCGCCGTTTTAACCCCCATCTGACCCGACTACTACTATGCCATGCTGAGCCATTCCATGCCACTGTGAAAAGACACTGAAGAGGCTCATCCCTGCTTTTTTCCCCTCTCTGAAACCATTATCCATTCTAAAACATCAACCTTCCTCTCCACCTGTCTTTCTCCTGTCTCCATACACCTGTATCCCAAAACCAGTGTTTGTAGCCGATGTAGTCACTCTTTACTGTTGAAAGATCACAGCATACAGCAAAAACATCCTTTGGTTTTGGATTTGTGTAAGCAGTACACAAATCCAAAAAAATCCATCTTTCACTGATAAAATACATGGTTAAAAAAAAAAAGAAGAAGAAGTAGCAGTAATTAAGTATAAAACAATTTCTTTTGGCATCTTTTCCCAACCCAACAGTCTGGTGCAGTTCAGAGCAGTCAGTGATAAATCCTAGGGGTTGATCAATTATGAATGGATTCGGAAAGCAGAAAAATGCAGCCGGATTTGTGCAGAACAATCTTATTTAGACTTTGCTCTGTTTACTGAATAACTGCCCACTCGAGCCTCTAAAAGCTATTTAAGTGACTGAATTTCTCTTTGACAGTAAGAGAGTAACGAATTAAATTGAACAGCTTTTAGAGTCTAACTCACTCTTCACAACACAGACATACTGTATATCTATTGTACAGTATCAATATGTCAAACTTTTGGAGAGTCACACAACCAAAAGCCATCTTCCTTGAAAGACATTTGGCTACAATGTCAAAAGAGGACATAGTAGCTCAAAAAATCAAACAAACAAAAAGCTCAGAACTGAACAAGCTTCAGCTAGATTGTATATCATATAATTGGGCATCTTTTTGGGAAAATGTTCTCAAAAACATCCTTTTTTGAGGAGACACTGGTGAACAGTGTGGCATTACAAGACACTTTTCCCCATTTCCACATTAACACTGTGAACAGAGACCGTGGACATGCAGAAATCTATGTATGAAAGGGCAAAAAAAACAAAAAAAACAAAAAAAAACAGCAGCTTACATGTGGACTGAGAGGAAAGGTGGGGAAAAAAGAGAGGACAAAACTCTCAGGGACAGATGGGATGTGGAACTGAGGTTGAGCAGATATCTGCTTCAAATTCGAGCTTGTTTTGCATGTTTTCCTGCCACAAAGCAAACCATGGGCCGACTAGATTGGCATTATTGTCACATCATAATGCAAACATGCAGACTGTGGCGTCTTGCGATCAGGATTCAGCCGTAAATTGATCAGTGCCTCTCCAAACCCGGTTGTAGCCCTCCAGCACACGTCCTCCCTGTGTGACATTTCTCTCCTGTCCTGTCCTTCTCTAATCCCTGCCTCCCTCCTTGACTTTAAAGGATGATATGCACAGAGTGATTGACCAACAGTTGATGGACAAGCACCAGGACGAGTGGCGCTCCTCCCCGCCAGGGTCATCGCAGGCCCACAGCAGTCAGTCCTCCAGGCGAGCACATCGCATTTCCGACCGGGACAAGAGACTTTTCTCTTTTTTCAAAAAGAATTGAGGCCCGTTGGACTGTTCCTGAACACAGCAGACAGACACAGAGATGCCGGGACAAGGGACAACGAGGTGGAGCCATTGTTGTACAGGAGGAACCACTCAGCCAAAGAAGGGCACTGGTTGCTTTCACATTGGCACAGTTCTGGCATGGTTCCATTTCCCATACCAAATTAAGAACCAGTCAACCCATTCACTTGAAAAGTACTTCAAAACTTTTTTATTTATTCTCTGTAAACCCTTACATCATCCGTGGGGTTGTCAATCTAAATATAGAGCTTCGGTAGATGATTTCACACCACCAAGGTAATGTCCTCTGGCAGGATATTGTGGTGTTCACCTCTATAGACGTATATACTAAGACAAGTTCACAGGAGAGCATTTTACCGGATCGTCAAAGATCTAGAGAGACGGGGGACGTGAATCACTGCTATGAAACATGCTCACAGATTTTGTGACATACTAGGTAATGCTGATACAACACTTACTCTTCCAGTGACAACGACGCAGTGCTATCTTTAGCCAGTAGACCGTTTGTCTCAAAGTCAAATTGCGTCAGTTTACTTCCCTCCAGGCTCTTGTAAACTTTCAGTGACTCTGGACTAGATGAAGGGAAGTTAATCAGGAAATTGAAGATGTCAGGATACTGCAGGTCCGGAATAGTCCTCTCCACCTGTTTATGAACTCAGTTAAGGATCTATAAAGATCAGATATTTAGAATCAGATTCAGTCTGTCCAATTTTGTGATAAGTCAGTCGATCTCTGTGAACTCTGACAAGTTGAATCCGGCACCGGCCCCGTTCATTTTTTTTACACCTAGGGCTGCCAACATGGAAATTCATAGAAACCAAGTCACATGACGTCCAGAGTTCTATAGAGAGCAGGAAGAGGGAGGGACAACATACATGTGCCAGTGACCGTGGCAAAGGAAACGAGGAACATGGTCTTGGTAGAGGGAAGATGTTAGGTAGCGTCCCTAGAATCCCAGCTCACAGAAGGTCAACACAATCCAACATGTTGCCGCTGTCGTGCCCATTTCCACTCACACGGTGCACTGAGCAACACCCACCAGTGATGATGTAGAGCGGTGAAAATTTGGTTCTGCTTCACTGGTGTAAACACAAACCCGAAACCATGCCAGCGTTTGCCAGTGTGAAAGCGCTAACTGAGGTTTGAGAGGGGGGGGGTCGCTTTGCACTTTATCCGTCCCATTGCTCTTCTCCTTGCCGATGGATTGGTGTCTGCAAACAGTGAGTATCAGAAATTCAAGAGCGGGATTTTCCCCAGAGGCTTTGGCTTAAGCCCTTCTTGTCGGAAGGTATCAGTCTTAACAGGACATGAACAGGGTCACAAAGTTTACCTCCACAGAGGAAGGTTTCCTTGTAGTGCCTATATGACCATCTCTACTAGCCCACTGCCAACTCTGTAGAGAAGGGAACACTATGTACACATTCTTATTGTATGCATCCCAGTTATCAGGCCAAGGTGTCTGGGGAAAGACCATATGGGACAATGAGGGTTGACTGGACAAGACGAGGATAGCGGAATGAAGCTGGGATCACTCAGGTTTATTCATTTGCCCAGATGTTCAGAACATGAAGACCAACTTTACGTATCAGGATCATAGCATAATGTATTTTTGATAAAAGAAGTGATTAAAAAGAAAAAGAATCTATTACTTTATTTATCCACGTCCACACAGAGTGTATTTTGTATGATTTAATGTCCAAAACAAAGTGAGAGAAAGACAACTTTAAAGGACAAATCTAATTTACTTCCATGAAGTTTAGGGATTCACAAGAGAGAAACTGAAGCTGCACTATTATAATATTTTTATATTAGCAGTTGATCAAATAAATATGTGCAATACAGTAAGGAGCACAGGTGTTATGGATTTCATTACCGATGGCTGTGTCCGGTTCTTAAGTTTGGATGGTGTGACAGTGAGCCGGCATGAACCTGAAACTGAGGAAAGCTAAATGGAACTCAGCCGTCATTAATGTGATTATTTCCACCTGTGGGTTTCCTACTGCCAAAATGGCTGCTACGGCGAAGTTGGCTCACACCAAATGTTACCAATTTACATACAGTCAATGCAACGATGCGTCACAAGTGCAGCGGATGTGACGGACATCGCGGTGTCAAAAAAACGCAAGATCCCGTTGCTGTGATTTTACCGATGTCGCTGATGTCCAGATATTGTGACATTGTCAGAAATGAAGAACAAAATTAAAGTTGTGGTATTAGGTTACCTAAAGCTCCATGACAATTCCACGTCTAACTTCAGCCATGGTGGCACACAGTAGCCGCTCCCTCTACAGTGAAAAAAACACTGGCTTTTAGAAATCGTGTCCCTTGTGCGATTAAAGCCAATTTGCCCTTTACATGCAGTGGACACTTCTTTCAGACAGTACCAGAGTCGTTTCTGTCATGGGTGTCCACTTTTGTTGTGTTCACTCTGCAGCAAGGCTAGAGAGTGCCCCAACCTTTTTCAAGAGCATAAAAGAGATTTAATTGGCAAAGTGCTTGTGCTGGAATATGATTTTATCCACTGGTGCTTACGTTGCCACTTAGAAAGTTAAGCTTCTCCTCAACCTCTGTCATATGGGCAAAGCGGAGCAACAGATCCACAATGCAATTTGGTCAGAACCACATCTAACTGGGACGTGTGAACGATCACGTGATAACATTCGGCGAAAAGACCTAAGGTTGTAGGATTTAGCGACAATTCACGGTGTGAGTGCAGATTCTAACACCTTTACTCACCCTCCCATTTCCCAAGCACGTCACGGTGTGTAGGAAGCTTCTGTTCAAAAATGCAAAACACATGCTCCGACTGGATGGTCCCTTCATGCTGCAGTAGAGCCATGATGACACAAGATGGTGGCCCTTGTGTACAGACCTTACTTTTGAATGCAGAAGTAAGTAGGGGTCCAACCACTTCTCCTTGATTAGAAGGTTTTGGGGTTTTTTTAACAAAGTGAAGACATAAGGACAATAGGGACAATTTGATGACGTCTTCAAATGTAAGGGTGTTTCCTTGCTCTGTCGAGGAGGAAGAAGTTCACCCTGTGCTTTGCATCCACACTGATCGAAAACATTCCCGTTTTCCTAGAAGGCATGCTATTTTTGTGGTTGTCCTCCCTTCTGTGCAAACCGGACATCCCAAAATCGGACGTCTTGCACAAAAATAATGGCGGGCGTCTACTTCTTTCTGCCCAAAAATAAGGTCTATAGCCCACATAAAATGCTCATTTTAAGACAAACAAGAAAATATTTTTTAAAGCATTTATTTACTTATGGGTAGTGCATAACAATTTTATGCTGGTAAATATTATACACAGGAACTTTAATAGCTGAAATTTGCAGTTGCACAAATTGTGCAGCAAATTGTGCAGCTTTTAAAGACCCAGCAGAGTCCGAGCTATTATTCCCAAGTATCAGCTTACAAATCCAACCATTACACCTCCTTTAATATTCTGTCATGTTCCATAAGCTAAATTTTATATTTCAGCTCCGATTCTCCTCAAACTTTTGAAAGTCATGCAGGGCATTAGGATCCTTAAAAGAAGTGAATGTATGAAAACCAGCACTTAGTTTTGAATCTGTCTCACATCTGTAGCCTTCATGTTCCTCCCTGGCATCTGAATAAACCTTTGGGTGACTCAGGTAGGACAGTCTGTTCTCGCACATTTCCCATCATATTCAACATTTAAACACGTGCGCTTATTTTCAAAGAAAAAACAAGGACGTTGTCCTCGTGATCTCGATCATCTTCCTAGTATGACCAAATTAAGAAAAAAAAAAAAAAAAAAAAAAAGTTTACACATCAGCTTGAGATGGAGAAAGAACAAAAGTGTGTGGAAACAACTGAGCTCAACGCAGAAGCTCCTCTGAAGAGTGGGGGCGACATCCGAGCTGCTTTGGTTCCAATTTTAGAGAAAAAAAAAATCTACCTCCATTCTCGTTTGCTTCAATACTTCACGGGCACTTTGATTTCCTCGCTGCCGGGCTTCCTTTTTTAGGTGACACGTGTTGCGTAACCCCATCGGTGAACCATTCGTGTGCGTTGACCTGAAATCGTACATTGTGGCACATGCGACGCCTCATGTCTGTCTGTGTTTGAACTCACGTCTGATGCAGCTGTGCAAACCTATGCAGATGTCTTCTCCTCATTTCAGCTGGTTGTTGGGAAGGATCAACCCAAAGAATGATTTTCTTTTTTTATATATATATATATATATATATATAAAAAGTTGAATAGGTTTGGATGAAATCAATATATTTATAAGGAATAAACGAATAATCTTTTTTTTTAGAGAAATATACATTGTTGTACATTGTTATTTGTAGGCTTTTTTTTCCCATGTGTGTCCTCACGGTGAGCAGGAAGTTCACTGGTGAGGCGGACATAATCGCTCACCTGTGTTTTTTTGGGGTTTTTTTTAAACTGTTGGGTGTGGCATAGAAGCAGTGGAAGTGTTGATGTGAAATATACATGAGAGCTTTTCACAATCTGAGAAGACATTTAAAAATCTCCTTTATTAATCCAGGAGTGTGAAAGAAATAGGAAATGTAGTCCAGTCATCAACTCTTGGTTCCACTTTCTAATAAGTCGACCTTGTTAAAGAGGAACTTAATGTCCAGTTTGTTAGAATTACTATCAGGCTGTACCACGGGTTTGGACCTACAATGCAGATGCAGTGTTTGGAGCAAAAATCAGTCCTTCACTGAAAAACAAAACAAATCAGAGTCAGAAACTGAAGAAACTGGCCACTAACAGGTCCACAAAACTGACAAATGATGGGTTTCCATCATGGTAAAAAGTCAGGCTTGTGTTTCGACTGAGAACAGTACCTTCACTTCACAACAACCAACAATGACCTTGAATGCGATTCACCTGACAAAAACCCAACAGACAACAGTGGAGGATATTCGGCGGCTGTTTCAGTTTACCCTGAGACTTTATACTGTGAGGGGGAGACGATTACAAACAGGTGCAGGTAATCAGAGAGGCGGGAAACACAGAAGGGCAGGAAGTAAAGACACCTGAGACGAGACAAGATGTGAGCTTCAGAGTAAAAAAAGGAAAACGCAAGACAAAACAATTAATATGAGAGACGAAAATGTAACAATTTGGGTCAGGTTATACTTACTGTGTTCTATAATGACATAGATCTATGTTCACATATAAATGTTAGACTCCTTCAAGTCTAATGTTCCATGTGTACAGTATATCCTCAATCTCACATGACTGTAAGAAGCTGCGAAGCTGCGAGGGTACGTTTCCATGGTTACCGTGCTCTTTCACTTAAACAAGAACGCTCCACCACCTGGACTGGAAAGTGTTAATGTTGCATGTACGGTTAAAATGAAACCGCAGGTGCACGGTCTGCACAAACTAACTGCAGATATTAGCAGGTTGCAAGTTTCAGAAGTGAATTCCGCTGCTAGCCTGCACCTACGAATGCTCCCTCAGTCAGGTCTGATAGTTTTGCTTTACAGAGCCCGTTTTCAGATGAATTGAATTGAATCATGAATCAGATTTCATAATTGAAAATGAAAACAAAAATCGCCAAAAGTTACGCACTGCAGCTTTTAATCTTCACTCAAGATGAGTGTCCCGATGGCGCGAATGAAGACTACAAGAGAAACAGATGATCACAGCATTAGGTTTAAACCGAAATGTCCACCTAAAACCTGCAGCAAATGTAGTCACTTTGCCTGTGACTGCAAAAGGACAAGGGCTCATTTAAGGGCCTATTAAGTGTCAATGTCTCAATTTAAAACAAAAGGTTGACTTATTACAAAGTCGTGCCACTGTTGCTATCCGGACGGACGTGATGTGAAACTGTAAAGAAAGACAACACAACACGTTTCCTCCCCCAACGGCCGAAAGTATGAAAATGGGTCAAATAAGAAAGTGAGATGTGTTTGTGTTGCAGTCTGAGACTCCGCTTCTCTTTCCAGAATTGACGGGTGATGAAAAGAGCTGCTTCTGTACCTGCAGGCTGACACTCCTGCCACAGCCACACCCTTATTCCATGTTCTGTTCACTCTGATTACTGTTCTTCCTTCTTGCGTGTATGCATTCTTTACAACACTGTAGACTGTACTGATTGTTTTGCTTTTTTTTTCCATTGAAAGAATTTTTTAAAACAAACAAACAAACAAAAAAAAAAACATGTCTCCGTTATTCTGTGGACAATGCTGTGTCTGTGGGTGGACACGTCTGAGTGTGTGTGTGCGTGCGTGCGTGTGCTCGTCTCCATTCATTCAAATGTTATTTTGGAAATGAATTGTTTGGCTGATTGTGCTCCATGTGAGTGCTTCCATTCACCACTGACTAACAGCACTGTTTCAGTTCCAGAATGCTTCAACTATTCAAACTATTTACCAAGCAATTTTCTTAGCAATTTGGTTTTTCCTTTTTTTGTACAAATAAAATTACTTGACAATCTGCTTGTCTCCTGTCCAGTGTTGGAGCCATAGGCAGGACAACAACTCATGCAGATGAAGAAAATGCAAACTTAATGAGGCCAAAGAGGGTTCAGGGAAAAAAAGGCTGTAATACAAAGCTAAAATTAAAAAAAAAAAAAGACCCGCAAAGGAACAAACAAGACAGTCACCTGAGAAAACCTGAAACAGGTTACACAACACAGGTCCTCAACAAACAGAGACAAGACATGAGCACGGATCCAAAATAAAACCGGAAGTTCGGTCAACATAATAAACAGGGAGAAAGACCATGAAAACAAAAATAAAAGTTTAAGCAAAACAGGATTACGGACTAAATGAAAAGTAAAATACAAAATAAATGAAGGCAAAAAAGATAAATCAGGGGTCAAGGTCCAGGATGAACACCGGCGTTTGCTTCTGTTAAGCTGCTCCACATTAATCCCTCTGACAATCGTGGGTGTCTTCCTATATTTAGGCTGGTTTGAACAGATTATCTGGCCAAATTACGCAGTAATGAGAGAGAGAGATTAACAGACACGATTTTAAGTCTTCCCAGTTTCAAATCTTAAGTATCAGTGTTTGATCATTACAAATGCAGAACCCTGCAGTAACAATGAGAGCAAGTCGACTGGGGAACCCATTGCTTTTGTTTAGAGCCCTAACTTGTACAGGCCAAGTTGATTCCGTCTTCTCAGCACAAAACGCCGTTAACTGACGAAGCCAACAGTCCAGCTCCATGTCCATTTACACTCTGAAGTCACGTCAAATCACATGAGTTTCTATGAGATTCCCAAATTCCTGGATTAAACTTCAAGTGTGTGGTCCTGCCTCTTGACTGGATCGTCTCACCTGTGCTTTCCCAGGATTAACGAAGTCTGTTGTATCGGTGATGTCCCATGTTTTTTAAATCAGGCCAGATTTGAAAATCCTCTTGTGTGGGGCAGACTCTACTTTCAGTGCAGGTAACAAGAAGTTACACTGGAACTGTTGTTGTGTGAGTGAATAGATGTATCACTCCTTTACAAGAACTGTCACTTGTTAGGTTTAAATCATCCCCCTGCACATATGTACAATACGTACACAGCACAGTAAACATACACAGTGTCATAAGAATGATTAAGTCCCTGTGCAAGACTAGATGAGGAAAGTAGATTTTTGCAGTTTATACCAGGCCTTTCTCAAACACCAAAGCCCAAATTCTCCCATAAAGTGATGTTTTAAGTTCTGTTACGACCAGGCAACAAGAATGTGGAGACTCCCCCTTCCCCACTCCCATGAAACGACCAGCAACACACTAAACAAACCGTTTTAACGATTAAAAACAAGCACAAATGTCCGCTGGGTATTCGTGAGTGGTTCAAATAAAGTCCAGTGCGGCTCAGATGATCAGGGCTCTTATACTGGAACCCCATGTGCAGGACCAATCATGTTCAGGATCCACCAAGACACTCAACACGTCATTCAATCAAACATGCACAGCTGCATCCAGTCACACACTGGGAGGCACGACACAGGCTCAGTGTGGGATATCCAGGAGGGTAAATTACCAGAAACGGTGTATACTGTGCATAATTGCATGAAATGAAATACATTTGGTATTTGTAGCCGTAGACCCCTCGACTGTAAATAAAAACGGAAGCCTCAGGATTTGACATTTGACCACTGCCTTGTCAGTTTTTGAAACGAGAAGCTGATAAACAGTACGTCACCTGCAACCAGGCTCCTCCTGGTTTTATAGCTCACATGTGTTTTCCTCACTCACTCTCTCGTTTTCTACCGCTTTATCCACTGGGGGGGTCGCGGGGGGCGTTGGTGCCTAACTGCAGCTGACATAGGGTGAGAGGCAGGGTACACTCTGGACAGGTCACTAGTCCATCACAGGGCCACATAGAGACAGACAACCTCTCACATTCACACCTATGGGCAATTCAGAGTGGCCAATTAGCCTAATCATGTGTTTTCCTATAAATGGAAAGAAAAAAAAAATCCAAATTGTTATCATGCCCTACCGAAGACCTGAAAGCGGTGACTGAGGAAATATTTATTAACTTATTAAAACAAGTGGAATTCTTTTTTCCAACCATTCTGAAACGTCTTGCCAAAGGAAATATAACAGGCAGAGTGAATAGCTTTAAATCAAATTTTGCTTAGGTACGGACTGGCTGTTCATTAGAAACAGAGCAGTGCGTGGTGGTAAAGATATGTCCTTGCCTAAAGTGTGTTTAAAAGGCTGATTCTAAACCTACAAACAGTTATTAAAATTATGCTTATGCTAATATATTTAATTTATACCAACAAATCCTAAATATTACATAATGGACCTTCACTTTGTGATGCTTCACTGTGATGCTATTCATATGTATACATACAGTATGTATATGTGACACTGAACCAGAACTGCCGTCAGAATTATGGAGCCATTCATAATTTATGTATTTTAAGTATTTCACTGATGGCAGCTTTAAAACCTTTTAAAGCTTTTCAAACCATAGAGGAAAGAGATCAGTCATTATGTGTCAAATATTTATTCTTTTAAAACGTTTATTACTGATTAAATTCATGTAGGGAAAAATGAATAGTACATCTTTTTTTCTCCAGTGTACAGCAAACCACAGCTGACGAGTGTGTTTCCACATAGTAGCACACTGGGCATGTTTCTCACATGCACGGTTTGGTGTGCTAATTATGTATGTTCTATTTCTGAAAATAAACACACAAATATATTTATATATACATACACACAATGAACAGAATCATAAAGTGTGAGATTCGACGCCACCTCCGGGCCGTGGAGGACGCAGCGGCCTCGATGTTCATCAGAACCCCAAACTGCCTGCCAGAGTCTGCCAAGAGGTTGAGAACCAATTATTCCCGACAGAATCTTAGCCAGTGCCTACAACTCTCTTCATTTATTACTCTCCCAATTCGAAAATAAAAAAATAATGTCAGTGATAGCCATGTTATGTGATGCTTTGCCTCTGTGACAAACCCTAGTGGTGCACATGGAGACGGAGAGGAGCTCAGGCCCCAACACACTCAGATCCAGTGCTGCGCTTCATCCCCATTTGTTCTAATGGCCTGGGTCATACTTTCCATGTTCCATGTCTGCAGAGAGCTGCTTTGCACGTGTGTACAGGGCTGCGATCCATTCTAACTAAAACGAGGGTCTGTATATGCATACTTAATCTCACATTCCATTCTGATAGTGTCAATTTCTCACCATGATTTCGCACTTTTTTGTCTGTGTATTAATTGAGTGCTGAGCTCACCTACATGTGTGGGTGCAAAAGGACCTCCTCACATCAACTCAAGCAGGTTTCCATGGTTACTGTATTCTACAGTAACCAGTCCAGATGAAGGCTCACCACCATCTGGACTGGAAAGACTTGTACTACAAAGAGCACGTGCAAAGGGGCACGTGTGGTCAGCATGGACTCAAAATGGAGGTGAGTTCACATTCATCCATGCCGGGTCAACATGCACCACTGCAGAAATGAAATGGCTGAAATTATGACATATGCATCACGTGGACGTCTGTGGACGCTAAAAGTATGACCCGGGCCGCACAGTAACAACTCAGACACACTCTCATCATGGATGCAGGAAACACTGTCCGGTAACACTTCAGTTCAACGGGTAGCAGGGGAAACGGTGACAGGAAAAAAAAATAAGAGACTTGACATCAGTTTTTAACACGAGTTAAGAAATTCCTGCAAGCTGAGAAAGAAAGGGGAATCCTTGACAGTCTAAATGTAGATCAGGTAAAAACCTCTTTAAATACCCAGTCAAACAAAGTGTTACATTGTCAGAAACCAATGGCAACAATTCTGCAGATGTGTGGACTGAGTGGAGGAATCACTTTTCCAGAGCAAGAGCCTCCTCGTGTGACCACAAACAGGAAGTGAGTCTGTCGCTGTGAGAGGTGCTGATATGTGGGTGCGGGGGGGCTAACTGGAGATAAAGAGACTGGACAGAGGGAGGGTGGGTAGGAGGGAGGGGGGCTTAACCCTGAGCACTTCCTGAGGACTCAACTGGGTCCAATATGACCCTGATTCACCCTGCCTCTTCGGCAACCAGGAGTCACTATGGCAACAGTCCAATGAGAGACGCCATTAGGTGTGTTTCTTTCTACTAAATTGGCAGTATCATTCTTTTATTTAAAATTTAAAAAAAAAAAAAAAAAGGTGGAGGAACTGGTTTTAAAAGCAAAAACCCAAGTAAGACTGCAGTGAGTGCTGTCAGAGCTTAATGTCCAATAGCTCAGGGAGCAGGTTCATGCGCTCAGCTGCACTTCAATAACACCAAAAAGCCAAAAATGTAAAATCAATTATTGTTGGCTCAGCACTACTGGAAGTTAAAGAGGGGAGAGGGTGGGAAGCTTGGCAAAACATAGACAAAAGAGAATTAAAACACGACAAAGTCACCAGTTCTGTCCATCGGATTAGTCGCTAAAGATCGTCTACTTATCATCATCATCATCGCCACCCGTGTGATTCTCTTTTTCCCCATTGAGTCAAACAAAAATAAAATCTAGCAGTTCATGATGAGCTGGCGTGAGCCGTGGTAACGTCGGTGTCTGAAATGCAGAAAATGTAGAGACGTGTAGCGACCGGACAGGCCCCGCCTCACCCAACTGTCCCGTTCCTCCCCCGAAAAAAAAACATAAAATTCGGACAAAAAAAACAGAGAGATCCAACATGGTGAGTCCTCCTCCTCAGTTTGACATGACTCTGAATGTCCCATGTGCAGTTGAATGAGAAGGAGAGATGAGCTACTTATGAAAAAGAATGGGATTATGTGGATATAAATCTGGGAATTATGGCAGTCAGTTGTCAGCTTGCAGATCCTTTGAGAAAGGAGGACCTCAGGTAAATAGTGCCCATCTGCTGAATTCCAAATAAAACTTAATCTAAGGGCTAATAAAATCTGTTCATTTCTTTTTAAAGTCTCCATGATTAGTCTGTCCAAAGGGGACATTTTTCCATTTATTTTTTATTTTTTTTAATTCTTTCATCTTATATTTATTAAATCTTTATCTGCTCTTTAATTTAGATGCTCTGAGTCCCATTGTGTGTGTGTGTGTGTGTGTGTGTGTGTGTTTGTGAAGAAGCGATGCCGCCCAACGGCCATTTTGTGGGTGGCTTTGAGGTTGCTAGCAGCACTTTTTCTTTCGTTTACTGTTCCGGGTGAGCTTGACCACGTCGTTCTGTTGCTGCTGCTGCTGCTTGGCTAGCACTTCCTTTTTGGCTCTTAGCACTAGCTCTGTGATGCAGTTGAACATCTGCAGGATAAGCACAAACAACAGACACGTGTGGTGAGCGATCACATCAAACCCTGCATACACTGCAATGATAAATACCTAGATGTGAACATTTAGCTCACATCTAGGTATTTATTGTCACACTGAAGCTTTTAAATACAACTGCCAGTGACATGAAAACATTGTCAAACGGGCGCACACGACACTGGTGGAAAGAAATGATCGTGTGGTGTGTGAAAATGTGTGTTTGGTGTGACTTGGTTCAAATTTGAACCTTAAAAACCTGTTTGTCACAGGGTGAAAGGTGGGGTACACCCTGGACAGGCCCCACTGTGTGTCTTCTTAACCTTAAGCTTTGCTGTGTCAATAGCAACAACAAGAAAACTAAACCATTCGGCATTAATCTGAAAAGCAGATTAGCAAGTTAAAGTATCTCTGGTTTTTCCCTGTAGATGATAAAATAAGGAGTTGATCTGCAGACACACCAGTTACTTCCACCTGAGTGACGCAGAAGAGGCATTAAGGGCAACCACAAGTGACTAACAGTAAGTATAATAACAATTAATATTGTATTGTTTGTGTATGTGAGTGGGAAATATCTTAATACTTTCTTCAAGTAATAGTCATTTGTATTAGATTTTTGGAAAAAGTGATAGGCCTAAGATCTGGTCAACAGGTATAACAAAGAATTCAGACACTTCAAGACTTTAGTTGAGCTTCCCAGCAAAGCAGACATGTCAGAGAAAACTACTCCACACAAATGTGCCACTCAATAGACTGTACATCAGTCAATTTACCTCTTCAACATTGATGTTCTCTTTTGCACTTGTCTCAAACAGATTGATTCCCATCTGCTCAGCAAACTTCTGTGCGTCAGTCGTCTCAACCACCTTGGAGTTGGGGTCATCATTCTTGTTTCCCACTGAAAACAGAAAAACATATCCATGTGTCACATAGGGACTACTTTCTGTCAGAGCGATATCTACCCACAAATATGAAAAAAAAGGTGCTTTGATTTATAAAAAAAAGAAAAAGAAAAATAAGAACGGAAACTCACCTAATATTCGACACACGTCGTCACAGTTCTGGTTAATTTCATGTAACCATCGTTTGACATTGACAAAGGACTCGGCACTCGTGACGTCGTAAACCACTATGACCCCATGTGTTCCCCTATAATACCTGGACACAGCAGAGAGAAACACACAGCGTTTAAGACTAAGTCAAGTAGTAGATTGAATTATTACCAACATCTGCACTGTGGTATTGAACTGTGGAGTCACATTAAATAAAAAGGGCATTAATGGAGCTACTTTGGGGTACATTTTAATCCTAACATTAATATTTTTAATAAAGCACCAAGTTAGAGATCCAACACGTGAAAATTTATTTCAAAGCACATCAAAATCGGTATGGCAACTGAAATATCTAAACTGAATCGGAAATCAAACCGGGACCTTGTGAGATTTCTGAAAGTTTGAAATTCTAGTATAGTGACAACTCTTAAGAATGTGAACAAAACCTGAAACGTAAAAGTAATAGTTGGTAATAAGTCAAAGTAAAAGATAAATGAAGATAAATGAGAAATCTTGAAAGGTAAATGGCAAATATTTAGCAACAAGTGGACAACACTGACTGTGGTGACACATGTCCAGCAGGAGGAGACAAATCTCAGTTAGGATGGGACAAAATTATCTGATCATCTGAAACTGAAGAGGAACCTTGATAACGACTCACCTAAAAAATGACCCACTGGTCTGAACCAGAGGCTCAAATATGGAGTTTTCTAGTTTTGATGCCAATCATGAGAAATTAATGTAGCTTATGGTTTACACATCGTTTTATTCTGGCTGATACGTTAAGCTTTAATTATGTTTTTTTAACAGCTTAATACTAACAAATCATATAAAATGTGTGAAATAAATATACTTTTGGAGGAAAATATTGGATGACTGAAGCCAAAATTATGGATATTGGTGGCTGTTTAACCATAACAAACTAACTTTTGGATGGAAAAATAAAGTTTCAGTGCAACATTATTCTAAAGTTCAAGGTTCTAAAAATAAAAACAAACCACATGTTACACATTCAGATGTGTAAAATTTAAGACTAAAGCCTGGCTTTGTATTTATTTTTTTTAATAATCAACATTGGCCAATTATTAGTTATTTATGAAATAACAACCAGGTTAGTTATTAAAAAACATGGGAAATCTGCATTTGATTTAACCTGAGAAGCAGCAGCAAAGAATGCAACTGCTTGTGTAAAGGAGGAAAACCCACAGAAATGAGATCAGCATCTCTCTCACGCACACACACAGACAGAAACTATAGCAAAGACCAGTGACAAACAGGCAGTTCTATTGCAAAGCTGCAAACTTCAAAATTGAGCAAACAATGAAGCTCAACTGTGCAGAGCAAAGAACCGTTTTTCAGGCTCAGTGTGTGTGTGAGTCAGTGTTGCTACCTGGTGTGACAATGGTGTTGTACCCAATGTCCAGCAGTAATGAGGCACCAGACAGCAGGGGAGGATGTCTGTGAAGTCTGTACACGTATGTATACGTGTGTGTGTGCACAAGCACACGTAATAAACATAAATATACACCACAGGCATGTTGGCCCCAGCCTGCAGTCACTTTTTACATACTTAAACCACACTAACAAGGTAATAACATGTTAATGAACTAGACAAGTAGCTCAAGTCATCAATCCTCACTCATGAGTTATAGACCCTGATCTTATCACCGAGTGCTCTTGCCTCTGAACTATTTTTTGTTTAAATAATATAGTTGTTCTAAACTTTATTTTTCCATTCTGGGGAAAGGGAGCAGACAGCATCCCTTATTTCAAATTCATTTCCATCCATTTGTTTCTGTTGCCAAAGCAAAACTGAATGGAAGTGTTTCCCAGAGTACACTGTGCAGGATAACCAACAGAAACAATGACGTTTGCTGCTAAATTTGATCACTTATCTCATTTGCAGGTTGGTAAGTGTGTAAAGCTTTGGTTGCTGCATTTTTTAAAAAAAAAAAAACATTTCTTGAATAGCATCAGTAAGCTAAAATCATTAGCACAGTCATGCTGTGTGTAGTCCCCACAGTGTTTTTGTCTTTGAAAAGCCACACACAGATACAATACCACATAGCTCCAGTCAATTGGAAGTCAAGAAGAGACATGGAAATGGCAAAGCAGACAAACATCTCTATGCTGAGAAACAGCAAAACAACAATCTCATGTATGTCAACCTTCTTTCATAAGTTCCTTTAAAATGACATAATGTAGGATTTCAACATATAAATAATGCCTTCAAGATTATTTTGATGGTACAACTGAATATGTACTGTTGAAGGTGAATGTTTTTTTTGTAACCGGCAAATACAGACTACTGCTATAAGTGGATAGTAGGTGTGGAGGTAGACAGATCAATCAGCCGTGGCTGTTATTTAATTAATCTGCAGGTGAATGCTGGCTGCTCATTACCAAAAACTTTATTTTGTAATCCAAAGGCTAACTTAATATGGTTTAAGTTTTTAATGACCTGTTTTATCTATTTAATGTATACTTTACACATTATTACTTTGTTTAAAATACAAAAGTGCCATTCACTGCCCTGACTGTCATAGCAAGTCTCATAACTGTCTCTCACTCAGGCACACAACATATCTGTATATAGTGGTTGTTTGTTGGCTGTCAATGATGCAGCTGTCTTTTCCACTGACGCAGATTAACTGAGGCAGTGTTGCAGTAGGTCGTTGTTCTTGCTGTCAGCTGACTGTCAGGGAGGTGTGTACCAGTTTAAGCAAAGGTCTACATGGACATCATTATCAATTCACCAGTGACAAGCTTAAGCCAGCTGATGTTTCAAACATTTCTTCACATTGTCTGCACAGGATACGATTAATCTACACATAGAACATAGCACTGGCTACACAGATCTACAACGATCTTGTCTGTTAGAACTTAAAAAAGGTAAAATGAAGTTTTAAATACTTTCACTTTAAGCTGTGACTTTAGTAGTGTTAAGTTGGGTGAGATGTGTGAAAGGTGTGATGGCTGAGCAGGTCTGTGTCCATGCTCTATCGCCACAGTGAAATTCTTTAGGACCTAATGAGGCACCATGCCACTGTCCTTTAGCAGTCTGTCAGCCCACTTTTACTCAGTCTAAGTAGGTTGTCTGCTCATTGGAGGGATTCCTACATGCAGGAGAGTCATACTACTTTGGAGCTGCAGAGTTAGCACTGTAAAACTCTGGATCATTTAGGTGTTCTTTACTGTGACTGTGTTAGTCTGTCATTATTCAGGAGGACTAGGGTTGCAAAATTGCGGGAAATTTCAAAAGTGAAAATTTTCCATGAGAATTAACATAAATAAACTGGACATTTTCAACATGGAATATTGGCTAAAACAATGTGATTTAGGAGCTCCCACGGTTGTGGAAATTTGCTGGGAATTTTCTGCACCTATGCAAACTTATTCAGGACTTGCTCAGGATTCACCTCATGAGTTTTAGACAGCAAAGGTTTAGCATTCCACATGTGCAGAACGCCACAGTAAACAAACTTAATAAAAAAACAATCTGGTCAATCAGAACCCACTCCCTGTGAGCTGAGCTGATTGTTTAGTCAAAATATTTTGGATGTTTTGCCTTCTTTAGCTAAATCTGTTAAGTCTCCTTCATTGAAGACCTTAAGCAGGGTTGGTTATTTTCTCGATTTATTAAGTTTTATCATCCATAATGTCCTGAAATGATGTTTAGTTTTTGCCATCGAGGTAACCACACCAAAGCACACTGACATTAAAGAAACTGAAACCAGAAATTTTAGGACAAAAAAAATTATCCAAACAGTTGTTACAATGATTATGTAGTAATCAGTTAATTAATTGTTACAGCCCTACAAACAGAAAACATGTGCAGTGTCACTCATCTGTAACTCATCACTTACTGCTTTGATTTACTCCCACTTAGTTCATCGATGTCATTTTCAAACACAGTGATTTTAGAGAAAAAGACCAACTTGTTATTATGATGATTTTAACAAATATTATTACTGTATTAGGAGGAGAATAGAACAAAAACACTCCCTTTAAAAAGTTACATTTCAAATCTACATTAACTGGCCTTACTTGGTCTCAGATGAGCTGCTGCCGCTGTGTTGTCCACTGACCCATTAGAAATTTTGATTAGCAATATGCTGTGAACAGCAGGAGCCGTGGTTAACACTGCAGTGTGTATGTTCTGATATGCTACCCAACTAAGTATTTCCATCAGAGTGAAGTGAGCAGCTGCTCGTTTAAACTGCACTGTGACTCAGCAAAGTGAATTAAATATGACACTTGGTGTTCAGACTCAGACTCATGGGCTGAGTGCTAAACTCGTGTTTTACATCGGTGGGATCAGTGGGAATCTGGGTTTAGCGACAATAAAACAATGATACTGTGATGTGATAAGGTTTTAAAGCCAGCATGAGAGAGAGCCACCATATTTGAGAGAAGCACTTCAAACCAGAATGACCTGGAGGCCTCCGAGCAGCTAGTCTTGACGGGAGGGTGCTGGTCATTGAAAAACAGCCCAAGGAGCGTAAGGATGGACGATATGAGCTAAGAATTGTATCACAATGTTCCATCATGATATTGCAATAACAATTTGTAATATTTCAAAATGCAAGTGCTGCTCACCCAAAAAATATAAAGTTTACAATAAAAACTCAAAATGAATTAATAATAAAAAATAGACATACATAAATAACTTATTTGATATTTGATATTGATTGGAGGACCACATGAAAGAGATTGGAGGGTTACAAGTTTAAGCCCTCTGACTTAATAATAGTGGCACTATTTCTACTTTTCATTTTCATCTCTGGATGTGTGTTCATACAAAGGGTGTGTTTGCTGTAGAGCATGGATGCCTCACTTGTCGGGCTGGGTTCAGTTTTTTCTTTTAGTTAAAAGAGTAAAACAGGAAGAATTAATTTAAAAAAAAAATAGATTATTGAAAATATGATGTAAAATTTTAATAAACAGATGTATAATGAATCAAACAATGATAATGAATACACACCTAATCAAACTATTGTTTCTGTTTGCAACTGGGCTTTACTACAGTAGTTAAAGCACAGTGAATGTAACACATAGACTATTAAAGCCATCCACAGTGTAGTTTACAACTAAAATAAGCCACGATGGTTCGATTATGTAAATAATACACAGTTGAGGTGTGCTCATGGGGCTAGGAGTTACTTCCTCCTGGATGTTACAACTTTTGTCATTTGATGTAACCATATATAAAGACTACATTTCAGCTTTCTCTGTGTCATGACCAAAAATATCAATATTTTCTTGGACTCTAGTCACACTCTAGTCTGCTGTATGTCTGCCACTGTTGCCATCTCTTACATCGGGTTTACTTTTGAAAATTATCATAAAATAGTATTTTATACACTTTGAAGCTGTGCATTGGTTGGTCTTGCAATTTTTCAAGATAAAGCTTTGTAGAGCGGATTTAGGGAACTAAAACATAGTTGTTTTACTAAAGTGGTCCAGGACATGGACATGTTGCATTTGTGATATATGCAAAAGATCTATGAAATGTGTTGAAAGATAATTTTCAGTCACTATCTACCTATGAAACATGCGTGGCTCGTAGCAAAAAAAACAGAACAGATTTATACTCCCAAAAAAGAGCTGCATGTCTCCAATGTGTCTCTCTCAGACAGTGTGGCTGTTATCACTTAACTTGTCCTTCAATATAAGTAAGACATTCCACAATGTAGATGTGCTGCACACGCAATCATTTTGGCTGCTACTTAACAATTCACCTGGAGAAATCAAAACAAACATATCCCTGATGTGTGGTTGCACAGAACTGCACACACTGAAGTGTGCATTTATGGCTGTGTGCTGGTGTTTATGCGTCACTCTGGTATTACATCATTAACCCATGACTTTTTATGGATATACAATGCCACCAGAATTTTCTTTCTCATTGAATTCAATGAGAAAGTGGGTGCAAACTTTTGACTGGTAGTGTATGTTATGCATCCATTCGGAGCCCCTTAGTATTGTTAATGAAAAATAGAATCTCAGCCTGCTACCATCTGTGGGTGGCAGTTGTTGAAATGGGGAGACAAGACAAATGTACATAGTGCCATAGTTTCTCAATCAGTCTCAATTCAATCTGTGATCATCCTTCATTAAAAACTAATTCAGGCAGGCAGTGGAATGGTAGTTTTACAAAACAGTGCCACCAAGCAGACCAATTACAGGTGTTGCAAACTGCAAAGTTGGATTTGTAGTGACATTTCTGGAAAGTACACATCACCTGTACACGGTCTGCATAAAGAGTACACACCTCAGCAAAGACCAAGACTTAGAAGTGGAACAATAAGTCCTTATCCTACACTCACCTACTAGATCCTTTGTGTGCTTTCAGTGTTTAAGGAACTATAGAGATCTACAGTACAAAATTATAAGCAAAATATACAGTACAACAGGTTGTGCTTATACTGACTTTTTAAAAGGGAATCATTCATATTAAAGGGAATCATTCATATTAAAGGGATTTTTAAATGGTAATAAAAAAGGTCAGTCTGCATCAACATCAGTGTGAAGTCAGAGTCACATAGTTAGAACACTAGACAGAAGTGTGACACATACTACGAGCAAAAGAGGGTAAAGCCACTCAACCCTTCCCACCATGAAGCATGACAGTATGAGACCAGGAGCCTCCCTCTCACATCTGTAATTAGGATTTGCGGAGAATTCCACCCAGTTTCACAGAACAGCCACGACTTATTCTTGTTGTTTACAAACTGCTTCCTCAAATAATACCTAATCCCAGGGCAACAAAGTCATGGTTTAGGATTCAATTGTCAATATGAAAATGAAAAGTTTAATGTGAAAATGCACATGTGTTTGAATGAGCACGAGCCTACGTACGTGGAGGTGATGGTGCGAAAGCGCTCCTGTCCTGCTGTATCCCAAATCTGCAGCTTCACCTTCTCACCGTTGATCTCCACTGTCCGGATCTTGAAGTCCACCCCGATCGTGGTGATATAGCTACCTGCAAAAACACAGACAAACAAACAAAAGAAAAACAGAGTTAATAATGGCCAACAACTTTAAAGTACAGAAAATTACAATACAGTTGCTGAGACAGAACCACAAACCTGAAAATGTATTGTCTGCAAATCGCAGGAGGAGACTGCTCTTCCCCACTCCTGAGGAGGAAACACAAGCACAGCATGAAGTCAACAGTACATCAGAAGAAAAAGAAGGGGTGGGGGGTGGGGGGCAGCACACATTTTCTCTATAAGTTGACTTTTAGCTTTAAAATAAAAATACAATTGTATTAAAAGTGAACATGTTGAGAGTTTGATGGGTTTCCTAACCACAAAACAGCAGCTTTCCATATGACTTTACTTTCTAATTATATAAAGGTTTCCCAAGATTAACAACATGTGATGACTACAAACCATAAACAAGACATCAACGCCAACATTTGCAGTAATTCTTGTGTCTCTACAGATTTAGTACTTTACTCTAAGACAAGGTTGTTCAGGATGATTTTATTTGTTGTTAATATTACTATTCTCCCTTGGTTTGCACTTCACCAACAGAAATGATGTATGTAATACTGTAGGCTGCAACCTTCATATAAAACAGGGTCTGACAAGCAATTCTATCAGACCTGAGGGAGCATTTAAGTGTATGCAACGGCAGTGCAGGGGTGAGCATACGTGAACCTGTTTCCAGCCATCGTGCTTGACCAGCACAAAGTTGCTGTTGCCCCTTCACGGGGGGAAAAAAGTTGCTGTTCGGCTTTATGTTCTAGACCAATTGCATAACGAAATGCCAAAGCTGGCTTAATGTAAGGTGATGATTCATCTTAAAATTTAAAATTGATTTTATAGGAAAACATGAAAGCACTAGGTCAGCCAGTTCAAGAAACTACTGTTGCCATTTTCTTCAACGCAGTTCAAAGTTCCTCATTGCAGGTAAAAGGATTTCTGTATGTGGCGCTGGAATGTCGCCAGGTGACATGGGATCTGAATGGGATTGCATGGAGCCAATAGGCTCAATCAGCATTGTGTGAACTAATATGACAATGGTTTAAATGTAACTGACATTAGTTTTTTCTTTAACATGTACAGATCACAGCTTTAAGTTAAACAAAGCTGCATTTCTGTTCATTTAAAGTATCTTATGTCTGGATGGAAGCTCGATCAGTGACATTACACTGTGTGACAAAACAAGAACCGATGGAGAGGCTTTTGTCAAAGCAACAGAGGCACTGACAGCAAAGGTATTACTTGGCTCCTCAATTTACCAAGCAAGATGAATAATTTGTAGAAAAAACACAACAGATAAAAGAAAGAAGAGTAAAGCAGAGGGAGAAACAGGGATTGGGATTAAAAAAAGGAAGAGAGATGAGAGGGAGCACAGCGCCTGACTCTGCTCCCTAGCCTGGGGTGCGACTTAACTTGCAGCCCTGTTACTTATCCTACCCATTGTGTTATTGTCATCTCATATTTGATTGGTCCCAACATAAAAAGTTCTCAGGTTCCTGTGGTCTCCATGCTACAGTTGTTTTTGTTCAAACAAACAATAACTAAAGCTTCAAAGCAGAGGAGACATCATCATTTTGTACTCAGGGAAATTTAATGTGCCATATCTCCCTGTTGTCTCTACAGTATAAGGATAAACAAGGAACATATCTAATTGGAGATTTTTTAAAGACTGATTTGTGATATTTTTGTCTGTCCATTACCACATTAATCCATCAAAATATTAATTACTCTCCTTTGTAATGCAAGGAGGGAACTTGAAAAATAGTTTTCAATCTGTTTGAATTTTTAATAAAAGAACAGCTGAAAATAGATCTATCAAACTGCAGCTTTGGCTGTTTTTCAAGTAGAGGTTATGATTTGAAAATGAATAATTCTCCAGACAATAAAACACCAGCATGTTAGTGACAATACCAATCAGGACACTTTCATTTTAATCCTTTGCAGCCTGGAACACTGTGTGTCATTATGGTATTCTGTATAGGTTTTGTAGAAGGTTGGTTGTTAACATCTCCAGCCTGTTGTAAAGTGCTAGACATGCATAATGAACAAATACATCATGTGCATCTGTTTCTACATCTGCAGGCAGCTGAGGAAGGTCGGGAGGTCCCATCTGATTCCTCCTAAATGACCATGGTGCATCAACAGCATCACAGACAGATGTGTCTCCACAGTACACTGCAGCTGAGTGGACACTGGCCTCTGTGTGTGAGTGGCAGTCAAGGGCTTGCTGTTCTGCCTTGCTTACAACTAGAGCAGCCAACTGATGGGGTAGAGCCAGGATTGGGGTTGTCAATGAATGCCAAGATCAGTCAATGCCCACAAAGAGTTCCTGCAGGACGAGGCTACACTAAGGGTGGAGCCACATTAAAAAAAGGCATGTTAGCAGGGAGATACCAAAGGACCAGCCCTTAAATGTACAATTCTTACCTATGTACCTATGTAGCAATAACCATCCTCGCATTACCTTCTGTTAGTCCCCAACTTTATAAATCAAAAGTTGATGGAGCTTCTCTGTTGGTGCCACAAAGTTATGGAAGGGTCTCTCCTCATACTTAACCACCTCTCATCACTGAAATCTTTAAATCAAATTTAAAGACTTACATTTTCAATCTCGTTATTAAACATTGTGCAGTCTGATTGTATATCGCGGTTTTTAATGTGTGATTTATAATGTTTTCTTGTCAAACCCTTTCATTCTACATGACCTGATTAATCAGGTGTAAACAGATCTATACTCATCTCTCTCTCACTCATTTTCTATCGCTTTATCCTACACTATCCTCTACCTATGATAAATAGCGACCATGTTTGCCTCGAGCTTTAGCATAGTAAGGAAGCTAAACATAGCTCAGGTGAACCAATCGCCAGTAGTCTATGAACCTGTTAATACACAGAAGCGCTGAACCGGGCGATCCTCGGCTGTTACTGACCATTTTAACAGCCACTTCGTTGTACTTAAACTGGTTAGATGCAAAGCTGTAAACCAGAGCCTGCAGTGCAGCATTCCTCCACTACACAGCGGCTAGCACTTCCATACTAACCAGCTAACTTTAAAGACGCGTTGTACTTGCTTTACCCTGATGTAGTTTATATTAATATCATGCACTAACGATAAATTAAACCACTATTAGCTCATAAATTAACCCACCAAATTCGCAGCGTAGTCAGCACGGCGACCAAGAGTTAGCTACATTACCAAAGTGCAATGTTAGCCTAACTTCCAGCTAGCCACCTAGCTAACAGGGCTAATGTAGGTAACAAACAAGAAGCCACATTTAAGGAGTGTTGGGACCATAATATTGTAATTATGTGGGTTACATTACGTGATTTGTTGTATCGTTATTACAAAAGTCTCGGTGAAAGAAGTGAAAAATGTTCCGAGATAAACACTACTGATCTGAACGCGATATCCGGCCTGATCGGCTGACATGCCCAGCCCGGACCCACACAACCTCCGCCCTGATAGCGCCACGGAAATATGGCGGATGTGTACATTTCACAAAAATTTAAAATAAAACCCCATACCTAGAATAAAACGTACTGAGTAATAAACATGTCAGACAAGAACATACATGACCTGCAAATACATTTCTGCTTCCCTCCATGTAAAAAAAAGTACAAGGCCTATTTCCCGTCCGCATCCTCGGCGTCAACTTACCGCTGTCACCGATGATGAGCAGCTTGAAGAGGTAATCGTAGTCCCTGGCCATGCCGGTAGCTGGTGGCTCACCCCCTGCGCCCTGTGCCGTTTCTTAGCTCGGTTTGCTGCCCGACCCCCCGGCGTGAGAAAATACACCCAGACCTGCTCCAGGTATGAAAGACAACGACCACAAGAAGTGCAACAAACTCTAGGCCACCGGCAACCGGCGGCGTTTTTCTTGGGGATTCACGGCGTCAGCAGTCCTCTCATTCCGCTGCAAACAGCCGGAAACTCCGTTTCCTTCTCTGGTGGAGCTGCACCCAACACTGACCAGGCGTCACTGCGCAGGCTCCGGCTCCACAACACCCGTCTCATCCTTTGATGAACAGGACAAATATAAACCACATGATAAAAACATGTGTAACAACCTGTAATGTTAATTGTGAATTTACGCTATTCTTCTAACAGTAACCAGATTAATGGCGCATCATAGGATGTGGTTAAAGGTATACAGTTTTTATTTTTTAAGTGTGTTTGCATTAGTTACTACGTATACTGAGTTTCCATACATAAACTTTTTTGTAGAAGGCCCAACTGAAAAATAAATACAATTCTTTACCGTGTATTTGAAACACTATGATTTTTAGCATGATTTGGGGGCAGCGACTTAATTTCCTCTACTGTCTCCAATCAAAATACCTAGATCTCTTTCTAGTCCTTGTCTCTTTCTTCCTATTGTCTCCTTCTTCAAACATACCAACTATGCACAAATACTTAATACACGTACATCAAACAAACCTAAACTATCCCTTTAAGGAAGGACAACCAAGGCTTTGGAGAAGCAAGGAGAAGAGATAGATGATTCAATGTGGAGGAATGTAGTACTGCAACATAACAGATGTAGCTTAACTAAATAAACTACAAGGATGTGGTTAATAAGTCCAGAAACATAAAATATTTGAAAACCCTTTCTGTGAAATTTCAAGATTTACTTTTCTACAGTCTCCCCTTAGGAGCATAACTGAATCATCAGTGGAAGAATACAATGTGATGAAATGCATGGAAGCAGTTTTCCAGTATTCGACACACTACATTATGATATCAAGATCTTTTTATTTTTCAGTTTTTTCAACCGTATCACTGACATTAGCATGATTTTACTCTTAGAAGAGGCTGTTTTCCCCCTGAACACCCCTCACACACAAAGTCCAAATAAAAGGTCAAATAAACATAGGGGTATCGCTTCATTACAGTGATGTCTGAAATGCTTGAAATCATTTTGGTAAAATAAGTAGCAAAACACTGATACATCAAAAAAGATTTGGCCTTGTATCTTTCTAATTTGTTTTAGTACAGGACAATAACCTGCACATTGTGAGATAAAAGAAGAAAGGGCTCAAAAGCCACTAAAACAATCGTGAGAAAGGGAAAATAAATTTGTTGGTAGGGAAAAATTCAATAAGCCAGTCAAAACACCATCTGAGCTTTGGTCCATGAGGAGCACGTGGGCACATGTGGTGAGTGTGTCTGGGGTTCTCATACAGTGGAGATTTGTTTTAAATGTCAGTCAAAAGCTTCTGTTGATTTCTCCAGGTGCCATTTTAATACAGTCCTGCTCCATCATGTTAGAATGGTGTCGTCGATCTCTTCATTTGAGTCTGGCAGGCTGGCAATTTTCTTCAAAGACCGGCGGTGACATTCTGACAGTAGGTCGTTACTCGCAGAGTCCAGAATGGCAGTCATACTCTGAATTAAAGGGTGAAGAAACAAAAATTAGACAAAACAGTTGTGTACACCATCTCCATACAGACATTATGCTAGAGATAGCGTATAGTCAGACCTGCATGACTTCCTCTCCCTGACGGAGTCGCAGCAGGTTGACAATGGTGTGTTCACTTTGGGCTCTGACACTGGTGTTCTTGTCCTTGGTGTTGTCCAGCAGACTCTTCAGCACAGGCTTGATGAGACTGACCTCCATTGAAGGTGTAGCTGAGTCTTTGAACACCCACCACAGCACCCTCTCTGACACCAGTCGGATGTCACTGGACTGATTCTGAAGACACTGTGTGGACAAACAGACTGCAAACGTCACAACACAAAAACCTCCACACATTGTGAAAGCAAGTTGATTCATTCATTCACATTCTTTTACAGACCCATGTCTGACTCGTGCTTTCTATCTAAACTTGAGATTTCCATAGCTAGGTTTTCTTTAATATGTATCGCAGATTTTAACAGAATTTTTAAAGAGTCCATGTGCATTGTTTTCTTCAACTGCTCTATAGCAAATATTGAGAGTTAGTTTACAGAGACTAGTAGTAAGTGATGCCACTTACAAGTCCATGTCACCACAAAAAGTTTAGGCCAAACCTGATGACATAATTTAAGAGCACAAATGGTTGATATATTGTCACATTTCTTTTCTGTTTCAGGTCATTATTGCAGTAATATTTGCTTCTTTCACTAAGTTGAGGAAAGTTGTGGTTTCCTCATCAGTCCACACAACTGTTGTTATAACCCCTTGTTATACTCTTTTTGCGATATTTTTCCATTACTGCAAAAGCTTTGTAAAATTAGTAAGTGATGATTGATTGAATTAGAAAACAGCATCTCCATCTAGACAAGTGTTTCATCTCTGTAAAAGAAGCCATCTGCATCAATACTAAGACACCAAAAACATATCATATGGCCAGGAAGCTGGTTTTCTCCTCTGCAGTTGTTTACCGAGTTTAACTACTTCTTTAACAAGAAACAAGAATAGTGAAAACTAAAAACAATGATTTCTGTGAGGAGACAGATGTCGAAATGAAAGTGAGAGTAAATAAGGATGGAGCTTTTCATTTACAACTGATGAGAACCAATCAGGAAGTGAATGTGCGTAACTGGGTCAACATTCTACTCATAAGAGAGTTCAGATAAAACAAAAACTTACTTTACAGAATCTGTTTCTGTGCCTATAAAATGTTGGAGTGGTGTGGATGGCAGGTGTATCCAGAGCATAATTCATGTATTGTAAACAAACATTAGGTAGTGTGGATGAAGCCAAGGTTTTAAATGTTTTAAGCCTATGACTCGCAATGACCATATAAGAAAAAAAGGAAGCCAACAGCCTCTGTTAACCTAGTGACTAAAATACTTCCCGCTTTACCTTGACAAACTGTGTAATGATGCGCTGGGGAACACTGTTGCCTCCTTCCGTTCTGAGACTGTGCCTCATCAGATATCCCACTCCTCTAATTCCACTGGTGGCAATGGGGATCTGGAAGAAAAGAGAGACAGTAAGAAGGGACAAAAATAAAATCTAGAAAGATGAAAAATTTTAAGGGCACAGGAGACTATAGCAATAGTAATTACATCACTGAGCTAGTGTTATAAAGCTATTTCTAGTGCTGTGCAAGTGTTAAGGCACCATTAGATATGCTGTTTTAGCAAATCTATGATGACCATTTCTTAATTTCTTTATTAGAAAAACTCAAGAGCGGATAGCTTTTCGACAAAACAGCTCAAACACTGCAGTAATTAGTGTGACATCCACTTTACACTTTAACATTACCAGGAACCTATATCTTTTAAATCTAAATGGAGTGGAACCAGACCTAATGAGAGTGGCAAAAACTATTTAATGTCAAGAAATACCTACTGTAAAAAAGGTCAGGTTAAGACATTAAATAAATATTATGAGTTTAACTCATTAGAAGCTTGTATAAGATCAACCTTCAGTCACATTATTCCATTCAAAATGCCACAGTTCACAGAATTTTACAGACATAAAATAATAATCAGGAAAGCCAATAACAAGGCAAGTGGTGGCCTAGGACGTTTGCACAGTACTGTACACTGTGTGTACACTGTGCAGTTTAGAACACAATAATGTAAATGGTCTTCATTTAGATAAGGCTTTTCTTGTCTTGATGGCAACTTGAAGCTGCTTTACACCACAGTTTTTGCCATTCACTCTCACATTAATTCAGCATATCTACATATGCGGCAGTTTTTCCTATTGCACATCTATCCTACACATTCACACTTAAGTGAGGTAAAGCAGAGTTTGGAATCAAACCCAAAAGACAATTCATTCTACCACTGATCCACCATTGCCCTAATGTAGAAATACAAACTTTGTGCGTTTTTTGAGACTGTGATTGAATAGTGTATTAAATTATCTGTAACATTCACTTTCAAAAGAGGACTAAAACCATACTCATGTCTGTCAGTTTAGCACAGCATAGAGACAGGAAACTGAGAGTCTGACTTTATATGAAATTCTACCAACCAGTTTCCTCTGAAATTAATAAATCATTTTGCAGCTCATTATTTTTTTGTGTTTAAATGGTGGTTTATGGGCTGGAACAGCTCTTGACCAGGAGCAGAGACGTTTTACTTGTTACCTAGTAACCTACAGAGACAAGACTCCTCTTCCCACTTCCATTTAAACAACAATATTGTTAATAATCATATTTAATTATTAAAATTAAATTAAAAAAAACATTTCTTTAGAGGTGACTTTTACAGGATATTGTTTGCAGCTGGAGCTGGTTGATATGGCCAAAAACATTATCACGACAAAGTTTCAAGAAGGTTGATATTGATAATTATTGTGATACATTGACAGTCTAAGAGTGAGTTCTGCTCCAACAGAAAACAATTAATTGAGATTTTGAACTACATATGACAGACCACAACAAACAAGTGAAGAACACAGAAACATTTTGTATATCTGAGGCAAAACATTCATAGCAGTTATTTGTTGTGTCTCAAAGTGTATGTATGTGTGTGTTGAATTATTGCCTAACTCTAATTGCAGCTAAGAGTATGAGTACATGAAAGAAGTGAGAAAAGTGTCATCCAAGAAGTGATGACCAGACACAAACTCTGTCTTCACCCTGTCTGCAGTGGCATTGGCCAAAATGGTTTCTGTTACAGTGTCACAGTACTCCTTCCCACACAGCCTCTCTGGTGCAGACTTGACCGCTATGGCCAGAGCCAAGCTGCGACCATGACGCACCATCCAGTCCACACCAGACATGTCGGCTGGAGACAAAAAATTAAACACATTTATTAGTTCATGCTCTCAATTTTTTTTACATACAGAACATACAAAGCCTAAGTCAAGCTTTATTGATACTTTTCTATTGGAAAAACACTCCTGTTACTATACTATGTTTTTTTTGTTTTTTGTTTTTTTAAAAAAGGGTATAAAACACTTGCAATAAGGAAATCATAACATCAAATTTTCATTGGCAATAATTATTTTATAATTCAGTCATGTACCAACTCTTTTGAAAAGTAAGCATAAAATAATGTTTTTCATAATGGACCAAAAGGGGCCTTTATTTGGGCTTTTACAAAAAAGGCTTTGATAGGGGAGCCAGGAAATATCTTCTACAATTATTGCTAGCAACAGAAGTTAAATGCATCACAGTTAGGTGGCTAAAGCCCGATCCTCAAACATACTACATGTGGACTGACAAAATAAAGGAAATAATACATCAGATTGAACAAATAACATACTCCGTGAGACTAGAAGAAGAAATGTTTATCAAAAGGTGGAGCCCTGTCATGGGTTAACAATTACAATGAGGAATCCTAACACGCACTCTAAATCTTATTTATATAGATTTGATAAAAACCCTTATTTATTGACTTATTTTTTCCTCTTCTTTTTCTTTTCCCTCTGCTATCATTGTTTTTGTTCTGATGATTTATGTCCATGTGAATACCACTTATTGTCACACATCTGAGTTAACAGCTGCTGAAATATGATGAATATCATTATATACATTTTCAGCTTAGTCTTTATAGTGTAGCATATATATAAATTGCAAATATTTGTCAAAGCAATTATGATACAATATCAGCATTGGTCTTATTACTATTTGTTATTACTAACATATATGTTGACCTGTGAACCAGTTAGTTAATGCAACATTATTGAAAAATAAACAAAACTATATTTTTGGATTTGTATAACTGACACAATATTAGAACCATGCAAGTTATCTTCAGTAGTAGGACAAGACACCATTCATTTATTAATTTAAACAACAAGTCACTTTTCTGTAACCTAAACCCAATTCTACCCCTAAAACTAAGTCTTAACCCTCAAAAAGCCTGTGGTGAGGACCAACCAAAATGTCCTCAAAAAGAAAGGGTCCGAATCAAAATGTGTCCTCACAACTTACTACAGACATCACACACATTCAAAGAGAGTTAATTAATGGTTAACTTTGCACTTGTTGGTAATTTTGCACTTAAATACCAACCTAAGATGTGCTGAAGTAAAACATTCTTCAGCTCCTCCTCTGACAGGAAGGCACATAGCTCACCAACACAGCCTGCTGAAGCCATTCGAGTTGCATCCTACACACCAGACAGACATAGAAATAAGTTGATTGTCATTGATTGTCTGATGTGTAACCACATCCTCTGTGCCTGACTTCCGTTTCTCTACTGTGATCACAGAGAAAACGACACCAGTGAACAGTCCTTTTTGAAATTCCTTCACTGTTCATACATTGATACTTTATATCACTGATAACAACCAAGTACATTCAATCCCCATCAGTGGCCTTAAGGTAAAACAAGTGGCACGTTGCAACAGATTAAAAAAAACAGCCTCACTTCTACTTTGATGGTGCAAGAAGAAATACCTCATCATGTCCCAGCATGCCCAGTAATGTGGTGGTGATGTTTTTGCGGATGGTTGGGTCTACCTTTGACCCGGCCCCTTGGATGACAAACCTCAAGGCTTGGAGCATCGTCTCCCTGTGACAGGGTAAAGAGCACAAGCATTAGAACCGATGAGATATGAATTGAACATGTGAAAAAAAAGTTAGTATATTAGCACGTATTCCCTTTTTTCCATCATAAACAAAAAAATATGATCGTTTAGATTTAGTTATCCAAATACTAATAATAATAATAAAACTAATAATAACTGTGACCAAGCCAAAGCTCAGACTGAGTAGAACAGCTGATATCTTTATTAAGCAGTGCTCTCTGGTGGACAAATTACGTAACTGAATAACCATTATTAAATTAACTAAAATGTGTACATGTGAAGTTAAGAAAAATGTGAAAGATGGAAAATTGCAACTTACATTTACAAGATCAAAATGTAAATGACAATCAAAATTTGATATAAAATGTATAGTCTGTGTCACTGCCTATGACATTAACAGCTAAATCATCCACTTACCAAAAACAGAGAAAAATAAAGCAACGCATGTACAGGGCAAAATGAGTCTTAGAAATTAAATGAACTCGCCTGACTCCAGAGTCCTCAGCGTTGCGGATGGCAGACAATTGCTCAGTGAAGAGTGGGTCCACTTTGGTATGGATGGCAACCAGTTGGCCCAGAGCCTCAGCCGCTCTCAGTCTCACTGCACGGCTTGAGTCCTGCAGGGCCTTCAGGAAGGTGGTCTGCAACTGAGGGAGGAAGGGCTTCAGGGCAATGCCCACCTGGAGGAAGAACACACTTCAGATGTCAGAGCCAAAAAAGGAACTGAGGCTACACTCAATCTGCCTCCAGATGTGCTTAAGAATTTGTATCCACACTAAAATGGTTCAGGAACACTGGGCATGCACATGTCGGTGTCAAATGCAGTTGTTGTCTTAGATTCAAAGATTATTTGCAAGAAACAACAATGGTGAAAAGTAAGAAAATATTGACAGGAAACTGAGCTTTTTGCTCACAGCTGATAGATGAGTTGTGGCCAATATGAACCAATCAGTAAGTGATATGTGGTAACTGCGTCAATAGATTGTTAGCTATAGTATTGTTTCTGCCTATCTTGAAAATACAGCTCCTGAGTTTTTAAACTCCTGAGTTTTTAAACAGTTTTTGTGTGTCCCTAAATCTCAGGGGTAGTGGGGACAGCAGGTGTACCGAGAGCAGAATGTATGCATTTTTAAATAAATACCTGAGTAGTGTAAATGTAGACTGAACTGTAAGACTGCACAATTAATCGCAAATTAATCAAAATTGCAATACACCCAAGCACAATATCCAAATTAAAAGACATTTGATAAAGATAAAATGTGTGACAACAGCATTATGATGAATAATGAATCTTGACATGAGAAACAATGTTATGTTTGTTGACAGATCCCAAAATATGTCAAATGACATTTTAGATGAAAAATGATTCTTTGTAGCAATTATGAATCATACTATAATCACAGTATCTCTCAAATAATTACAATATGTTTATTTTGACCAAGTCATGCACCTCGACTGAACTGAGGCTCATTTTGTGAAGACAAATATGGCATTTTGTCGTGTCATAGGGAGGTGCAAGTATAGACCTTTGCCAGCAGCAGGGTGAGAGTCTCCAGGAGAGCGGTCTTAACTGTCCAGGCAAAGCGGTCACCCAGGATACGAATAAGAGGTCCAGTGATGTTGACCACAGAGGGCCGCAGCGCCTCGGGAGAGGTCAGTTTAATGACCCCTCCTAATGCTTTGGCTGCCTCTTCTTTCTGCTCAGGGCTGCCAGTGAGGACACCCTCTCTGAGGACAGGCAGGATACAGGTCACACCCTGTGGATAAAAGATAAGGACAAAGAACATAATAATGGACATGGTTAGGACTGAGATAAACCATTATATTGATTGGTTACCCTGTCAAAGTATTGCTTAAAGCTGCAGTGGACAGGACTGATAAGATATAGTTAAATGTTGAGTCTCATCCCAAGCCATAAATAACAGATAAGCACAACTGGACACATAACTTGTGTCCAGTGCTTCATACCTGAGAGATGACCTGGAGCTATCTCTTAATCGCTTTGTCTATGCTTTGCAGCATGGGTAAAGCAACCCAATGAATCCTGATCAATAAATAATTTTTCAAATCAAGATCTCAAGTTATAAAACACAATTCGCAAACTGCCAAGGCTGCAATGTATCCATTCCATTATTGATTGTTCTGTGTTCTTTGCAAATCAAATATATATAATATATATATGGTTGAGGACACCAGACACAATTACAATCAAACAAGTGACATTAGCCTATTTCAAACTAATTAACTAAACAAAAGATTCTGAAGTGAACCTGCTATAAAATGCAATTAACTCCATTCCCACTGCCAGAAGTTGGTCTACTCTGCACTGTGATAAATGTTTTTTTCACCTATGTAAAAAGTACAACTTGGGGAAAAAAACTGCGAAGATTCTCAGTCATCCAGGTCATGGTATCCAAAAGTGTAACAAAAAAAAAAGGCAACTGGACTTAGCTGAAATTCTTGAAGACATTTCGCAACTCATCCAACTCTTGGATACACTTTTGGATTGGGGAAAAAACATTCACCGATAACGGCTAAACTAATGGCAATGCAAATAGCCATAGGATGAATGCATGTCTTACGATTTCAAGAGAAGTGATGTAAGAATTTGAAGTAGATGAATAAATTAGTGTCTTCACCCAGGTCTGGTGTTCCAATTACTGCCAGTGGAGTGGAAGGTAAAAGAATCTACATTATTGCAGAGTCATTTGTCCTGGGAGTAAATGACAATTACTCCACAAAGACATTCCCCCCTTGTAAAAAACCTGCATACATTTAAATCTCTAAGTTTAACATGTCCTTTTGACAGTAGAAATGATGTAATACTGTCATTATTAGAGCAAAAAGACAGGATCTTAGGAAGATAAATGGATGTAGTATTTACCAATATAAAGTCGGCATGCTATATAAAAAGGTGCTAGACTGCTAGTCTTTAATGTGTCAGCAGGAGCACTCTTACCTTCTTGGGAAGACAGAAACCAGGTAGGTGCTGACCCTTCACATCAGCAGCTGCTGATCTAATGTCTCGATGCAGGTCATCAATTAGAGCCAACTGGCTGCTCGCATCTAGTTTCTGTGCAACAAATGTAACAACACACAGTGTACATTAACCCTTTGACTAAAAAAAAGGTAAGAAATTCTGCTTTCTATGCAGAGTAAAATTATGATTTATGCAAAGAGAAATGTATAGGCAAGTACTTTCATCTTCACTTCAATATACCTTAGTGATGGAGTTGATGGTGTCCCAGCTCTGAGACAAGACCTCAGGGTTGGAGTCATTGAGAAGGCGGATGAGGCCGGACAGTAAATTGCGTGTATGGGAACTGTAGTCCAGGCGAGTACGAGCAAAGTAAGCATTAAGAATGGTGACGGCGGCCTGTCTGAGGCCAGGGTCGGTGCCTCGTGTGGCCTCCAGCAGGTCCTCTATGATGATACGCTGACCTACTTCATCTTCTACTGACAGGATCACTGTTTGGCAGCTGCACAATTCCTAAGACAAAGATGATACTTAAGGATTACTGTTGGTTCTTTATGAGAAAAGGGACAAAAATGGAACAGTGGATATGATTTGAAAGTTGTACCTGTGCTTCATCCTCTGTTCCCAGCTTTCCTGTGAGAGAGGAGAGCAGAGCAGGAAGGATGACCCCTAGGTGGCGAGTCAGAGCATCGCCAGCCACAGCAGATAGAAAAGCCAGCACACGGGTGTTAACAGGAGGAGCAGTGAGCTGAAATAGAGGACAGTTAACCTTAGTCAGTTAAGGAGACAATAGTTTGGAATACCAAAGCAAAACTAAAATGTGAAAATTACCTTTGGAACCAAGTATGGAAGCACAGAACGACTCTTAACAGCCATGACTTGTTTAAGGCCATCCAAAGCAAATCCGGCTGTCTCCTCATCATCCTGGGAAAAGAAATTTCAGTGGATTATAGGCCAGAACTTTATGCTAAATGGATTCTAGACAACATTTGTGTCTGTGCTTCCTCACCAGCTGTTTGAGCAGGTTGGGGAGGATGTCATCCAGTGCCTGGTGACCGATGGTTGCATGGAGCTGCTCAAAGGTTTTGGCAGCAGCCTCTCGCACCTCCTCCAGTGGGTCACACAAAGCCTTTCTCACTGTGGGGACCAGTGATTCAGAGAAGACAAGGACCTGCAGTGCAAAGACAATCAGGTTAATAAGTGGTGTCTAATACAGAACTCAAAGGTTGGTTTAAGAATTCGCAACAATTTTTTAAACAATTTTTTTACATTTCCCCATTTGTTGATTTATTCGCAGCCACTGACACAATATTGGCACTAACAGTCAAATCATTTTTGGGCAAAATGGTAACTTTAGATTTAATTTAGAGTCAATTAAAAAATAATTATGTTCTCATGAACATATAAGAAAGTCAGTAAGTATTTAAATAATTGGCATGTGAAGCAAGATCAGACCTAATGTGGTCACATGAGACACAGCCATGATGTATTCTAAGGCCAGATCATACAATCATACATAGCACTATTTGTATGTGATTGGATCCCAGAGAATGGATGTTAATACCAGGTATGAAAGGGGGTGAGAGGTGGGTTGAAAAAAGACATCTTTGTTGGAAAGATAAGTGTGTGTTATTGCATTTTGTGACTCACTGCGTCTTTGCTTGTGGACTTCATGATTTCACTGAGGCCGATGCAGACACCCTGCCTCTCATCGCTCTTGTCAGAGCGCAGGCCGGCCTCCAGGATGGGAATGATCTCAGGGAGAATCTTCTCTCCCAGCTTCCTCACCAGATCACCCAGTGTCCGAGCAGCAATCTACAATTACAAGATCACACAGTGCCAGTGGAGAGTCAGTACGGGGATTTTCACAGAAACAGGACAACAATGGAGTAACGTAAAAAGCAGAAATACCGTTCTCTTGTCTGGGCAGGTGGAGGCCAGGAAACCCAGCAGGAGACTGAAGAGGGTTGGGAGGATTTCACGAAGAGTTCTGGGAGTGTTGGACACCACAATCTTCCACACATGGAGTGAAGCCTGTCGAACCACCAGCTGGGTGTCTGACCGGCCCATATAGAGGCCAGAGAGGACACGGTTACGCCGCTCAGCGCCAAGAGCACCAATGATAGCCTGGAGGAGGAAGTCAAAGGTCAAAAATGCTTGACAAACCAACTACATCCCTAACTCAGAAACACTGAACAACCTCATCAACCCACAAATGAGACTTCAAGATGGCTGCCACCATACAAACACTGCTACTTTTATCTTTAACATCAATTTGCCGTATTTGTTTCACAGCAAATACGTTGAACACGTGGAATTCTTTAATTTGTAACCGTAGACATGTTGCTATGCTGTTTGTGTGCGTAAAATACCATGTAGAGCGTTGTTATTGCTAACAATGGCTAGTTTGCGTTACCAACTCCTCAACTCGAATGTAGTGAACTTGGGGGCCACTCCTAGATCTAATGTAAATAGAATACAGCATAACACAGGACACCTGCTGCTTCTTTTATGAACTGGATGAATATGCGTTGGATTTGTCAGAAATGTATTCACTTTGTTAGATGCAGCAGTTCCAAAGTTATCATCCTCAGAGGCTGTTTCTGTGGTCATCTTTCCTGTTACTCCAGAGATATGAAACAGCAGATCACCTAGCAGCTGCACAGAGCTGAACCTGCAGACAAATGATAGCACAAACCCAGATTTAGTCAATACATGAGTGAGATTTATTCAATCAATCAATAATATGCGTATGTGTGTTTTAATCTAACCTGATTCTCCACAGGTCATCAAACAGGCCCTGTTCCAGCTCAGGGAGAAGCAGTGCGATGGCTGTTTCAGCATACATGCTGATAATTCGCTGTCCTGCACGCAGCGCTGTGTCTCTCACATATTCATTTTCATCAGCCAGAGCCTGACAGAGAACACAGAGAGGGTCAGAGACACTGAGCTGCTGTCAACAGTCACATGATAAACAGTTACACAAGGAAAGACGTGTCAATGACAAGCCAGCTTCCACATTAAGATGTACACTGAAAAAAGAAAATGGCTGAAAAACATACAACTATTTACTTTAGTTGGTAACACCTAAATGAATTCAAACTTAATTTACCAAATTAAGTGAAAGCAACTTGGTTACCTTAGTTTGAATTAACTTGGGGTAATTTAGGTTTACCTATTTCGGGAATATATATATATATTTTTTTTTCATTTTTATTTGTTTCTTTTTTCAGTGTAAGATACATTACTATATCATTACGGTAGTTAATCTAAAATGGAGCCAAATATCACAAAAATATCCTTCCCCACAGCTGAGCTTCCACTACCTTGAGAATGCAGGGGATGATGGGTCCAACATAAGGAGTAAACTTGTCTCCAAAGGTCAGTGGCAGGTAAATGAACATCATGATATAGCCATCTCTGACATGGGAAGCTATGTCAACCTTGCTGGCTGTCTGCACCACATCTGGCATCAGCTTGTCCAGCTTCTCTACTCCAAGCCCAGCCATCACCTCAGCCAAACCTGAACACACCAACACACAAAGCATGAGCTGCTGAATGATAAGAGGAGGAAATCTCCAGCTTCACAACAGGAGCAAAACTGACCTTGAGCAGCTCCAGAGCGATCTACAGAGCTTTGTTCAGAAGCCAGAGTTTCCATGAGCCATGGCAGCAGGTCGTCAAAGCACGACTCTCCCATCCCCTTCACCATTGCACCCAAGGCCTTGGCTGACACAGTACGTACCTGGAGAGGAGGAAAATAGCTGCTAAAGCTTTACTTCTATACAGCAGTGTAAGCACTCTCACTGGCCACTTCATTAGATATTAGTTCAACTTGTTCTTTTCTCAGCTTAGAGAAAAAGTTGAGCATCTTTTTAACTCTAAACTATTTCTTTAACTGAAACATTAACTGTATGAGGGCAATCTGTGAACATTGAAAAGAAATGTACATGAAGCATTCAAAACAAAATATTGATCAAAGAATATTACTAAAAGTTTTGACAATACAGAATAGGCCTGAACAATGAATCATTTCAAATAAAAAAATACAATTGGCAAATCACACAGGGTACAATTTTGTTCTCCTGTTTTTCTCAGTTCTATCTTCTATATAAACAATATGTAACTCATACACATTGGAGACAGTCCCTTTCTTTATGTTCTCATCCTTGCACCCCTGATACAGTAAATATTGACACAATTAAAATTAAATAAAAATCTAATCACAATTGCAATGTCTGTTACAAATTTTCCATTAAAAATGCAGAATACATATGTAATAGTAAATATTAAAAATATGCTAAATTATTTTTTAAGTCTTTAAAATTTATACAGAGCTTTACCAATTTAGCTTTTTAAATTAAATTAAATTAGCAAATAATAGCATAACCATAGATGTGAATGTGAGCGTGAATTATTGTTCATTTGTAGTCCAGAGTGCACCCCGCTTTTTGCCCTATTTTAGCTGGGAATGGCTCCAGCTCCCCCTTGACTCCCAAGAGGATAAAATCGTTGAAAAAGAATAAATGACTGAATGAATAATTGTGAATAAGCACACCTCAGGCACAGGGTCCAACAGAGAGGCCTTCAGTCCAGGGACGACACTGGGCAGGTAGGGTGACAGATCCTACAAACAATGAAACACATAAAATCATAAACTAAATGAAAAATCTCCAGAATACACAGGTTTGAAGGACAGTCATGGTTTTGCCTACTGTTCATTATCAGTGTTTCATCTATGCTGTGTACCTTCTGGTCAGTGAGGGAGTACATGTTGCCAATGATCTGAGCGGCCATCTTGCGAGTGTCAGTGGAGCGATCTTGGAAGGCTCTCTGGACGATGGGCATGATGAGGGCAAGAGAGGCAGCATCGATGAAGTGTACAAATTTAGTGTCCAGCAGCGTCTGCAGGCACGTCTGGGTCTTTCTAGATGGATCAGTGAGGGCGTCCAGTAGGATGGGTGTGATGGCTGAGAGGGCAATAAGGACATTGCTGTTAAAATACTAGCTTACTTCACATTAATAGTTGACAAAGAACATGTATGTATTCTCCAAGTGTAAGTTTGTTTTATCATAAATTTAATCCTACTTCAATTCTTTCTTGCATTGTTTCATCTGTGTTTGGCAGCTTTTCTGAGTTGCAGACAAAAATACACTTTAAAACTTTAAAATAAATAATGTGTTTTTTATTTTATTGCCTCAAGATATCATGATATCCTCCAAACTATGCATCTCAACAAATAAAATTGTATTAAACATAGGCATTGAATGGGCAGACAATATTATGTTTCTCTCTCTCTTGGGCTTGTGTGACCACAACAGCAATCATATCTTCATATAGGCCTCGTATATGAAGATTTCTCTTGTAATTCCACCTTTAACTAAAAATTAATAAATAAAATGTAGTGATGATTTATGGTTTTTGTGTATATAGGAGGCATTATACAGTGGTTATGCCAGACCACAAAGACTGCAAGAAGGGAGGGTGGGTTCAAAGAACACTGGAAAAAGGTTTAAATACATTTAAAAGAATGCATATAGACAGAAGTATCATAGGCCAATGAGAATCAAGTTGAGTGCTTATACTATGTGCCTTACCCAGGATTTCAGGGTTACGTATGACAGAGCCGATCTGTCGCAGAGCCTGCTGGCCGGCCTTCTGCACCTTCACATGGGAATCGGTCAGCACCTCAGTCAGTTTGGGCACAATGCTAGGCAGGCAGGAGGATAACTGCTTGGGTGCACAGTAAGCCATGGCACCCAGCAACTCCACTGAGCCTGAACAAATGAGGAGGTAATTCACCAGAAGCATTAGAAAAGAAATTTTTCTGTGATCATATCCAAATCAGAATAGAAGTTGTTAATGCATGGAAGAATCTTGAGTTTTTTTAACAATGGTGTTTGTGGGATTGCACTTCTGTCACGTCTGTCATTATAAGCAACCAAAACATAGGAGCTGCAGATGAGTGAAGTTGCAGCAGCTTCAGTAAAACAAATAACCAATCAAAATAAGAAGAAAATCAAAACTGACACAATGAATTATCAGCAGTGCATGTTCCTCACAGCTACTTCGATGCTCGATTCATGTGAGGGGAATAAAGAAAAGACTGGATCTGATCCCTGGATCTGATCCCTCACCACTTAATTTAGCAGCTTTGTCTGGGTGACAAAGAGCAGTACTTTGGCTCAAATATTTAAAGACATGCTGAGAGCACTTGCTGCATTCCAAAGAGATATTTTCATCTTAATGCAACGTGGATTTGCCCAGAAAAACAGGCATGTCGCAATAGATGTGTGTCACAACAGCACCGCTTTTGTTTTTGCACTGTCTGGCACAAAATATTCTATTTGTGCACACAAAAGAAGCTGCACCTATGCTGGGACATCACCTTTCTCTGCTTTCTAAACGATACTCACAAGAAAAAAACAAGAGACAACCAAATATTCTATATTTTTAACTCTTGATATATTCCAGACCTGTCTGGGATCTGTATATCCACAGGTTCCTCACCTGCTTTAGTTCTCCAGGACTCCTCCTCCAGAGCCACGAGCAATGAGGGGAGCACAAGTTTCACTCCGTGGGCACTCAGGTTCCTCATTACAGCCTTGGCACAGTCATCTGCAGCCTGGGTGAAAACTTCAGAAAGTGAGCAGCCAACCGAGACTTATTTAACTGAATAATAGAGAGAAGCCAGTGTCCTCAGGATATGGTCTGCCTGCTCACCTCTCTGACGTACTGGTTTCCATCTCCAAAACAGAGCAGGAGGTGTGGCAGCACATGGACCACATATGGCTCAAACAGCTTCCCCAACATGTTACACAGCATCTCAAAAGCAAACAGTGCTCCTGTATGAGACAGACAGCTAGTCAGCAGTTGTTTATTTTTGGTCCACAAAATATCCTGTTGCTTTTCAGTGTGTACAATAATAAGATGGCATGTGGTAGTTGTTTGCTCAGCGCAATTAGGTTGATGTAGCCACACAAAGTTTAAATTTGCATAAAGATGATTTAATCCAAAGCCAAACCAGCTTAGCATTGACTAACCTTCTCTTCGTCTGAAGTTTTTCTTGTCCTGGATGGCATCGGTCAGCGTGGTCATAATGTCCTGCTGTTTGAGTGCCAGGATCCCCAGACCTTTGACCAGGCCAGCTAGTCCATACGCTGCTCCCTTTCTCTCTGCGTATTTGTCACTCTCCAGCAGAAGCTGCAGCAAATTTCTTACAATTCCTGCAGCATCTTCCTTGATGGCAGGGACTAGAGGAGGCAAACAGCTGGCCACAGACTCCTGGACCTAAAACAGAACACAAAAGTGATACATTTTAAATTTCGGTTCAGACAACCAGGACAAATTCATTCATGTAAATTGTATCAAAGTGAGATCTGCATTTTAAAAAGCCATAATGGATTATATCAATCGGCCTTGAAAGCTGAATAACAGACAGTGGGCGAGCCTGCATTAATATTGCTATGTTTTTCCATTTAAAAACAGCCTTTTTTAGATTAAAATAATGTGCATCCAGGTGAGTGCTTAGCTCAGTTTCAGGAGTAATTTGCATCCATTGTAAGTCAAAAACGTGAATCATTTGCATATTCAGGCACACTGGGCATGAGCATTCCACTGTAAACAGGAAACAGCTGTAAACAGGAAGTTTCTCTCCTTTGCGTGCAGCAAAGCAACAATGGTGACGTGTAAGAAAAAGGATTTATGTCATAAGACCAATGAAAAGATGAAACAAAAATATGTGTTTTAATGCAGCTTTTCATTCACAGCTGATAGGAAGTGAATAAAGGCAACTGTGTCATTGCTTCCAAAGGTCTCTGTATTTGCTCATCTAAATTCAAACGCAGACCTGAAGTATTCAAATGAAAATCATCCAGCAGTGTTTTAAAGGTCTCTGATTATTGGCTTTAATACACTGTAGAGTGTGGGCAACAGGCATATGCAAAACATAATTTATTTGTTTATGTACATTTTAACAAAAACAGTAGTATGGATGGATGAGTCGTTTACCTGCTGTGAAGGTGTAGAGAGTGCGGTAATAAGCTTGGCCACAATGGGTTTGACTTTGGGGTCACTTTTGTCCAGATGTTTGGCCAAGGAGCCCATGAGAATAACAACACTCTGTCGGACAGAGTCATAACTGGCATCCTGGGGGGCGTTCTTCAGAAACTCCTCAAACACGGGCAGCAGCGAGCTCACGTTGTCCTGTTCCAAAAAAGCAGAGATTTAAGGTGCAGTGCATGTTCATATCATATGTGCATTGACTGTTTCAAATGTAGCTGCAGGAAAGATGGGACCTGTACCTTTCCATGTGTGTTGAGTGCAGAGAGGGCCGCGTCCAGCATGCAGCGCCGCACCTCAGGGTGGCGATCATTCAAAGCATCAGGAACAAAGAAAAGGAAGAGAGGGGTGACCTGGGATTCATCCAGGTACTGGGACAGCTTGTTCAGAGCCAGAGCAATGCCACACCTGACAAAAGCAGCATGTGAGACAAAATAAACTTAGGAAACAAGAAACATTTGACATTTATAGTTTCTTAATTCTCAGTGGAGTAGCTTAAATGATGAATTTGACATATAACCACTAAGACAAGACAACGAGGTGGCGCAAAAGCTGCCTTCTTCTGTCATCAGTATCATGGGTGTGCAGTTGGGTCTCTGGGAATCTTGCAAATAATCAGGTGAATTCTGATGTGCCCTTCTCTACTCAAACCAAGCAAAATGATATTAAGTGAATACATTTTAAGTACCAGAAATAAATTACATTATGAGAAAAAACTGTTAGAAATAATAAACAGTCAGTGTCAAGCAATAATCCATAAGTCATTTTACTTAATAAAATTATCTAAAATAATACCTGTGTACAGCAAACACTGAAGAAGAGATGAGAGCAATTTCCCTAATTTTATTTATTTTTACCACTTAATAACAGACTTTAGGATGTTTGTCAGGCAGTTTAAGATTTGAGGAAGGTCCTGTTTGTAAAAAAACAAAACTCTCAGCTATGTGCTTTAGCTTAATTGAATATTTATTTATTTATTTATTTATTTATCAAATCATCAACAACACACATTTCAACTTAGTTGTCAGAAGTAAAACTTCTGACTGTCTGAAAAAATAAAAACTGTAATATCACTCAGTGAAATTTCATCGCTCATGTGAAAGCTGTAATGACTGGATACACATGCTAATCAATCTTGCACAAAACCCTCATCTGAGGTGCCAAGGCCTTAAAGTTTAAGGCCTTAAAGTTTGTTTTTGACAAATGCTGAGGTTTACCTGGCCTCCCATTGGTCAGGTGGAGATTCAGAGATAACTCTGCCAAGGGCATCAAGCACAGGAGGTGGTCTCTATAAAAATAAAAATGTATTTCTCAATGTCAAATTCAGTCACAAGTAGTAGATAGACCTAAGAAAGCAAAAGTGTGACTATGACTTACATAGAGTTTCTTTTGGTAGAGCTCAGTCAGCTGGCCGAGCACTGTAGCAGACTGGTCTCTGTACTCAGATGCGGCATGTGACAAAGCATCAGCTGCAGCAGAACGGACAGCTTCCTCATGGTGGGTGACATCTCCAATCAACAGGGAGCAGAGCTCAGGAACCAGCTCCAGACCCAGAGACTCCCACAGTCTGACGAGGACAGAAACACAGAAGAACGGGTTTTCACATAACCATACTCCTTCACAAAGCATAAACACATTTTGTAGGACAAATACAAAAAGGTACTTTTCAGCCAAGGCCCGTCCCTCCTCTTCAACATCAAACCTGGCAACCCAAAGCCTGCGGAGCAAATTCAGCCCAGATTCCTCTGTGCTGTCTGTAGGGAGGGCAAACTCCATCTCCAACAAACCCTAAACACAAAATTAGCTGGGTGTTAATTTGTAAGCAAATTAAGGATCATGTACTACAATCATCCAACCATTATCTATCACTGCAATACACTCTGGATGATCATGTACTACCACACCAGCCTTTCCCAGAGACTTTTTTTTGTTATCTAATCATTTAGCAAAGTTGTGATTCAGTTATTAAACATTCTCATGTCTGAAAAATGTCTGGTTGTTTGTTTCATTTATTCGTTTTCTACTGCTTTATCCTCCATATGATGGTGGCGGGGGACAGCTGACATAGGACCGAAGGACGGGTACACACTGTCTGTCACAAGGCCAACATATAGAGATGAACAAGCATTCACTCTTACACTGACACCTATGGGCAATTTAGAGTGTCCAAACAGCCTAATTCCCAATTCCCAAAAGTTTTTTAATTGTGGAAAGAAGCCGAAAGCCGAAATGGCAACACAATAGTCAGAAACAATATATGCACACATTTGCTCATCATATTTTGAATTTGTTTGTGATTTGGCATCTTTAACAAGTGGGTCCATATACATATAAGCTTGGAAAACACTGAGCTATTCTATACTGAACCTGTTACATAACTACCACAGACCAAGTATGTTCAAAAGTATCTCAATATCCTCTATAGCCATGGCTCTCACACAGTGGCATGTGTACCACCAGTGGTACATGAGCTTCCTCTGATGGCACTTGAAAGAAAATCAGAAATTTTGTTTTAATGTATATATTAGGGTATGTGAGTGGACTAGAGTTGAGAAGTTTTGACTAGGAAACAAATAAAAATAAAATAATTATATAAAATAAATAACAGAAATTATAACCCTTATCCTTTTCTCATCTAAATTTGCTGTACCAGTGTTAGAAGTATATGTACAGAAGAGGTCGAGGATGTTGAGAGACTATGGGAAAACCGTTCCAGGTGATAACCTCTTGAAGCTGATTAAGAGAATGCCAAGAGTGTGCAAAGCTGTCATCACAGCAAAAGGTGGCTACTTGAATATATATAAAATATATTCTGTTTTTTTAAACACTTGTTCTGGCACATAATACCTATGTCTTCCTTCATAGTTTGGATGTTATCACTATTAATCTACAATTCAGAAAATTTAAAAAAATAAATAAATAAAGAAAAACCATTAAATGAGAAGGTGTGTCCAAACTTTTGACTGGTACTGTATATTTAGATATCACAGGGGAAATTTGACCCTGAACTCTAATTTACAACAAATTTAAATTTTCTATTTGGACAACGTTCATATAAATGGGACAAAGGGACAGGCTATGGCTGTGGCCAACACAGGAGCATAAATACAAACAGATCCTTATCTCACCCTGAGAGCAGAGTCCCGGACAGAGAAGCAGGGTGAGAGCAGGCCATCCAGTAGGACATCGATCTCCGGCTGCTCTGCTACAGTGCACCCTTCTCCTCCTCCAGCACTGACACACAGAGCTGTAAGGCACTGAGATGCCAACACCTGAAACACAGGGTCTCACAGCTCAGATATCTTTTAGAGGTGAAAAAATGTAAAAATGGATTACAGCGAAAATCTTACATTCACAAACAATGGACATCCTTTGCTCTAGGAAAGCATAAAATTAATTATTTGAATTCAAAATTAATTTAACCATTAACTGTTGAAGCTTCCTATTTACCTGAATTCTTGGGGTGGCCGTGGAAATAATTCTGATCAGTAACAGCAACATGTTGACACGTGGGAGCAGCTCAGGCCCGTTCTGAGACAAGTAAACACAACAATTAGAAAATAATCCCTTTTAATGACAAAATAAATGAAGCATTTTCATGACTTTGCTAAAAAGCTCTGAACGAGGTATGCAAATGCAAAGACTTCTATATAGACAACTAAATGCTGACACAAATGGACTGCAGGAAAACCTTTTCTCTGGTCTGTGCTGATGATTTATTTTTACTTTATTTCCTAGTCATTCTCCTGTGGAGGAAATGTTTGACCCAGAGTTATTGGTAGGGACCTGAAACACTGGGGGCTTCGCTGAGCCCAAAAATCTTTCGACTTATTATAAAGGGGAAACAATATGTTTGTGTGACTTCTGTCTGGTGGTCTTCTATTCTCCAGCAGTTCTCTTTCTCTTTTTTTTTTGTCACACTCCACCACTTTCATATAAACAGTAAAAACAGGACATTCCAGCCAAAAACTAATTTCAATTAAGATGTGATGATTATGTCACTAACATATTGTGACTACAACTAATAAATTTTATACACTGACTGAATCACTTATTTCAGCATACCAACCAATTAATGCTTTATTATACACAACACAAAATCAGCATAATAATGGCTTTTAGACTAGACAGAGTAATCAAAGGTTTCTCTGTATGTAGCTTTATCAGAATTGTGTGAACTCATTTGACAATGTTTGAATATAAAAGATAATTACTTGTGGCACATTACAGCTTTGATGATCAAAAGTATAATAAAACTCTAGTTCTAGAGGTTGAGTGACAGGTGAACCTAAACCTTGTAGGCTCAGGGCTAATGACGCCAGTGACTTCACCTCATCAATAACCATGTCATCAGAGGCTGTGTTAGCCCGCAGCTGGGAATGTTCTTTGATGATCTGTAAAGCTTTGGTCATTATGTTCTCAGCTTCCTCTGTGCTGCCAGAAGACTCCCTGAGCACGGCGTTGAGGAGGGGTAAGCAGAAGGAAAAAGCTGGTGCAGACAGTGGAGCAACGTCTGAGGAAAAAAAAGGCGAGCAGTTGGTATGTAAGCAACTGAATCACAAGAGATTACATTCATTTATTCATTGTCTACTGCTTTATTATCCACATAGGGGGCCAAGGGGCTGCTGGATCTAATCCCAGCTGACACAGGTTGAAAGGCAGAGTACACCCTAGACAGGTCGCCAGTCCATCACAGGGCCAACATACAGAGACAAACAACCATTCACTGTCACACACTCCTTCAGACAAAAGAGTGTCCAGTTAACCAGAGGAAACCAGAGTACCGGGAAAAAAAACATTCACACAAAGGGAGAAAGGACTGAACCCGGAATGTGAACCTGCAATTTTCTTGCTGTGAGGCAACAGTGCTAGTGCTCATATTTTATGCTGCTTCAAGACTGATTTTAAGGTCAGTCTACACAATTTTTAGGGCATTACATTAGGCGATCACAGAGCCAATAATTCGTGCTGTGTCATGACCGAAAGACTACATGATGGTACCCAACCCAACCCATCATAACATAATGTCATTAAGAGGAAGAGGGTCTGGGCCATGCTATACGTCAAGACGATTCTCCTTTCCCACAGTGGCCCATTGTTGTTTGCCTACAAGAATAACCAGTGACATTTTATCTGCCTGTCCTCTAATTGGCCAAAAAGGCTTCACAGTTAGGGTTATGTTTATTTAGAATGGTTTTGACAGCACTCAACCGTGTTTTTTTTACGATTTCACAAGGATATTGTTTTTTTAAAATAGCGGCATGTGTTCCAGTTCTGAGTTATGAAAATACTCTAAGTCTAAAATGCACCATAACAGAGAAGCCCAAACATGATTCAGAAATAAAGATTAAACTAAGTTTTTCTGGTCTTTGCTCACCTGCAGTTTTGCTCTCTCTCTGTGGGACAGATTGGTTGTGCAGCAGTATTACAGTACGATTGGCTGCTGTGTTGAGGTCCTCCTGTCCCCAGGCCTCGTCCAGATCACACTCAGGCTTCAGCAGTCGCAGAGTCACATGACCAACAAGCACAGCTAGAAGACAACAAAAGCTATATAATAGAACTGCTGAGACAAATCTGTATTTATCTATACCATACAAGACAATTACCTAGATACTGAAGATGCTTGGGCATAAGGCACTTTCCAATGTCCAGGAAGACCTGTTGGATGCATGGAGCAGCCAGAGGAGAGTTTAGCAGGGGCAGTAGGACTTGGAGGACACTGGGCAGCTCCCTGGTGATCTGAGGTGGTCTCTCCTTCAAAACAGCTTCCAGTAGACCAACCACACTATGCAAATCTGCATTCAGCTGGTGACAGCAAGGTGAGTCATGGGTCAAACAAAGAGAAGTTTATAAAGTAGCACTTAAGAATTCTATTTTTTTTTTATTTATTTATTGTGAGATTTTAGTTTCATACTCCTTGAAGTCTTTTTCGAATAGAAGATTCCTTATCAAGCTGGGTTTGCATCCTTTCCTTCTGTTTGCTGGTAAGCTGCACTTCATTTGTGATACCTTTTTTCTTCTTCAGCTCCTGTAAGAATAAAGATAAATCAAAGTGATGTTTCAGACTTTTACACCACATCACAGAACACTGCTGGTAAGTGCACTCTACCTCCTTTAACTCCAGTTCAATGATCTGGTCCTTGTAAGAGTAGGCTTTGTTCTCTCTTTTCATGTTGGCTTTCTTGGTGCTTTCCTCCTGAGCACTGCAGGTAGATCAGAGGTGAAAGACACAAGTGAATAAAAAGAGAAACAAAAAGAAAAATCTGAAGATTACTGTGAAAGTCAGCAGTGGTTAGAGAGAGACTGTGGCTACAACCATATTACTATATTTTCATTAAAAGACATACATTTTTAGATAAAAAGATCTGCATCCAGAAAAGTGTTTTATATCTGTATCAAAAGTCATCTTATAACGTGGCCATTTGGGTACACTCGGCATGCACATGCTGGTGTAAACAGGAAGTGGATTTTCTCCTCTGCATTAGTTTGTAATACTAATGAGAAAAAGTGAACAGTAAAAGCTGGGACTCTTTGTTATGAGACAGAAACTAGCTGTAACCAAAGCTTTTTGTTTTCAGCTGACAGTCTGGCAATGTCTTCTAAGAACAAGGCAGGAAGCAAATGCAGGTATGTGTGTCATAGTTTTCAAAGGTCTCTGTTTTTCTGCATGTCTAAAATAAAACACTGAACAAATTTTTGTTTAACGCTGAGTCAGTGTGGACAGCAAAAATTTCCAGAGCAGAATTTTTGATGTGTAATATGTGGATGTAGCCTGTGTGTTACCTCTGAATGATGCTGGTGTCATATAGTTCTCCCTCAGGTGTAAGCATGATGGCATACTCCTTCCTGGTGACCTGAAGTAAGGCAGGTTGGGAAAGTCCCTCAGTGATGCGACTGATTACCCGTGGTAACAGCTTGTTTGGGGAGAGGACAGAGAGGGCACCAACAGCATTTTTTGCCGCCTGAGGAGACAAATATGATCAATAAAAATATGCTTATCATTTAAAGTAAGGTGTAAAACTCAAAGGAATGGTTCAGGTTTTTTCAAATGTGGATACATGAGGTATTGACACATTATCAACAACGTCTTTGCCAAGTAAGCTGCTTTTCTGGCTGGAAATTTAACTTTGTAAACCACTCTCCCGCGCACAAAAATCCATAAAGAAAACAGCGATTTTGCATTCCAAAATATAGGATCTATTGCTGCCTCCATCAGTAAGCTCAAATGTGTTAACTTGTGACTTTGTCATTTAAAAGGAATTTTGTAAATTTTGTTTATCCATTACGCCACTAGTGATTATTACATTACTACCAACAGTGCAGACTGAAAGCAATTCTCATCTTTGCATACATTATAAAATAGCTAATATTTTCATAGTATATAATGTGGTAATGTGCCATCATTTTTTTTAAAACAACAGTAATTACTGAACTGAAGCTTGTAAAAAAAACCACACACAAATACTTCCCCAAATATTTCAGTCCAAATATAAAGAATATCAGTATGAGACAATAACAATGTCTTCATATACTATATGCAAAATGAGGGAAAAAATTGTTACCATATCCTTCAAACAACTTGAAATTAAATTGTAATAAAGTAAGTATGAATTATGAACTGTTGTCAGACCTGGTTGTCAGCATTGACGTCCAGCAGATGTGGCAGAATCAACTCCAGGTTCTTTTCTATAAACTCTTCTGTTTTTATGTTCATAGATGAGAGCAGAATGTGCCACAGACCTCGACGAGCTTCAACTAAAAGAGACATAAATAAATCGGATGAGATGCAAAGAATAAGACTGAATCAATAATTCAAAATACCAGTCAATATAGTAGAAAAATCTATGAACAATTTGAAAACAGTAAATTCATTTTTGCAGAGCAACTCACTGTCAGTGAGTTGAAGAAAAATGAAGGGAAATCAACAGTAATGCAACAGATAGAATAGATGTGAACTGCAATAAAATACAGAAGAAGAACTCATTGTCGTACATATGGATGGATGGTGAGCGATGATGAGGAGTTCCATGGCTAATTTCTCTGCTTCCACTGGGTCGCTCCATTGGCTGGCAGCAGAGCAAACAACACACAACGCTTCCAGCAAGACCCCAGGAGGAACATAGCTTTTACCAATTTCAGTCAGCTCTCCTGACTCTGACACCAGGACGTCCTGGGGTAAAACCTGACAGTTTACAACAATCATTCAGTCACAATAATTAGGTTGTTCTTTTTTTTTCAGATTGTACACACAAAACACATTAAAGCAGAAAGTACTGTATGTATATTGGTGTAGGGTCTTTTCATGAGTCTGTACTTTATGTTTGTTGATGACAATGCAGAGTTCTTTCAGGAGTCCATGGGCAAGACTTGATCCACCCAGAGAGGAAAGCAGCTTCCTGATTGTCTGTTGCGCCCTCTTTCTTAGACGCCAGCTCCGAGACAGAAGAATTGTAACAGTGGCATGATGATACATCCTAGAAAGCACAGTCAACAGTCAGCAGGAGAAATTAACAAGCAATTAAAAAAAAGAATAAATGTGTAATAAATTCACTTTCTAGATTTTTCCCTGCACAAAAGCATATTATATTATGAAAGTTACTTGGATAAAAAGTGTTTTAAAATTTGAAAAACTTAAGCATGAAAACCAGACACCCCGAAACATCCTGCCCCTTCTCATGAAGCTGGTGCATGCTGTATACATCCTTTATTACAAAGACTTAGATCCAAAGCAAAGCTTTGTAACCAGGAGGAAAAAAAAGACAGAATAATCAGTCTTGATAGTGAATATTTTTAATATACTCACAAATAGCAACATTAACGAATAATCAAATAATCTATTTATGTCCTCCTCCTAACTGAAGCAAAAGCAGCTCTACAAAGTATAAGCCAAAGCTCATATATAATTAAATTAAAAAAATAAATATATTAAATTATAATACTATGTTAATCAAAATATTGAAAAATAGTGTCTGCAATTGTGATAAACCTAATTTTCAAAGCATTTACAGTACATAAACATCCAATAAAGCAATATACTATATTATACTGTAGTCATATCAAATGCCCAGCCCAAATTATCATTTATAAAAATTATATTGACATAAAATCAACAGGTGACATTATGCAACTTTATGCAACACAATATCTTAAGGACAGACTCACTGTGATTTGCTGGTGTTAAGTCTGTGGGTGTGGTCCAAGAAGAGCCTCTCACAGAGCAGCAGCACTGTAAGCAGAGCTGGATAGACACCACAGACACCAATAGGAAATAATTTTATGCCTTGACATTTTAAATCACCCACGTGTTTCTACTGTGGTGATGTTGATAAAAATGGCCTTACTTTCTTCACTGGCCTGAGAGAGGAACTTCTCTGTGGTAAACAGTGGCTTCTTCTCATCTAATATCACATTCCAGAAGTTGCTGAATTTGGCTTCTGCATAAACAAAGCAACAAAAATCCTACTCAGCTGTAGATCCTTTCATGCTCCTTTCAATCAAGTCATGATTAAAAATGCAATGATTGTGGAACTATGACAAGATACCAACATTTAAAAAAAACTATTTTGATAATTATCAATGTTTTGCTTGTTTTATTCTAGGGACACTCACTTTTTAAGTCCTTCAGCCCCTTCATATTATTATGTTATATATGAATATTAGCAAATTCAATCATACAAATGACCTCTAATACATATTACAAAAATAATAGTTCTCATTATTAATTTATTCAACTACATATTCAATTCAACAATGTTTGTATGCATAGCCCTAATAAATATCAGTTTTTGTATCAGCCACCTTTTTTACAGACAGGCAACTGACAGTCAACAAGGTAAACACGAACATACCTGTGTTCACCCCTAGTCTTGATGAATGAGTAAAAGTACATATAGAAACAAAGGCTGTACCTGTCTGTGTCTCCAGCAGAGCCAGTCGACTCAAAATAACAGAAGCTGTCACACCCTCTGCAAGCAGAGCATGCTGGGAGTTTTGGGCCACTGCCTTCTCCACCGTTTGAAGAAGCAATGGCATGAGGTCAGAGGCCTGGGCCAGAGTGTCTCCTTCAGACCAGTAAAAATAAATCAAAATGGTGAGTGGTGTTGAACTCAGTCACTGCATATGAACCTGGACATGAAGCCAAAACCCCACTGTTTAACTAACCTTTAAAGGCCCCAACAATGGCCTGGAGGTATGCATGTCTAACTGGAGAGGTGGAGGTCTTCAGGGTGAAGGCTTTCTTAAACCAATCCAAGAGAGCAGAGGGAACTTCTACTGTCAGACGACTACTCCACTGTGAGAGCACGGAGACTGTGTGCACCAAGGTGCCCTCATGAACTAAAAAAAAAAAAAAAAAAAAAGAAAATCAGCACTATTATCACAACATTATAGTTTGACCATTCTAACAATTGTGTTACAGGCTCTTAGAGTCTTAAAGAGCATATATGCATTCCAAACAGGTACTACAATCCCAAATAAAAATTTTATACACATTGGTTGCCAACGTTTCTGAAACACAACATACATAACTGTCCCACGGTGACACATTGAACCTATTTGATTCATTTTCACGTCAGTAACAGGTGGAAACTGATTGTAACAATGGGTCTGCTGCGACAGCGTTGGAGATTTATAACATGATGATAGAAGACGACCATGAGACAATAATGGATTGCAAAAACATACAAGTTTTTTCTTTTCCTCTGTTCTTGATGTTTTTAAGAAGGGAAGCTTTTTGGTCTGGTTAATTTCTGTATTTCTGACCCATAGCTGCAGCTCACTGTGTTTGAGCAACCCTGCTGGCAACCTGGGTTTGAGAGGCACAACAGATTTTCAGCACACAAATGAAAATTTATATTGTGGATAATGTGGCCTTACCATTGTTTTTGTGAAACCAGTATTTCAATTAAACACATTTCCTTACTCTCTGATGACACATCATGGTCATTTCATGACTGTCTTACATATGGCCCATTTAAGTTAGTCAATCTGCGTAGGATTTGGCAGAAAAAAAAAAACAGTGCATTAATACCTTCTTGCTGTAAATATGGGATGAACATCACAATGACCGCAGAGCTGAGAGACTGGCTTGAAGTTCCTGACACAGCATGATGGCTGCAGCTGGCGATCCCTGCAACAATAACACAGAAAATCTAAGGTGGGAAGACCGGCCTGTTTGCATTTGTAAATAATGGATAGGTCATAATTAAAAATGAAAATAATCTATGAGGCTACTTACCGGACAACACGCTCATCTTCTGAGCAACAACTGTGAGCTTTCCTTCAGAACCTGCAAACACAAGTGTTTTGTTTCAGGTGAGTAAATTCACACATGCCTCAGTCAAATAGATGACTAATTATATGACCTCCGAGGATCTTGAAGAGGTGTGTGATGATGTCCTGCACAGCAGTGGGGTCACTGCACTGCTGGGCCAGGTTCTGCATGGCCTGGACAGCCTCCTCCATCAGCTGGGCATTATTGGCTTTCAGCTGGCCTGAAACAAATGTCAAGAATAATGTAATTACATTTTATAAACATAATTATATACTCAGTCATATCTCTATACCTCCACCAAGGGGAACAGTTCCATTAAATTAAATCAAGCCTTAAGTTATAGCTAAATCAACGGCTAAAAAAGCCCTTTCACCCCAATCCTCAGCAGAATTTAAGGGCCAGGTCATACGTTCCAAGCTCTGTGTTAACAGAGAGTTGATGCCCAATTTCTTCATACATGTACCTACACAGTTCATAGTATGATGAGGGTCTGTTGGTCTACCATTCTGTGCATTGCATATTCAATCCTACAAATCATTTTAGTGTTGACAAGTGCCGAACTTTACATATATGGGCACCAGTGGACCTCCTCATGTTTCCATAACCATCTTCTTTGTGCCACCAACTTGACTGGACTATTGTGCTACAGGGAGCATGAACAATCACTTATCCATGATCGGTCTGGGAGGCTCACCACGAGAATAAGCAGGTGATGAAAATTACGTGACACAGATCTTGGCAGACGTGAATATGGAAAGTACGACCTGGCCCTCATACCCCAACTCTATATAAGGTTTTGTCAAGTACCTTTTCTATTATTCTGCTCAGAAATAAACAAACAGACACAGGTAAAAACAAATGTTTCTTGGCAGAGGAAATTTGTTCAATGTGTTTCTTCTACAGAACTAAATTAGCCTAATGCTCATTCAGGCCTTACTTGCTATGGCTTTTCCAATGTCCATGGTGTATTGACTGAGGTCAAGAGTCACAGCAGACAGCAGACAGGAAATGGCTGGAGAAAGACCAGAAAACATTTTAATCCAATACACGAGAGATAACCGAAAATGAATCAGTCTTCAGAAACTGAAGGCGCCTAACTTTGCATGGCGTTCTCTGGACTGCGGAGCATTGTCTTCTGCAAAGTGGGGAGCAACAGCTCCTTGAACTCAGAGTGAGTCACATGACGCATCAAGGAGCTGCTTTTGTTCAAAATGTGCTGCTGTGGTTTTGTCTTGCTCAAAAGGACTGATTTTATAAACAAGTCCAACATGGTACTCTAAGGAAAAAAGCGCACAGATTAAATGTTGCAACTGGTTTTGCAATATATGATAAAACATGAAGTGTTACAAATGAGAACAGAAATAAATACCTTATGCTTCTCTATGGTGGCTTTGTCTTTCTGAGCATAGCAGAAGTCTAAACACACCCCCAGCAGGACAAGTGTTGTAGGGTTCTGGTCCAGACTCAAGAGTGTGCCGATGTACTGATCAACCAGTCCAGGGCTCTGTTAAATATAAGACATTTCAGAGCTTCAGAAATTACAATGTTATATTCCAAAAACTCCTGTCTCCTGTGCTTTATAGGCCCATTAATGAATAAAAAGACCATTCAGAAATAATTGAAGTTCAAGCAAGTCTGTTAGACATAACTACTAGTGTTTACAACACTCACTTCCTCCCAGAGGTGATTGAGATTCTTGAGACTAGATTTCTGAGCAATGGTCTTAGCTCCACCCACAACCTCAGCCACAAGAAGGCTCTGAACCTCCACCTAAAAGAGAAGAAGACAGGCCAAAGGATGATACCAACGTCCAAAAAGGCCAACCCTGGGTGGCATATTTTCTCCAGATTATACTGACCATTTTCTTCCAGATAGGTCCTTTTCTTTTCTCTGTAGCAGAAAACACAGATGGGACTAACTGGATTGTCCATGACAAGCCGATGAAGGCAGCAGAACCTGTGCTTTTACTGAGAATATAACAAAAGAAAAGCATAAGAGGGGGAAGGGAGGAAAGGGGAGGAAACAAAAAAGCAGCTTCCAAACAACCTATTTTATGGAAATAGCAATTTGTTTTCAAATCTTTTTTCTTCTCATTTTGTATTCATCTGTGGACACATTTTTCTTTAATTATTTATACTGATTTCATGACCTGAATGAATGAAAATGTCCTGAGACATATTTTGTAAAAGCTGAAATTAACTAACAACAAACTTCAAGGTTAGAAAGTGATACTTGTTCACAGTACTACCTGGGCTCTCCGCTTTTGCTGATGATTCCACTGTTTAGCAGGCAATGAAGAAGGCTGGTCACCAGGATGTCAGGCTGGTTCTCAGCCAGCTGGCTGATGACAGAGAGCACCTCTCTGCGTGATGCAGCATCCCTAAAAACCACACACATCCATTATGAATTTTTGTGCATCACATTACCAGTACCACAAAAACACCCAACCTGAATCAAGACGTGATAAACAGACTTTACTGCGACTCTTAGTTGTGTGAGGAGTGAGTTGAAACCGTGAATAAAATGCAACAGAGGTGTGCAGCCAAATCAAGAAAGCTACCAGTTGGTTCATCATAATTAAAAGTAAGCATTTACTCTAAATTCTTTAACAAGAGCATTGCATTTTGATAGGTGTGATTTTTCTACTGGGTGAAAGCATATCATAAACCTACCGATATCTGTGTGGTGTGAGACAGAAGAGCTTGCATAGTCCTTTGATGGCAGGTTCTGGTAACTCTACAAGAGGCAATATGAAGAAACAACACCATTTTAGCAGACATTTCAACATAATTTTCATAGTGAAATAAATCTAAAACACAAAATCACTCACCTTTGCCCTTTATACACAGTTTTAGCTCTCCAAATATCTCCTTGCGCTCCTTCACACTAGCTGTGGTCACTTTTGCAGCAAATTTTTTCAGTGTGTCTGAAACCTGATAAAATTTGTTATGTACTGTACTTCTCAATGTTTTATTAATACATGTTGTAAAACACTGTAAACAAAATCAGTGGTGGAAAGCACAAAACAAATTAAACACAATTACGCAAAAACATGTTAATTCTATTGTAAATTCTTCACCAAACATAACCAATACAAGAATCTACATTTAAACCATCTCTGTATTAATTATTGCAAGGCATATACAAACTTGTCAAAGAAGCTAAGTTGTAAGCAACTGGACTTGCTTACAACTTAGCTCTTTTGACTACCATGACCTGAATGAATGAGAATCTACACAGACATATACAAACTTGTGCCTTAGTCCCATTACTGCTGCGATATCAATGTAAAATTAAGGTATATATATGATATATCAAGTCAAGTCAAATTTATTTCTAGAGCATATTTAAAAACAACTATAGTTGTACCAAAGTGCTTTATAAAGTTAAAGCACGAAATATGGCCAAAACAATTAGCACAAAATAGAATATTTTTAAATTAGTCCCTTGTGATACACTGAACATGCATTATATAGACTGGTATTGAAAATGTATACTGCAATATACGTGATATTCTGTTATTGCCTAGAACTAGATGTCAGTAATGAACATGTGCTATCAAGTCATCCCATATCTACAAAGTCATTTGATTTAACACCAATAATGATAAGCCATGACTCTATGGCAGACAAAGCCAAAAACACACTGCATAGCCAAAACATTAGTACCACTGTTTTAATACTATAACTGATCAGCGGTGTGCACAGACATTTGGAAGGGCAGGGGCGAAAATTAAAAGGGCACCTACTGTCCACTGGTGGGGCAGGCACCACTAATATATCATTTCTCACATTTTCAAACACCTGTATATGCCTATAGAGGGACATCCTTTACAGCACGCATTCACTTTCTAAGACAGAGATTAGAATTTTCTATATAGCATCATAGTTTCCTCTAACACCCTTTGATACAATGTCATATGTAGGGATAGTAAGGAACTTCATAACCGCACCCTTTTTCATTGGAAGTGCAAACATAGAAAACAAAGTGGCAAGGGCATCTTATAGGGCACTGCATCATTTTCTCCACTAAAAGGTACTCATTTTCCTTTTTTTATTAACATTTCCCTTTAGAGGCCAGATATGAATGGCAGCTAGCAGGGAACTACCTCAAGTTTTTAATAACTCCAGAGGGTACTTTAGTGTGCGGTGTTTTTGTCTATTAGGACAGGACACCAGGTGGTGGGGGCCCCCGTGCACGCCATTGTAACTGATAATTAGTGTATTACCCAAATTTAACGTATGTTTAACAGTATCATTTTATATCACTGGCAGTAAATCAACGTGAGATGAAAACCCTTCACGAGGTCATTTACCAACGCTTCCCATCCACAGCTACAGTTGCTGCTGTTCAGTCAGTCACACATCAGGCTACGTAGCACAGAGCTAACAGACTGCTAGCTAGCCACTGGTGAAGTTTAACCGCCCGCTTCTCGTGTTTCTCGAGTAACACACCAACACGCACCAGCATTTTTATGGAGCCAACCTCGATACGCGTCATCTTTGATTGGCTATGTGCGTTATTGTCACTGTGTATGAGGACAGCACACTATTTAAAAAACAGCCACACAAACCTGCGTGTCCGCTGCCATCTTGCCGGTCTTGATGCAGGAAGAACTTGAGAGGGTCACTTCCGGATCACCCCAGCTACGTAAGCGTTTTCTCTTTAACATTACTATTAAATCTTTTTTAAAAGCACGTGTCTTTGTTGCTTTGTGTTTCTTGATATGACAATTGTAAAACTTGAACTCAATTAGCTGGAGAAATTAGAATTATGCGTTTTTAAAGTACATTACAAAATACATTTATGTGCCAATGCTTCACACGTCTGCAAATGTGTCTTTTTATTGAATATATTCTATTCTATTTTAAAACCAACTTACTGTTGTCTCTCAAATGTTTTAAAGATGATAAAACTTTTTTTATATACTAATCAATCAACAAATCTTTCCAGAGTTTCACAAAAAGTACATAAATTCAGTCAAAGTTAAATAATAGAATTATCTAATTAAGATTGTTAGAGGGAATGTAAATGACAAAATGTACTGAAAGTCAATTAACATCAGATTGAAAACAAATGATCATTGTTTACAAAATAAATTAAAATAAATAACAAAAACCTGATAAATAAATTCAGAAAGAATACAGAATTCAGGATGATGAGTCTCTTGTGCAGCCAGTGAAGAGTGGCCGAGCTGCCTTTCTAGGAGCAACCCTAGAGCATTCCATTATTTTATTTTTTAGTTTTATTTTATTGTCTGTGCATGAGGATAAGATTACCCAAGCCAAGACATTGCATTGTGAACAAAACCCACAATAGGCTGGATAATATTAGACATAGTACTATTCTTGGGTACAATAAATGCATTGTCTATTGTTTTATTTTACAATATTCAGTATACAACTTAGTATTGTGCCATTTTGAATACTAAGTGGAAAGTTGAAATAAACACAAGACCATTCTTCTGATTGCTACCATTTAAGATTAAAGCCAATATAAGGGTGAGAACATGCCAGATTGACAATGGGATTATGCAGGCAACAAAGCTACAATTGAGCAGAATTCCCCCCAGAAGCATCATGCAATGTACAGATTTATTATTGTTGTTGACAAAGGCCCCATGAAGGTTTGGGACAGCCCTGGCATAACATCATATTTAGTCTCAGTGGTTCAGCTCCTTGTCAGAGTTAATGAAATGATTGAGAAACGATTCATTATTCAAAACGTTATGCCACAAAATAGTTCCGAGAATTAGATATATTGTTCTAATAGATAGTGAAAGTTGAAACGAAATCATGCACAAATAGCATATTTGAAGAGATGAGTAAACTGTGTAAATGCATTTTTCCACTTCTTTTACTAAGCCTCAAAATAAATAAATAAAACTCAGACTCTCATAACCAACACCACTTGGTTATGAGAGTACCCTTGTTGTTTTGAATTTACCCAGTACTGACTGTAAGAGCTAAATTCAGGGTTTTATTAGACTCACAAATGTTTTTTTTTTTGAGAATTTTAACAGAATTTTAACACATGTCAACTGTGTAAATGCATTTTTCCACTTCTTTTACTAAGCCTCAAAATAAATAAATAAAACTCAGACTCTCATAACCAACACCACTTGGTTATGAGAGTACCCTTGTTGTTTTGAATTTACCCAGTACTGACTGTAAGAGCTAAATTCAGGGTTTTATTAGACTCACAAATGTTTTTTTTTTTGTTTTTTTTCCTTCAGTAACAAGAATCTCCAAATGTTGGACAAACAAATCCAAAACAACATCAACAGGTACAGAGAACTAAACCACATGTCAGTGTTAAAATTCTGTAAATTTCCACAAGATGGTGGCACAATGCCACACCCTAGAAAGTGATGAGTGACTCAATTGCCCTGGGTTTCCTGTTATTTCCTGCATTTACAAAATTCCTTCATCAAACATCCATGTGGTCCGCTTACTACTGGTCTCTCTCAAGCAATTTAAATAAAAACTGACAGCTGTGGTTATGACAGTAATGGTTAAAGGCATAGTTGAGAGTTTTTGAAGAGTGGTTGCATGAGGTGTCGACAGATTACTAAAACAGATTTTACCAAGCACACTGCAGAGAATGCCTCAGCTTCCATGAACCAGCCTGAACCTGGACACTCGCTCGGTTCTCTGAAAGGCACTTCACAAAAGGCTCACCTCATTAAATCTAAGCCTGTATACTTCTATGTGAGCATAAGAATGTGTTCAACCCTTTATCTCACTGTCAGACGGCCATTTCCTGGCGGAAACTGAAGTTTGTAAACTGCTCACCCTCCTGCATCAAGGTCCATAAAACAATTCAGTGTTTTGAGCACTTGGAATAGGCTGTCTTAACGATGAGAAAAGACTGTCAACATATTCTTAAGCTACTGTAGATACTACTGTACTACTGAAGATTTTATCAGCTGAGCCTTTTGTCAGTTGTCCAGGTGTCAGACTGGTTCACATCAACTGTGGCACACTCTGCAGTACTCTTAGTAAGGTATACGTAGGTCACCTATCCCATTAATGTCTTTATATTCTGACCACTTTATTTTTAAAATCACATGGAATGACTTTTTAATGATTTCATTTAATGTCTTGTTTAAGTAAACAGTCAGAATGTCAGAGTTATGAAACTGATAATTATAGTATACTTGCAAAATCATCATCACCATGTTTTCTACCATGTATCTAGTATGAGTCATAGGGTTTCAGGGTTTTCCAGATGTCCCTATTCCCTGCCTTTCTTCCTTGTTAATTGATTACGTCACATTTCTACACAATAGTCCAAATAAGTAGGACCTGTTCCTTTCCTTCTCTGAAGTATTAACATTGTCCGCCAGGGATCAATCTCATAATCTTTGCCAAAACTCAGATTAAATGCAATGAAATGCCAAATACCATTAATGAAACATAAATGTAAAAATTTGCAATTAACAGTTCCAGGCCCAAACTATCTTGGAAAAGTTTTTTCCTGTGCTGGCTGTTACGCTGTTTGGGTCAACGTTAAGTTTGTGCATGTGGTATGTTAGATTTAACACTGGACCAGTATTCACACAAAAACATGGAGCAGTTTTTGAGAATTAATCTGCTTTATATACACGTCTTACATAGGTTGTTGATGTACAGAACTGTTCTGGAGACAATATGAACAAAACAAAAAAAAATCACAAAAATATAAGAAAGAAACTGAAATAACAATTCAAAACCCAACAATATTTAAATCAGTCACTCAAATGCATATTTAAAAAAAACATTTTAAACATTTTAATGTTTTTAATGTATCATTAAAAACATTTTAATGATAAAGGCAACTTTGAGAACATTTCACAGCTAAAACTGAAATTTGTGTTACAACATTTCATTCTTTTTTTTTTTTTCCAAATGTAGCATGTACATGTCTGGTTTACCAACCAGTGATAACATCTGTCTTTGAGGTGCACAGCAGCCTAATGATATTCGGTTAAAATAGTTTAGCTTTACAAAGTGGCATGATGTCACAGCACTTTTTTGTTAGGTCTAATTAAAAAAACAACAACAACTTTATGATCGTGAGATCTTACAGGGAGGTACAATCGGTACAATCAATTTACAGACTTCCAATCCACGTGTGAAGTGATTGTTGGCAAGAGTTTGGAAAAGTTATTTTAAAGAAAAGAAGCAGCCGAGCGACCAGTTGTACCATATAAACTGAAGACACCTATGTACACTGCCATAAATATCACAGAATGAGCACTTCAGGCAAGACACTAGAGTCCAGCCCAACAGTCTGGACTCAACTTTTATCTTTGCCCTTTAGTCCCATTATCTTATTTTCCTTTCAGCAGGCACTCATCGAGGAGCTGCGGTCCTCGTGTTCTATCCTACAATGGCAAAGATGATAAGTCCGATAATGACGAGGGCTGCAACCACTCCAACGCCAATAAACACGAATTTCATCTTCTTGTTCTCCCACCTTTTCTTTTGCTTCACCTTGTTGGCCGTCTTTTCAAATGCTCTACTCTGAGGAGAAAACACAAAGAAGAGATTACATTACACATGACCTTATGACCTGTATACTTTCAAATTTATGTCTAGAATAAAAAAAAAAGGTCTCCTGCCAAATAGAATACAGAATCTATTCACAACCAGAGAAAGTCATTATCAACTCAGAGAAAATGAAATATGGACATACATTTATTTTCTAGTTTTGATTATAAGGGGTTTTCTTTTGTTTTTTTCTTCGCAAGCTGACAGGTAACACAAATACTTAGGGCAGGCAAGGGGTAAGGGGTCTACTTCTTTATGTGCAGAATGTTGCTACTTCATTTATAAGTATGTGTGTTTAAAATGTGTCAACACAATGTGTACCAGAATTTACTTGTGAATAATTGTGACCAAAATAAACTAACTAACTAACTAACTAACTAACTTTCTTTTATAATATTGACTTTGTGTAGCAACATGTCTAGCAACATGTTCCTGTGTAAGAATACCCCTGAATTTCTAATCAGAACACAGACTTCCCGCGAGTTAATTCCGAAAGTGTGGCAATTCAAAAAAAATTATGAGGTAATCGGAAGTAATAACATCAAGTCCTTCGATTTAAAATATGTACTATTCCTTCCTTTTTTATATAAAGGAATCAACGAGTATGTTGGCCCCTCAAATTCACAGTATCTATAGTAATTGGTGTGGAATCATATTTGTGGGAAGACCATGCAGCCATGGTGGAGCAGTGGCTTTCAGCTGGAGAAAAGAAACTATAGACTTGAGATTAAAGGAGGGACTAATAATACATTTCACTGATGTTTTCCTGCTTTTCCTTATATAATAATCAACCTTTTTATTACATAACATTTATAATAATAGATTACATGATTATTTTAGTCCCAAAAGTCACATAATTCTAATGTTGCCCAATTGGCCTGTTTTGCATTGTTGTTTTTATTTCTCAGAGAACTAATATGATATGAACGGGCTCATGATTCATCCAGTAGTATATACACAATTTGGGTTAACAAAGATAACGAGCTAAGGAAACAGCATTCAAACTCTGTTTTTTTTATTGTTCACAAACCAAAGATATCCAGTTTACTGTCACCAAGGAGCAGAGAAAATAAACACTATTCACCCTGGAGGATTGTTGGAGAGAAAAAAGAGCACTAAGGATAAAAGAGATGAATGAATATTTTACTCAAAAATGACCCCAAATGACAATATTGTCCTTATGTAACTGCCTACTGGGAAACTTGATGGATTCTTTTTTCACCACTTTTTCCTCCACATCAGAGTCGCAGGGGGAGCTGGAGCCGATCCCAGCTCAAAAGAGTGAAAGGCAGGGTACATAACAGTACTTGAAAAATTGTCATTTCAAATTAAGGATGATAAAAAAGTATTTAAAATGTGTTTTGTGTTTGCATCTCACTCCTGCTGCGTCTAACAGTTAATTAAGTTTTAATGCTGCATTTTGTATTGGGCTTTTTGGGTACAGCAGAAATGTTGTTAACACAAACTCAGCACATCTCTGTGTAAACACAACAGCAGTGGTTTTGGTTTTGGGTAACATCAGTCTGCCTGTCAGTGGTGCTCTGCAGAGGTAACAGGCTTATTAAAGTTTTTTTTGTAGCTCAAAACAACAGTAAAAACAAGATCCCATGCAGAAGAAGCCTTTTTCAAGGAACTTGGTTCCTTGGTTCCTGCAGACAATTGTTGTCTGCAGCAAAGACCAAGGAAGATGAGGCAAATTAATGTGATGACATGTGAATGACCTAGGGCCACAGCAAGCTGTTCCACTTGTTCAAAGACAGAGAGAGAGCAGGGACAAATCAAGGGAAATATAACGCAGGAGCACTATCAGGTACATTCCCTGCTGCAAGAACTCAGAAGGTTCCTGTACTTTCAAAAAGTACCACCCTTCCAGCAGGGAACTTTTTGGGGCCAAAAAAAATCTACCTGGTACTTCCACATATTGTGACTTTACTGGGAACCACTTAGTTCCCAATAAAGTCCCTGGTACTAGTTCCTGTTGTGATTAATTGTTGATGAAATACAAATGATGACTTTTGATGTTAGATCAGAGCTGCCTGATCCTTATCAACATTATTCATTCATTCATTCATTGACTGCTGCTTTATCTACTACATGAGGTCTGCGGGACTGCTGGAGTGACCTGGGAGTGAATGCAAAACCAACATACCCCTGAATCCCATTGATGAAAAAAACTGTTTAAACCTATGATTATTATTGGGTTTTTAACCAGGTAGAACGGGGTATTAGGGAACTGCTCCACATTGTGATGTAACACAAGTCGACTGGGCAACGTGAGAATGATGTGACCTGCTTTTTGACCCCCGGACGGACATTCGTCTCGTGGCATGTCCTGGACTTGCTCTGTCATACCCAGGGAGACCAGCTCACTTCATTCATCTTAAGCAACAATAGGAAATGCCTCTCTAAAAATAGCACCATAAGGCAAAATCAGGATGTAAATTGTACATTTGTTTTCCTCTCCAGCTCCACCTAAGGTGTATATTAATAGACATCAATATGACATTTCCTAGTCTCAGTCCCTAGGTGCCTGTTACAATTGAGTGTTTGTGCCATTTGCTCCAGTTATTCATCTTATCCATACAACCCAGAGATTTCCACTGAGTTAAAATAGTACCATGTTAATATTTTTTTGAACGGTTTCCCTGAACTGCATACCTTCTCCAGCAGGACATCAGCCCGATCTTCCAGTTCTCCAAGTTTGCCAGATCTCTCTTCAGCCTTGTTCAGGTTGTCCAGCATGATGACCTTCACCTCCTCCACCTCCTCCTGGGTCTGCTGTAGCCGGCTCTTCCCATTCTCCTGTCACATAACATGGTTACAGGGTCAGACGTGATGTGGCCAATTGGCATTTTTCAAATAATTTATGCCCTTGCATCGTTTGGTTCTCATGATAACAGTTTCGTCTTATAAACAGCCAGTGTCGACTGTGTGCTGGGTATTTGTCACCGTCTCACAGGATGTGACACATTCTGTGTTATGGAATAAACACAATAAGTGACCTAACGTAGGCAGTTAGCATGACCTGTCATTGCCCCCATGAGGGTCAAAGAGGTGGAGGGCAGCCTGACCATAAATGGCAATGAGCATTAAACTCTCTAAACTGACTAAAATCAACTAAGACTTAGATTAAGGCCCCAATCCAGTTTTCTTATCTTGACCTCTACCTTACCCTTGTGATTAAATGTAGCCCTACAAAATGAGACACCCTTTCAAGAACATGATACTTCATCACGTAAGCAGACGTGACAGATTTTTCAGGAGATTCAACATGCTGTTATTATAACCTTAACCCACAGAATACGTGCAGAAAATGTATTGAATTCTTGGAAAAACAGGTGGACCCCGTTTGGTATGTACAAACCACTACACAATGTTAACTTCATGACGGCAACAGTTTCCTTTGATTCAGTTAATGTGAGAAGAATCTGGTTAATCCCCTTTTGAAGTGCCTAAAATAAATACTGTATGTGTTTCAAGAGCTAGTAAGCCTTTTGACTTCACACTAAAACTCTGTGCATTGTTGCAACATTTAAATTGCCCTAATCGAATCAGCTGGAGTTAGGCACGAGCGCCCCCCACAACCCTCAGTGGAGGAGAAAGCGGTAGAAAATGAGTGAGAGTGAATCGAGATGTTTTACACTTTACCTGACAGTCATTTAAGTTAAAGCACAATATGAACCTCTGAATCCTGCTGTAGGCTGGATTGAATTTCATCTGCAGGTTTGAAGCTGAACAGATTGACTTATATCATACGACAGTCAACCACAGTGTCTTCATCTTCAATGCAGAATCAGTATAGTAACTATAGTTCAACTGCCAATGTCCTGTGATTGGTCACAGCCTCTTATGACTCTAAAGTTTCACGAACCCTGTCTAAGATCACTTGATTTATTTATGATGAAAGGTTATTATGGAACTATTGAGCAAAAATACACAAAAAACCCTGCCTAGTGTCAACTGAACCTATTACATCTGATTCTAGATAATGTTTCTCCACAGACAGACCGGATGGGGTTTTTACTAAATTCTGGTCCCTTTCACCAATTTCATGCATAAGCAGTATGTCTGGAGAGATGTGTTGATTTGATTTTGTCTCTTTTTAGGTTTTCTGTACCATTGCCTAGAGAACAAGTGCTCAGCAGAGGCAGTGGCAATTAAGCATATTCATACTCAAACTTAGCAATATTATCTATGCTACAAGAAGCATCGATTGTGACTATAGTCCACACTCTTCCTCGCCTGGACGTGGGTCAATCGGGCCCCCTTCTGGAGCCAGGCCTGGGGGTGGGGCATGATGGTAAGCACCTGGTGGCCAGGCCTGCACCCATAGGGCCTGACCGGGCACAGCCCGAAGAGGCACATGATTCCCTCTTCCCATGGGCTCACCACCTCAGGCATCTGGTTAGGCTGCCTCCTGGACTCCTCCCTGGTGAGGTGTTCCAGGCATGTCCCACTGGGAGGAGGCCCCGGGGACGACCCAGGACTCGCCGGAGAGACCATGTCTTTCGGCTGGCCTGGGAACACCTCGAGATTCTCCCAGAAGAGTTAGACAAAGTGGCCGGGGAGAGGGATATCTGGGCTTCTCTGCTTAAGCTGCTGTCCCTGCGACCCGACCTCGGATAAGCGGCAGAAGATGGATGGATGGTTTTAGCTATGTATGCATGTCTACTTGATATAACTGACTTGCTATTTTGTATACAGAACTTTTAAAGAAATATATTGTATTTTTGATAAAACTACTGGTGTGTTTTGTGTTTTAGTTCACTTTATTTACACTATATAGCCAGAAGAAATTCCATTGTACTTGGTATAATGACAATCAAGATGATTCTAGGCCTCCAAATACTTAAGAAGCATGTAATAAAATGAAAATGAAACTGTGTGACATAAGCTGACAAACTGGAGTAGAACAGGTTTTAGTATGATCATGATGATTCCATTCTGGTAGCTGGTAACTTCTCTGTCTACCACAGTGAGTGTGCAGTCTGTGCAGTAATCATTTTAGCCTGCTGAAACGTTCCTTCTTCACCTCTGCTCTGCCCGTGAGCCATGAGAGGAAGGCAGCATCTCAGAGGTTAACAGGAAGAGGAGCCAAACAAATACACAACATGCACACTCTCGGCATTTAGATTTGCTTCAGAATTCACTCTCATTTCCTGTCAAGACTTTCATGAACAACATCCTGTATGTGCAAGTTCACAGCAGGCGTGTGGGTGAACTGGGCCAAGAACAAAAGTTTGATCTGCTTCTTATATGTGACTGCTGTTAGCTGATTGACAGATGCCCTGCAGCTGAGTTACTTCATCCTGGAAACACAGAGTAGTGGCTGAACAATGGACTGTCTTCAAAATTCAGCTGGCTTTGTCTCAACACAGGCATTGCTGCTCCTTCCGATTCCCCACCTTCCTTCCTTCCTTCCTTTCCTCACTCCCTCCATCCTGCCTGCATTAATGTACCTGGCATTATGCAGGGTAACCACACCTACATCACATTATAGTCTGTTCACTACAGCATAATGTGCGTATGAGCGGTGAAACATGTGCTGCTTGTTATCTTCCATTCATTATGTCATCATTTTTTACTAAATAAAGTGAAAAGAAATACAAGCAAAGTTCCAGACAAGACAATTGTTTATATTTGTGTGTGTGTTTCATAAATTTTATTTGTTTCAGTGCATCCAATTCATAACTACTCCTACAACAACTCTCCTCCAGGGGTGTTTCAAAAGAGTTGGTGGGCCCTCAGCAAAAGGGTCCTGGGGGCCCTACAGCTAAATAAAACAATCGCCTGTGACACCCCAAAATTAAAAGCAATAGCCCCTAAATGTTTTGATCACACATTTAAATTTAGAAGTTAGTCAAGTTAATCTTTTTTGGTCATTTCAAAGTGCTTGTGGACTAAAGCTGTTTTCTGATACAGTCTGAAATGTGTGCCAAGATACTTTCCATGTAGGTAACTTTTTATTTTTATTATTTATTTATTTTTTACATATTCTGAATGCAGCAGCAGATCATCTGGGTCACAGCAGTAAAAAAAATGTCTGAGATCCAGTGATTGACAAGCAGAAGCTCGTTTTCCCATAGACTTCCATTCAAACTGAGTTCTTGCAAGCCTGTCACCAATTTCAGGCCTCCCTTCAGCTTGTGCCCCCTGCTCTCCATTACTTTACATACAGTAGTATATCACATTTGCCCTATGCCACCTTTTCTACCTCCCTCAATTAGAGATTGCCTGGGGAATATGCCCAAAAACTTTATCATGATAAAAAAATATTTCAAATCAGTCCAAATGGATTATCTTCACAATAAAATGTCTGATAAATAAAGATCAGGATTTGACCCTGAGTGAGAGAAACCATGACAAAAAAAACTGATATTTATCATTTATAAATGATTCATACACAGAAAACAACAAACACTGTTTGAGCTGAAAATCATTTTACAAGTGTGAGGCTAAAGTGTTATATATTATTAGTAAAAAATAAAAACGCAACATTTGATTGATAACCACAGTTGGTTGATGCCAATCATAATATGGCTTTGTCTTATTTTACTTATGTCATTACCTTTTTTTGTGCTACTGCATATTTATTTTTTAATTGTTACCTCTAAACAGAGAAAAACTGGTTTCAAAGCAAAGAAATAACTGCACACACTGATACCCATTTCATTAAGTGGAACCTGTCTGAGTTGACAAGTCAGCATGTCCCCCCCTGTCTCACTTGTCTCGTATTACCTTCACGGGACTTTGCCCCCAGGTCAGGGTCAAACGATACTATCTTAATTTAAAAAAAGGACTCTAGCCCCCGTGTCTCTTTCCGAACTGTCCACTGTGTCCGCCCACACTGAGTACTCACCATGTCGGTGGTGTCTCTCGCTGTCTGTGTCGAAGCTGTCACCGGATCCTCTGCATTCAAAGACAGACCCCAGTCTACTTTAGAAACAGGAAGCAGCTCAGCTGAAAACAAGTCCGTGCCAACCTCCTTTATGTGTCGAAATAAACGCCCCGTTTCGCTTTCGTCCGCTTTGTTGGTGGGAACTTGTCTCTCTCACTTTCACTTACACTGCGCTGCTGTTGCTGCCGCTGCGGCTCTATGTCTCTCTCTCTCCCTCTCTCTTTGGCTGTGAGGCGTTCACGGTATTCCCGGAAAATCTACAATTACGCCATGTGATGACGTGACTAATCCAGCTTGGTCCTGCCACTAATGACTAATAACAAACACTAAATCCATAAAAGTCGCACTGCTCGGATTTGATGATGATATATACTCTATTGGACTGAACTATAAAAGGATAGTTCAAGTTTTTTGAGCTAATAACACAGTATCAATATTCAGTTAGGAAAAATCATTCACGTGTTAACCAAACGTACAGACACGTAAACATGCTCGTCTGATGGACTCCTGCGTTTTGACCTGTAAACAAAAGAAGACAACAGTGAGAAAAGCAAACAAGAAGACTCAATTCATGCTCTGTCAGCTAAATGGATGGAATAAAGGATGAGTTCCTATGTGATGCAAAAATGCCAAATCATTGGTGTGTACAGATATTTGAAAAGGGCACCACTATGACGATTAAGGCAGGTATGTACAAATGTGTGACCTGGGGCCAAAGGCAGCCCGGCCCTGGGGACTGAATTTCATGTGGACCTCTATATGGACCTAGCATTTTGTAGCAATATTTGTCACATTTTAAAGTGCTGTCTTTGGAGATATGCAAGAAAGCCTGTTATTGATTATTGATATCCAAATGATTATTAGGTCTAATATGTCACTGAAAATAAAATTGGCATTCTATTGTAGGTCAGTGTGCTTTATTTGTTACTTGATGCAAGAAGCAGCTGGCCCCCACATATTTTTACATAACCTAATCTGGCCTCCATTCAAAACCCTGGCTTGTAACTTCAGAAGGCACTTCAGCATGCAGTGTTGTTGTCATTAGGGCCAAGATCAATGCCAAGGTCAAATAAAACCCTAGTAAAACCATAGTGCTAAAGTGAAAGTTACCGCACCAGTGTGTAACATCTGTCCCCAAAACACCTTGACCCCCTGCTACTCCCCCATTCATTAATTAATTATTATTATATGTCTTTATGTTGCTTTCTATAGCTGAAACTACCACTAACATGCTATTTTATATATACTTTCAATATAACTGATGGAGCAAAAGCCAGAATAAAACTAATCTCCGCAAATGCTTATATATATGCTTATAAATATACTTAAACACCTTGACTGTGTGTTGTTGTCTGTTCAGTGAGAGAACGCTTCTCCTCAGTGAAGTTCATGTGGTGAACATTATTCAGGTGTATTTGTTTCAGGCCTTTGCTGGCTGGCTGTAAAGTAGTGTGTGCTGTGTGGCCTCCAAAAGGTGACAGCTGGTCCACCCTTGCGAGAAATATGTCTGATTTGTGGAATATCCCCAAAGGGACTTTCCACATGTCTGTGGCACTCAACAGTAAACATACAGTATCTTCACCTTTAGGGTACTTTTCTGTTATTCATATGGATTGTGTGGATAATGTTTGACTAATTCTTTTAATAACTTTACAGAAACAGTGTTTCTATGATACTGCAGTCCTTTTTTTAAATAGTCAAACATACAGTGAGTCTCTTCAGTGACGTGTGATGGGCCATGTGGAGGAACAAAAGTGTCTCCGGATGAACGTTATAGTGTGATTCTTTTTGTAACGCTACAGGTACTGAACTGAAGACCACTGACAGCTGATTACAAGCGCTTCTGTCTGTGTGTCTTAAGCGGATAAGCAGACAGCATCACTGCATTGTAGTGCAACCACATAACTCGCATTCATAATTCTCTCCCAACAGCCTTCCATTCAGTCACTGTGAATAAATATGGCAAACAAACACCCCCCGCCCAGCCAGACGTCACCCATTTATGAAAGTAATTATTCAGACATAATTGAGATATCAAGACATTCTGCATAACGACCTGTGCTGAGTGGGGTTAACCCTGCCTCAGGCCCATGCTTGGACTGACTCCAGCCCACTTATGACTCAAGAAGGATTTCTTACATAAGACGTTGTGGCATCAAAGGGAGCGAAAAAGAGGATGTAAACAAGTGGAGGAAAATGAAAATATGTCATCAGAGTTTTAAAAGAGGTACCAGAAACAGGAAGTAGAGCACTTTTCAGAGCCTTGACAAGAAAATCGTCTTATTCATGTTTTTGTTGTTGCAAAAGGTCAAAATTAACCCATATTTGAAGTGGTAGTGCTTAACGTTTGATTATTTTGTTGTTTTTGGTGCTATTATTCTGCTTTTGTTTGGTCAGGCTCTGCCAAACAATACTATCAGACCTGACTGAGGGGGCAATTGTGCATGTGTAGCAGCAGTACAGGCACGGGTGGGAACAAGACACATTTATCCAGTCAAACTGCTAAGTGACTATTTTACTAGCACAATGTTGCTGTTGCCTCGATCTGTATTAAAACGAATCACTTCCTGTGTGCGGCGTGGGAATTGGGTGACACGAGATCCAAACCCCGCTAAACTAAGAAACACAGAGAGTTATGTGGAACTGATAGTTTTATTCAGCATTATACAAATTTAGTTGAATCTAACGGACATTTGTTTATAGTTAAAATACTACACTACAGCTTTAAAGCTGTAACCCCACACTGAACAGGATTCTCAATGGCAAGACAAATGCGAGATAAGCGCAGTAAGGAAATTAAACATAATGGATGTAGTTTCGGAAAATGTGTTTGTTATAATAATTAATTTTTCACATCATAAAAAATAGTTTTTCATAGTTAATTAGAACTGTTTACTTCATTCGTTTCTATTAATAAAAATCTATGTAAGTCTCAGTATGAAAGAAAATAAAATCATTTTACAGTGGCTTCAAGTTTTTCCTAAGAGTCCAGAATTGTTCTTTTTAATAACCAGTGGTTGCAGTATGAGGAAGAACTAACGGAATCCCCCTATTTGATAAACGCAATGGAGCAAACAAAAGAAAGCACCAGTTTCCTCATTCTAATGATTATTTTCTGTTATCAGCCTGGTTCTGTATCCCTTTATCAGATCACACATTAACACCACACATGAGCTAAAGTTTTGATTAAAGAAACTGTAATCGGCAATTTGCAGCGGTGCCACTTTTTGTAATATAGACAGACTCTAAATACCACTTTCATTACATCACTATTTTATGGGACCAAGTGCACTTCCACTATATATTATATTATGTTTGTAAGGCTTTGTAGTACTATAGTACCATAGATAATATAATAGAATGTTAAATGTGTGATTTGTTTGTTTAGTATAGAGTCATTATTCATAATAAACCATATAGAATAATACCGTAGTAGTAGTCAGGATTTGAGTGTGGTTGGGCTCTATATATATGAACAAGAAGCAAAGATGTATATACTGTATATATAGGATAGATAAACCTGTGAATGCAAAAGTTCTTTGGTGGAACAATCGAATCAACACAGAATTCTGGGAGTCAGATTCTGATTTTTCAGTCCAATTCTAGCTCAGTGAGTTTCTTGGCAGAGAGGCAGAGAGTTAGACAGGGTTGGCTGAGCACAGCACGGTCTAAAAAGTAGATATTATCATCCTCATCTCATCCTGCAGTAAATTTCACTTTAACTTTATTATTTTGTCTGTCTGTAACCCTGTTAAATGCGCTTCTGTCTTTTCTTGGCCAGGATCATCTCATGAGCTCATTGAGGCCTTCCTGGTTCAATAAATGCTATAATAAATAATAATCTTCATGAGCCATGGTAAAGGATGACAGTGTCAATGTAAACAAGCAGAATAACAAGATCCACCCCCCCCACACACCCCCCCCCCCCCCCCCCCCCCAGTGTATGTGTCCTTCACATACACTGTTTACTACAGTGTATGTGAAGGACAGAATCCATTATTCTGAAAAGTACATAGTACTGTATATTATGGGTACTGTGTAATGTAATGTAATGTAGTACAGTATAGTGTAGTATAGTACAGTATAGTTCAGAATAGTATAGTTTAGTGTGGTGTATTACAGTACAGTAGTATAGTATAGTATAGTATAGTATAGTATAGTATAGTATAGTATAGTATAGTATAGTATAGTATGGCATGGCATGGCATGGTGTAGTGTAGTGTAGTGTAGTGTAGTGTAGTGTAGTATAGTATAGTATAGTATAGTATGGTATGGCATGGCATGGCATGGCATGGCATGGCATGGCGTAGCGTAGCATGGTATGGTATGGCATGGCATGGCATGGCGTAGTGTAGTGTAGTGTAGTATAGTATAGTATAGTATAGTATAGTATAGTATAGTATAGTATAGTATAGTATAGTATAGTATGGCATGGCATGGCATGGCATGGCATGGCATGGCGTAGCGTAGCGTAGCGTAGCATAGTATAGTATAGTATAGTATGGCATGGCATGGCATGGCATGGCATGGCATGGCATAGTGTAGTGTAGTGTAGTGTAGTGTAGTATAGTATAGTGTAATATGGTATAGAATAGTAAGGTATTGTGTATTACAGTATGGTACAGTGTAGTGTAGTAGAGAGAAGTAGCTCCATCTTAGAAAAACATACTTGGCATTTGATGCTGTTACTGTTACCACATGCACGTTGGTGGCACCAAAAGTTTTTTTTTCCTTCTCTGTGCTTTGAAAAGTGTGCTATGTACTCAGTCACGAATCACAATGAGAACATCATCGTCATAATATGTTGTAAATAGAGTACTGAACATTATTCTAACTGAGGCAGCACATGGGAGTTTGTCAAGTCAAAGACCCGGTCAACAAAGGCCGTCTTCAGGGAGAGTTCCACTGCAACAAAGGCCATATTCAGCATGCTGACCACGCTCCCTTCACATCATTGTCCAGCACTTTTTCATCGAGGCAGACTCACATCCTCATGACCAGAGCAGCCCGAGTCCAGCCTCATTTCCAGTCAGTAACAAATAGGCTTTCAGTGGAATTTTTTTTTCTTTTGTGCTTGTCTTCATCTATGTTGTTGTTCCAAAAACTCACCAAATCTTTTGTCATGGGGATAAAAACCTTAATAGTTTCCACTTGTTGCCTAAACAGCACAGTCTGACTGATAAGCTGCAGAGAATCACTGTAGCTGAGTCAACAGGAGAGGTGAGCGAGCCTGTTACATACGACCCATCTGTGTTCATTCTTGTTTTACATTGCTTAACTAAAAGTAATTTGGTCTGACCAGTTTCACATGGTTGATAAGTTTTTAATCTTGGGAAAATGCACTAAACTGGTTGCTTTTTAAACAATTAAAGTATCCAAATGAAATGAAACGAAACAAGGAAAAAGTAACAATGGATGTGTTCGTCAGTCAGTGCTTATTTAGAAATAGGTGTGCACACGCTGATGCATGATGGTATGTAGACTGACCAGCTGGGCCTGATTTGTATTTTTTCACCATAGTTTTCACAGTAACCAAACTACTACTGAAAACCAAACACTGATAGTGAGTGGCAGTCGATAGTGTTAACTTAGGCTGAAGTGAACTCCCACAGCAGATTTGGAGAAATCCCCTGAACAACCCTTCAGTCTCTACCACCATCCTGTCATAATTAACAAACAACAATGCTGTACAGGTAAATAGTTCTCTATATTATTTCTATTCTATTTATTTTGGTTGTGTTGGTCTGTTTGTAAGCAGTAACTAAAAGAAAAAATCACTGTAAACTGTCAGTTGAGAGCTGTTTAAGCCCACTCAGAAAGTCACTAGATGCTCAGTGACATAATACTTCACTTGACATATTCATGATCCCATTGCGATGTAACAATGGAATTGCAACATTGAGTATAGGGTTGGTCCATGACATAAATTCCCAGTGGAGTTGTTTGGGTCCACAAACATCCAGTACGATTACACAAAGTTACAAAAATCTAATTACTGTGTTGGTCCAACTAAAACTTTTTTATATAAATCACACTGTGACTGGTAATAAATGTACCTAGGGTCGGCAAAATAAGCTTGACCTTCAGCCTACACCTTCATTTAAAAGAATGTGTGCTTATGTGTCAACTGAAATAAAATAAACTTACATATAGAACCAGATATATTTTCCATGTAAACATGTTAGTCCGACTGAAGTTGAACTACATCCACCTACATCACACATCGTGATACCAACTAGCTGCTATTAGTTTTAACAAAGTAGGAAACACCTTGGGGCGACTGTGGGTCAGTGGTAGAGCTGTCCTTCAACTGGAAGGTTGTGGGTTCGATTCCTGAACTCCATTAGACTATATACTGATGTGTCCTTGGCAAATTCACTTAACCCCTCATTGCTCCCGATGGTGCCGTCACGGTGTGAATGGGTATGAAAGATCCAAAGTGTAGTAAAAAAAGGCAACTGGACTTAGTTGAATTTCTTGAAGACGTTTCGCCTCTCATCCAAGAGGCTTCTTCAGTTCTGTTTGACTGGTGGAGAGTCTGGGACTTATAAACTCTGTCCAAGATGGTATGAAAGATGTATGAAAGTGTGAGTGAATGGGTGTGAATGGGTGAATGGCAAAACTGTAGTGTAAAGCAGCTTTGAGTGGTCACCAAAATTAAAAACCTTCAGTGTTAAATGTCTTAACACTGTAGTACATATGCCAGGCCTCACAATGTATGCAATCACAGAAACAGAGGAAAAATTAGAAAAGTCAGGGGAAAGGAAGGAAATAAAGGAAATATTATAACAGTTTTCAAAAAGCTGATAGAACAAACAATCTCCAAACACAAGAGGAGGATGAAGACAACAGCGACAGTGAAGATAAAGAGAGGTGGGTCTATGATATCATGGGTTCCCCAAAATAGCAAATTGATTGTCTACATGAAAATGAAATGGTGTTTTGAGACTTTCCCACTCTGGGACCCACTTCCCAAAAAATACCATTTCAGTTTTCCCAGAATGCCATTTCTGTATAGATGAAAGGCCTATATGATTTTTAAAAAACCCCTATAACTCACCCAGACTTGTTTTCATGTGGACAGGCCCTGTCTGGAGTTAGGGGGGGGGGGGCTAAAGTTCAGCAGCTTGTCACTGAGTTGTTGCCGTGTGATTGGCTGAGAAGATATTTGCGTCATCTCGACCTCACGTCTACCAAGAGCTTTGCTCCGTACTTCGTTAACGGACTAAATGTTGTGGAATACTGTATAACCTTCATTTTCAGCTGTAAGCTGTGTTTGTGGAGACCTATTGGTTAACATGAGCCCAGCAGGAGGAACCATGGGAGGGCAGTAAATGATCTCTCTCTCTCTCTCTCTCAGCTGGTTGGATAGAAGAACCTGAAGTGTGGGAACAGACCCTGAACAGCTGAGGCTGCTGCTGTGTTTATTTACAGTAATCACAGCACCATAGCCCATGTGCCTCCAAATGATGTGTTCGTTCTCTGCCAGTGCTCTGTTTGTCGACTCTTCGTGGAGTTTCTGTTGTATCTTTGTTCCTTTTTTGAAAACTCGTGTTCTGTAAGATCAGGTGGCACTGTGGTTAGTGCTGGTCAACCACTGTTACGTCAAGGTCTAGGTGAAAACCAGCGTGCAATGCAAAGTGACACGGTTTTTTTTTGTTGATGTTACTGAAAAGTAACAAGACCGTGACTGTGGTGACAGGAGAAACCAGACTCTTCAAGGGCCAGTATATAACATTAAAGAGGTCTTACTGGTACAAATGTCCATAGTTTTCAAAAGACATTGAATCAGTAGCAACTGTACTTGTTGAATCCTCAATCATCAAGAGGCTTCTTCAATCCGGCCACTGTGGGACCACATCTGGTGTTCTCCTATTATTGAGCCAAAGCCCAGATAAATGCGAAGAACTAATGGGATTTATGCGAAGACATCTGGCATAAAACCCATGATAAAATCAAATGAATGGATCACTGAAAAGGGATGGGGCAAGATGGAGGCAAATTATCTGCCGTGGTGACCCCTAAAGGGAGAGTCCAAAAGAAGAGCAATGCTACAGTATAAGTATCTAGGTGTCTGGTTCGACAGCACACACTATGTTGAAACACACTTCCATCCTTTGTGACTGGGGCTCCATTTAACACTCACCAATGGTTTCTGTCCGCTTGTAAAAGTCTCACTGGGAAAAACCCTTTCAAATCTACAGTCACCGCTCTGGCAACTTCATTAATCTCCTGACCTCGAAAGCCCACACTTCCTTTCAGTTCTTCTTTTCAGTTGTCTGCTGCAAATGACTTGAATCATCTGCAACGGACCCCGAAGCTCAGCTCTTTCATTCCGCTCTCCGCTTATAAAAATTCATAATAGACATTAGTCCGAGAATGTTTCACTTGCTTGTAGCCATTCATTTTTTAATATAGTATGTCTCTGCATTTATTGTACACATTATTTCCTTTGGGTACGATATGGTGTAAAAATGTAGCATTGGTGCTCAATTGACCCGCCTGGTTGAATAAAGGTTAAATAAAATAGATAAATGAATAAAAGTTGATCAAAAAGCTTATTCAGTTCTCTAACCAATGTCTTCCACTCACTCTCACTCATTTTCTACCGCTTTATCCACTAAGGGTCTCAGGGGGGCGCTGGTGCCTAACTCCAGCTGACATACGGCGAGAGGCAGGGTGCACCCTGGACAGGTCGCCAGTCCATCACAGGGCCCAATGTCTTCCAAGGAAACTAAATTATAAGGCTTCATCCGCATGGAAACAGAACTTCCCCTGGGTGAACTTTTTCGCTTAAACGCTTTAGTACATAAGCTGTGTTTCCATTGAGTACAACATGTTGGTTTGGCACACTACGCTATGTTTTCTTTTTTGGCGTTTTCCTTACGTATAGTACCAAAATAACCAGCCCCAACCGTTCCATTTCTTGGCAAAGTAAGGTCATGAAAGTCAGCTGATCGGGTGCGACCGAAAAAAACGTCACTCCCTCGTGACCGACGTTTCTTCTCATATAAAGCTTGACATCTTGACGAGACAAACAGCCACAAAGCAAACAGGACAAAGGAGCTGCTGGGTGTCCTGCCTTGTTGTCTTGTTGTGTTCTTTTGAAACACAAGCCTGACCCAGAGCTTCCAGTTCCAGACCGTACCATACCGATGTGTATCTTGCTGGTATATAGTATCATTTTTTAGCACTTTAAGCACATACAGCAACCCAGTCATAACACCTGTGATTAACCATTGTTGGACTTATAGTATACATATACTCATGTAATTAACACACAGACATTAATGCATGGTATTTGGCATTTACCTGCCACCTCGAGCCACACTTCAGACAGATATAAAGTATGAAAATTACATTACAGTAAGTAGAATAATATACCATGTAAACTCGGGATGGGTGTTAAAACCAGGTCTGAAATGAACACCCCACCTCTCGTCGAGCATCAGCTGTAATTGACTCCAACTCTCTATGACCCTCCCAGGATAAGCGGTAGATAATGGATGGATTTTTCACAAAACTCCATCCTCTCTCAATCTTCTCCTCAGGCTCCTGCCGCTGCTGCTGCTGCTGCTGCTGCTGCTGCTGTGCGCTTGCCAAACTCATTTCCTCAGATTTCTGCTCTCACTCTTGGATTTCTGTGAAATGAGAGCGTCATTAAGTCTAAATGTCTTGCCCAGTGTAATAGTCCTGTCCTCATTGCGGGCGTGTTCCCTTGACTTGTTACAGCATCCCCGATGGGCGGTCACTCTCTAACCCTTTTTATGTGCTTAAGGGTAACTAAACCCCTCTTCCTTAGCCAACTCTGCCTAACGCCAGATTTTGAAAAATGCCCAGACTGAGAGCAGAGTCTACCAGTGATGAAAGAGTGGAGTAACATAGAATGCAGTAGGTGTTAGGCAGTAGATAAGCTGAATAACATCAATATTTTACACTAAACTGTGAAGATTTGCATCTGGATCAACAAATAACTTCCCTGGAAACCCATTGGTTTACACCTGAAAAAGGTGCCTTAGGGGTTTAATTACACTTTATCTATTCAGACCAACTCTACAACTTTATTAAAGTAGTGTGTTTTTCATGGAACATATAAATTGCCGATCTTTGCTTCCATTGAATATTGAGTGGTTTATTCAAAGTAGTCACGCCTGGTCTTTCCTGTCATTATCATAGGAATTGAATGGGCATATTATTTTGATCCAACTGGTGGAAAATATTTTACTATACACATACGCTCACCTGGAATGTCAGAACAGGGTGAACAGAATAGCACACTTTAGAGAAAGTGGTAACTTTATTCCTGATAAACACACCAGGGTTAATGAGCGGAATCTGGCTTTACTCAGAAAATTACAGAAACTTAATGTTTTTTTTTGTCTCTTTATTAGTTTCACTGTTGGCTGTTTATACGGGTTACTTTAAAATTTGGTTGATCCCTAGAAAAAATTACATTAGGATAAAAAAAGCTATATATTTTCTTCTTTATATATATATATTTTCTTCTT